>KZ505696.1:1034953-1053760 GCA_002844005.1 Limosa lapponica baueri
CCTTTCTTTGTCACACAATTTCATTTACAGTAACTGTAAGTAAAAAAAAACCCAACAAACCCAAAAGAAACAAAAAACCCCCAAGCAACAAAAAACAAAAAAAGGGGGGGGAGGGGAAGAAAATCCTTTCTGAAGAATGAAAGAAGTCCTCGAAACTCTTGTCTCTTCGAAGTATGTCTTCTCTTCTTCTCTCTTCTGCTTGACTTAAGCCAACAGCAAAAGTGGCAAATGTATTTTCCTTTCTACATGTCTATTAAATAAAAGGCAACGGTAAGTTAACTCAAAAAAAAAAAAGTGGTGTTGTGGGGGAAAGCTAGCTGGGTTTTAAAAAACGAAGGAAGTTTCTGTTAAAAAGCAGTCAAACAAACAATGTGTAACAAGGCAGTGGATTAGTGTCCTTTACTATTGCTACATTCCTAAGAAATTTTTACATTTTCTTAGCCTTTCAACCATCTGAAAAAGCACATTAATTACAAATACACCTACATGTTCCTTGAACAACCTTTCCTGCATTTTGTTCTTGTTAAGAAAATAGTGCCGGGCCCAGTCACCTGACGTCAAGGACTTGAAGGCTTTTTCTAAGTGCTCATCTTTCTTGAAACGTTCAATCACCTCTTTTAGTTCTTCTTGCCTTCCTTTAATAGGTCGAAATCTGAAACAAAGAATAAAGCTATTCCAGTCTTCACTGTTACTCAGTTTCAATTCTTCCTCACAGTTACTTGCAGCACACAGTTCTTTTGCTAGCCATATAACATATTTAACTCTGAGCGTAAAGGAACTGACTATTATGCACTCAAATCACAGGCCCTCATTTTCTAAGATAATGGTAGAGGTAAGGTAAAGCCATGCATGCTACTTGGAATGTTAAAACCCTCCATTCTGCTGAGAAAACAATTTATTTATAAAACAAAACTCTGATAAGATTAACCAAAACAGTGTGATCATTTCACTGTTTTCGACCTCTCTCATTTGAAACAAAGTAGCTAAAGAACTCCTAGAATACAAGTGTTATTATCCTTACTTCCCTAATAAATTTGCTATCATTAAAAGCTCATGTGCCAAAAAAACTAGCAAATAAAATGGATGCTGTAAGTTTCCTACTTTAACACCAGTGTCACGGGATCTATGCACAATTCTGCCTTTTGTAGCTGGGCATGTGATTTTAAATTTAAACCCTTGACAGCCTCACATACTATAGTAAATTTTTTAACCAGGGAGCAAACAACTAGCGCAAGTCACACTGACTAAGAAATTTCAAAACAGAAACAACGTGTAACTATCTTGAAGAGTGATTTCAAATAAACTTTTGCCCAGCTGAAAGCCTTAGTATATTGACAAATATACCCACTCCATGGATTTACGTAGATTGCAAACTTAATATTTGCAGTCATATAAAACACACCTCTTAAGGACTACACAAGAATTATCTATAAATAGTAACACACATCATAGATACCACATCTGTGGAAGACTGAAGTTCCACAAGTTAGAATTTTTCCCCAAAACACAGGCTACGGGAAATAGGTAGCTGAATATCATGAGTAGATAAAATATGAAAATAAACCCCTGTACATTAGCAGAGAATTCTGCTTCCTTCCCAAAGCCTGAGACTGAAGAAATACCATCCTTCATATACACAACAGGAAAAAACTGGTCACAGAAAAAAACCTGTATGACTACAAGAAGCAGAAGCTCCATTTCTGAGCTGCAAAACCAAGAGAAAGCAGAACTTAATTAGAGATTATGTCAAATCTCTACAAATTGTCTTTGGCTGAGCACATAACCATACATACTCTGCTTTGGGGTGGGGTGTATGTACTTTTAAGTGTATAACACACCCCAAGGGACTCTTCACAAAGATAAAAACTTTGTAGGGTCATGAGAAACAGTTTTCTGCAGCTTCTTTTTACAACTCGCACCTTTTGCTTACACAGCATATGACAAGCCAAGAGCTTTTGATTAAATGCATAAGACTAAGTCCTGTTACATGTTGCTTGAAGTGTGTTACCATGCTGATGTTATTTCCTCTTACTTACCAAATGAAGCCTGTATTTGCTGATTAAAGAGAACAAGGGGAAATAAATTCTTGAAGTTGGTGGAAGGAAACCTCACCAACTCCTGCAATAACACCCTGTTTTTTAAATTACTATATCACTTGGTTTATCCTCATCTTAGAATATTTCAAGTAACTTCTTTTCAGATAACCAAGTAAGATTTGCTTCTTCTCTGCAACTTATACGAAGGAAACAAAATACCTTAACTGTTACACATCCCAATTTTACTTCACCTTGTAAAACAGTAAGAGTTTAATCAGAAATAAAGAGTAATGATGAAGATTCAATTTCCTTCATTAGAAGTAAAATGTTGTATTTATGCTCCTGATACAATTAGGAAAGACCTCCTAACAGCAGTATCACTTCCGGCAGCAGTGCAGGTTATCAGCATTCCATGCTACTGCTTTACACGCGTTTCCTGCATTCTCCCTCTGAAAAACCTTGTAATGCAATGACTAAGCAACCTTTTAGATCTTTTTGATTATGGCAAAATCTTTCAGAGAAGAAGATACAGTAAGAAGTTCTGAGAAGACATTAGGTAAGTCTTCTTCTGGCTGGGATAACATCTAACAAGAGTCAGTCAAGAAACAGATGCCCATTTAGAATTGTAGTATGTACCGCACCAAGAAGTTTCAAACCATGTTCTTTATTAAAGAATATACTTATCCCATCTCCCCCAAAAGCCTAACAAGCACCTGAGACCTCATCACAGAGGAAAACTCCCTTCAGACTACAGATGACATGATTGTTATTATTTTTGTTCTTTAGCACAGCAAAGTCTCCCTCAACCTGCCAGTCAGCTACAAGAAGAGTATCTCCCAGTTTTCCCAAAACCAGAAAGACTTCTCCCAGATTTGGTAGTCATAACACACAGAGCTTACTCAGACATTAAGGAGGGGCAGACAAAAGAAAAAACAGGACAGATGCTAAGCCCAAACAGTGGCTCTCACAATCTTCAGAAAAAGAATCAACACCCTATGTTTTCTAGCAATTAGAAGCACATCTTATAGCCCTAAAGTCACACTCATACTTCAGGTCTTTCTCAACATACCATTTTCAGATGCTGACTAGCTGTATGACTAGCTACCTTAAGTAGCTCAGAACCTGTCCCCAACCCTTTAGAAGTCACCTGTCTACCTCCATGGATCACATTCAGCAGGTGTTTCCACCAGTTCTTTTCCAGGCTGCTGGTCTAGCAGAAACTCACGAAATACCATTCATGAGAAGCAGAATAGTTACTGTGTGCCCAAGTCTTTAAAAGGCCAAAAAGAAGACTGGAAGCAGAAAGTGGGTGTACAGATTGTAACCTCCCCCAAACACTGAAAGGTCAGATGAAGGCTACGCTGTATGCCAGGCATTTGAAACTTGAAACAGGAACTGAGTTTTTTCAAAGAAGGTGACTCTTGACACCCAAAGGTTAAAAAAAATTAATACCCAGGACCTCCTGCAGCACCTCTATCAAAACGTTGTACTGATATTTTTTTACATGGTGACAAGACAAGAGATAGTGAGAAAAGGTAACCAGGAATCCAAAAAAAAGCAAGGAGTGTCCACAAGTACATGGAAAGATGCTGGAAACCAACATCATGATGTACATAGAGCATTTAACTTCAAGGGTTCCCAAATGAGTGGAACAGAATGACGCTTTGCACCCTGAGCCTGAGTTAGTGAGTTGTTCACAGCTCAACAGCACATGTAAACTGCACTGAGAGCATATAAAGTTTATGAGCTAATTCAGAATACTACAACCCACACTCCTCACACACCTGTGAAAGTACTGAAGCTTTTATCTCCATATATACTTTAAAAGGCACCTTCTGATTTCAGACACTGAAGAAGCCAATATGCCAAGAAAGCCTAGAAGCTGAGCGTTCCTTAAGAATTTGAGGGCCTGCTGATAGACCCTTCACTTCCCTCAGGAGTATCGTGAAATAGCAATTTATCCATTAGTCTCTCCCAGCACTACCTATCAAAAAGCCAATCAGTTTTGAGAAGAAACCTTAAATACGATCATTCCCATGGCACAGGGCTTCCTCATTTACATGTGACATTGAAAAAAAAATTTACGCATCTCTTGGAAGAGTCTACATGACTGAGCACCACTATGAAGAGAGTCTGAAAAGACCCCAGAGCTAAATGTATTTATATAAACTGAGCCAAAGAAACTGGCTTTTAAGCGTCAGTAAAATAGGAGAGTAGCTCAAAGAGGAGGAATAAGAGAGACAGAAAGAGCACAAGAAAACCAACAAAACAAATCAGCCAACCCAGTCTCTAACAGAGAGTCAACCAAATGAGAATTGTTTATCCAGACTTCTGATTTGCTTCTATGAACAGTACCTTTATTAGATTCCATCATGGAAACTGAACAAGACACTCTGGTGTTTAATTCTGCTCACAGGCACAGACCTCTTGAGCCACCCTACAAACAGCTTGAGGGGTTAGGTCACACACGGAGTCTGCCGCAGAACAGTCTGTTAGTTAAAGTAAGCTTAGGAATGAGAACCTCCAGCTACCACAGTATCTTTAAAGAAATAATAATAGCTCTTGTTCCTGACAAGCTGCAGAATAGAAATTCTTCACACTTCACTAGGAAATATTTCTTTTTCCCTGGTCAACAAGATCCAAAAAAAGTTATGGCTATTGCAATTTCAGAATCAGCTAGAAGATGATCTTATCCCAGTTAAGGGCAAACCGAGGTGGTCTCAATAAGGAAGATGTAGGAAAATGGCTTGGGGAAGCAAAGTTCTTTCTCTCTCTGAAGTTTCTCTTACCTCGGGAATACTTAAAGAATCTTGAAACTCCAAGGTATAAAGCCAAAGGTCAGTGAGATGCTTGCCTATAAAGGAAGTTAAAGGAGAGTTTCTGGTAAGTTGAGAAGCACAGTACCTTGCTCAGTCTCAGTCACTGAGAGCAGTGAGTTTGAACAAAAAGGATAAATTGATCCTGCAAGAGATCCAGTATGGAGCTCTGTATAGTGTACCAGTGCATGCTAACGAGATATACTTCTAAACCTACTTCTTAACTTCTGACTAGAGAACATCAAGAAGGGTGACTTTATCAAAACACAGCATCCCATTAGCCTCTTAACAATAGGCACTTTGAATGATATTTTTATTTAAGTGGCTACGGGAAGACAGCAAGTTACCATTCATCTAAAACCAGAGATTCAGCATAAAAACTAAAATTGCAAGGCTGTTAAGCATTCAAGACAGCACAACAAGAGTTGAAAATCATCTCTGTATAGTAAGTGGAAACTATTTATTTAGTTAACATACATTTTTGCTTCCCCCCACCCAACCCTGTAGTATGAGTATCTTAATTAAAAGCTAGTTATATAAAAATCAACTTGTTCTGTGTTTAATCTCCAGTGTCGCTATCTGGAAAAAAAGCACGTTCTTTAAAGGCCAAAATTCAAAAGGGCATTTCTAATGAAGAAAGTAGTCCACATTACTTAAATTTTTTGAACTGGAACTATACATGCACTGGTGTGATCAAAACTCCAATACAGCCTAGAACAGAAGTAAAGAAGATTCTAACAGCCGTATAATTTCATTTTCCTTAATATGGTTAGCAAATAAATGCTTTTTAAAAAATAAATATGGGGGGACCAAAAAAAAAAAACCCCAACACTTTTCTTCATTCCTATTCTGACATTCCACATGGTAAATTTAATTTCGCAGTTACCATGACTACTGGATGGAAGCCACTCCATCTTTTGGAGATGTAACTCTTTTTATTGAAGTTAAAGGTGCAACTAGAAGAACTGTGTAAGAGTAAAGTGGTGGGTGTTGTTTTGGGGTGGCTGGTTTGGATTTTTTTGGGGGAGGGGGGTGGGGGGATGGTTGTTATTTTTTTTTTCCTTTAAATCCAAATCATTCAGCAGCAGCAAAACAGTTAGTTCCAATGCCATCACTGTGTGCAATTACACACAACAAAGGAAGACATCCAGGAACAAGCTAAAGGACTCTACTGAATTAAGTTATCAGCAGAAATTAAGAAAAACAGAGAAAGCAGATTTTACACAAAAGTCAAACAAAATCGTGTTGGAAAGCACAGAGACTCTGAGGTCTGAAAAATGTAAAAGCTTCATTTTGAAACAGGATGTCACTACCTAAGAGCTGTGTATCTAATCCAGTATCTCCATAGTGTCACAACACTGGAGTTGAACTATACAGCTGCATAACTTTACTTAGCAGAAGCCACATGACTTATTCTACCTCCAAGCCCCATTCAAGATGAATACTGGGCCCTTTAATTATTATACTGAAATGAGCTAAGAAGTGCAGAAGAGATTCAGCACAGACCCATGAATGCGTGAATGCAAGTGATATAGAACTGCTTTGCCTTTTTTGTTGTTAATTATCAGTGGGGACAGAGTGACGTACCCTGTCAAGTTCAGGAATGACTGACAGTTTACACCAAGGCCAAGAATTGCTCTTGGTGCAGTGTTGAGAGAAAGCAGCTTCCTGTGCATCATCCCCAAACACTTCACGTTTGTGACAGAAAACATGGAAATTCTTAAAGCTTGGTCCTTAAGTCTCACGTTATCAGACAAAACCACCTGCACCACACACCAGTTCATAACTTCACTGAAAGCAGCAACATGGAGTTAGGAAAGAACCCTAGATCCTCCTGAAATAGACTACAATGCATTTAACTTCCTAAATCACTTGCAAACTTAAATAGACATCGGAACTGCTCTCAGTATTCCCTGGCATGATGCTGGTGCTTTAGGGAACTAGGAAAAAACAGTGACTGCTAACAGCAGCAGTATTATCAGGAGTCTAAAGATTTATATACTAACACATTTCTATGCAAGACAGTAGGGAGGGGATCAGCCATTAAGGCATGCAACTTCAAGATTCAGGGCTCAGCCTAGGGAAAAGTATCTGAAAATAAGAGACAGTAAGATAAGCAAGAATTCAGTCTCAGTTTTAGTCTCCAGCATTAGACAGCCTTCAATCAAATAGCTTGCAAAATCAGTTATGTTTTTACAAAAAGGACCGCCATGCAAGACTAAGTAAATCTTACAGTCAGGATAGCCTTTGTCACACACACACAAAAAGTCTGATTAACAGGATTTGTACAAGAAGCAACAAAACCTCTTAGAACAGCTGTACCTGACAAGATAATACTTCCTAACATATGGGGTGGGTTTTTTTTATTAACTGCTAACCTGCTATTTTGTCAAGGTAAGAGCTACCAATTTGATGAAAGAATGACCAGGAGCTCTGAAAACAACCTGCTTTCTCTTGGATTTCCAAGAAGATGAAAAAAAGTTACTTTTGGGTAAAGCCACTGAAGACATTTCCAGAGCTATATTTTATGCTGTCCATCAAAACCCTGGTGACAAGAAGATACTTCAGAGGAATACCAGACAAACTCACTGGGGAACCTGACTGTAATCTTTTGAGAACTAGTTTTCAGCTCTTTCAGACACTTCTGACTTGACAGCTTACAGAGCTAACAGCCCAATTCCCAAGCCGGAGGGTATTCAGGAATTGCAGGACTTTATTTTTATGGCCCCTGGAAAAAAAAAACAACAAAACCAACCAAAAAAAACCAAAACAAAAGATAACAATCATGTTCTTGTCACCTCTCTACCCTAAGATCCCTAATTCAGTATAAAGAAGATGGAAAACAAAGATGTTCCAACAATAATCTACGTATTTTACTAGAATGTTATGAGATTTTTTTCTTAGAATCAACATACCCTGGGCAAAACAAGAGGTCTTTACAAACTCTTCAACTAAAGAAATGAATGAAGTAGGCAAAGTGCTTATATAGAAGACACTTATACACACAAAAACGCAGTTTTGGCTTCCACACGTAAGGTAAAGTACAACTTCAGTACGTCGTCATCAACTTACGCTGGGCTGCTAGTTGCAAAAATACAAACTCCTCCTGTGTTTCCAACAACAAAGCAGAATGCTGGCACAGTCACTGCCACAGTACGTCTTCACACAAACCAGAACAAGTGAACAGGAAATATTTGCTTGCCATCATAAATGGCTGCTTTATTTTAAGCATACCTCAATATACAAACTATGTAACTAGTATGATTTCATTGCACTGAAGCAGAAGATTCAGCGTTAAGCTGTAAATCTTAATTTCTACTACAATCATGTAAGTACTGGCACCTGGTATTTTGAAAAAGGTCTAGCCTTTTCGTATTTGCTTTCCCCCCACCTTCCCTCAACAACAATAAATCTCTAGAAAAGTTACAGCTTACTAGATGGAAGGAAGATGATCTAAGCGACACAGCTACAGTAACAAGCAGATGTCATCACTGGACCAAAAGATAAACAAGAATTATGCTGATGCCTTTATTTTCATGCATTGCAACAACAGAAGCTCTCTCAACAGGATACTTATTATGAAAGAGGCAAGATGCGTTTCTGGTAGAAGTTGTAAGCCTCACCTAAGTATTGCCCATAGTGCTCCAAAGGGATTAACTATTGTCCTTGACGACTGCCTGTAACTGTTCTCTAAGTTTGAGAAAGGAAGAAATACGTATACATGATGACAGTCGTGTTGTCTTTTGATTCAAATTATTAAACAGGTATTTTAAGTGCTGAAAACATATCAGCAGAAAACAACATTTATGAAAGTAGCTTCTCCAACTATTAAACAATGAATACATCCTTAGCAAAAAGCATACGGATTAACTACCTGTGCAGAACCTGTAGACTACCATTCATCCAACAAAACAAAAAAGTCTTTTGAGCATATGTATTTAGCTTGATTAACTGCTAGAAATACAAAGACACTCCAAAGTGAAATCTAAGAGTATCTACCTAGATCCTGGTTTGGGCACAATGTGCTGTTGTAACCAACAGCATGGAGGGAACAGGACGAACTCAAGCATTCCTCTAAGATGGATGTTGCACTCTCCGGTGAAAAAGGAAAACCTCTTTGGAGTAAGTCTTTACAGTTATTAGGACCCCGATGCTGCAGCTTCATGTGCAACTCACGCTGTCAGGTTATACCAGCAACTATTTATGTTATGTGACAAGACCAATTAATCTAGCAGTCATTTTTGAAGCAATCAGCTTATTACATACATACAAAAATCTACTTCGCCAATACTCTGGTTATATGAAGTATGGTTATGAGAAGCTCCACAGGTACACTGTTCTTTAAAAACAGCCACGGCAACAGCATGACTGACTGAGCAGCCTGTTTCCCATGACGTGCTACCTGGAAATCCCAGCTCTTATTATTGTACAATAATAAGCACATGGTTCCTGTCCTTAGAAACCTATCATTTTTATATAACTTCTCCATTAAGCTGGCAATGAAGATCTCGTATGCAAATAAAAGCTTAATAGAGATGTACAGAATATACGTATCATCACCGGTACGCCTGTGAAACAGGAAGAAGCGTGCAACAACCAAACCCTAAGACCACACTGCATTCAGACCAGAAGTACTCAGACAGGTGCATAACAGCACAAAAGTATGTCCAGTTCTGGTAATAAGGTTCCCAGTAAGCACATTAGTTTATCTTATACGTACAGACATGTCTGAGTCGCGTTCCTTCAGCATGGGTCTCCAAGAACTTAAAATCAAGTGACAGCAACACTGAAGTACTTGGAAACTGTGTATTTCTTGTGATGTTGAAAGAAGAAAAAAAAAAAGGCACCCAGGCACATGAAATAAACAGAAAAGTCCCCAAACACTAACTTCTGTATTTGAAATATTTCAAATGACTAATGGTTTAAAACTTTTTAAAAATTATTAGTTCACTGTTTAAACAAGAAAATGGTGTCTATTAATGTGTTCTACAGCATAAACACAAGAGCTAAAAGAAAAGACCTACAAGAGAGTTACTAACGCGGGCTGCTACAGAGCTCCGAGTTCCAGCCTCACATGCAACACCATTTTAAAAGCAGAAGCTACTCACAAATTGCCTTTTTTTTTTCTCCATACTTTTGTAAACATGCAAGAAATCCCACGGTTTTACTCTGATTACGTCAACTAAGAAGATCGATTCTTTTCTAGAAAAATAAGGACAAGTTACCTAGTATTCATTTTGTGTGTCTGAAAACCTAAATAGGGATCAAGAACCAAACTAGTTGCTAGGTCATCATTTTCACACAGTTCCTTGGCAGACATTCCAGAGGAAGGCACATAACGACTTTGACCCTCAAATCCTGAAGCACCGCTACCTGCAAATAAGAGAGCATAAATTAGATATCATTTAAAGAATGCTATAAAGCCCAGCTACGCTCAGCTTGGAGACAAAAAATATAGAACAATTAAGGAAGAGGATAAAATATCTGAAGAAACAGGAGCACAGTTATTTTTTTCCATTCTTGCTTTTATTCATTTATGTAGCAGCCAATGAAGAAAGCATTTTAGAATATATTTTATGGGTGTCTTTAATTTTGGTTTCCTTCTCTCTTCCCCTCCCCAACTACAAACATCTTTCCAGACTACCCAGTTCAGTAATGTCTGCCTCTAAAATCTCCAACCTGTAAACATGATGAAGCTATGAAAATTTCAAACCCCATCTTCCTAAAATCTGAATGAAGGACTTACTCTGAATTTGTATTTAGTCCTTCATCCCAGATCAATAGTGAAAATAAAAATCCATGTTCCTTAAAACCATTTCATAATGGCTATTGATATATGCGACCATTCAAAATGGGGTTTACTTCTACACATGCATTCGCCAAAAGCTGGGCTAGTAATTCAAATTATATATTATCCACTTCCAATCACACTAATTCTCACTTAGCGCCAATCATGTATTTTATACTTATACCAGTTCAAAATTAATTTACATTCAGTTATTCTCATTTAACTTTTAAACTGATCTGAAGAGACCTATATTCCTGAAGTGCGTTAACGCAGCCAATAAATACAAACATAATGCAGACCCCCTTCATGAATTAAGACAAGACAGATGTCTGACTTGCAAATTGATAGATGAATCACATACAACACTAAGCTGCATAAAAATTTACATACATCTGCTTGATCTTCTCTCAACTCCATTTTTGCCCATCTTCGGATTCTCCTTTCCTGCATGCTGCAATTTGGTCTGATTCTGCGCATGGTCATTAGACGACTTGCTTCCACTTCTCCTGCCATTCACCACCATGTTCTTGGATTCTCCCAGCCACTTCATTCCCACAGACAATCTGACTCAGTTGCATTTAGTCACTTTTCAAAAGGCTTGGAGAAGTGGATAAATAATTTCAGTTCCAATTCCTACTGGAAGCAAAACATAAACATCATTAGAACCTACTGGGAAACTGTTTGCAAGACACAGATTTTAACAAAAAGAAAAAAATGAGGAGGGGGGGAGATGATGATCTGCATTTGCATTAGGAAGAAAGAAAAGCAGTTCATTAGCACTAGTACAGGGAACTGTTGCAAATACAGATATCCAGAGGTGAACTATTATTGTCCTACATCTTACAACCACACCTGGAAGCAAAGACAGAATTCTAAAGCTGATAAATTGCTAAGGACAACTGAATTTTGAGAGCTGGACTATACACACATATGTACTTACGTGTTTATATAGGCATACATACACATGGATAAATACACAGCTATGTGACTCCAAAAATAAGAATATTTTCAAATGCACACCCAATTAAGATTGTATTTCCTAATAAATAAAAATCTGTAACCTATTTGGAACTCTACAGCAAAAAATGACTTTATACAAACATCCTCCCAGAATTAAAGATGTACACAGATGAAAAAAACCACAACCAAAAAACCAGCAACAGTTTTTGAAATGGGGGTGGGGGAAAACATGTTAAATCTTTATTTAAAAATCAGAGTTCAAAAAATCCTCAGTGATGATCTAGAGGACTCAGGCTGCTATTTTTACTGTTCCATATAAAAAGAAAACGAGTCACAACACATCTGGCTCAATGGGCCAGTAGTAAGTGCATTCACAAGCAGAGCTGAAATTTTGCAGTACCTAAATGACCGGCAAAGCACATGCTAGTTTTTGCCTGCAGTCTCCATGCCTTTTGCATAAATCATTATAAGAAAGCTACTAATGATTTTGTACACAGTTGTGTCTCCCTCTGTGTAACTTGCAGGAAAAAATCCAACACTTGGTTACACAACTATTTTACAATTGCATTTATGCATTAGTAGTTCATTTACTTGAGGTTTAATTCATCCTTCTCCCTACAGCTTCCTCATAAACTAACAAGTTGTGCCTTTTCTTTTTGTATTATTAAGAAAAAGAGTGCTGATACTCTGCTCACAACAGATAACAGGCATCATGTAACAGGCATTTCAACCTAGTGGAAGAAATTCCCAATAAACTAACAGATGTTTTGAAATAAGTGTCTTTTGTAGAAGTTCCAGTTTTAATCAGTTAACAGCAGCAAAATACTGGATTTCTGTTAAACACCTATGTGATCCAGCTACTTAAGGTTACAGAAACATTTATAGCTAGATGATTACTGATTAAGTTATTTTAAAAGATTCAGATAACTAAGGTACAGAGAAAAACAGTACACAAGTGACTTAACAGATGTATTGGTTCAACATCTTACTAAAACTGCCATCCAGAAATCTACAGGTTTTAGAACCTTTTACAAATTGTCACAGACGAATAGTAAGATTGACAAAGTGAAACAGAATCATACTGAGGAAAAGCTAATTGAATTACTGCCTCAATATAAAGAAAAAGAGTTGAGATAATTTCAGCAGACAATGAATTTTCTTGCTGCCAGTGATAGAAGCGATTGGCTTTGACCTCAACATTTAAAATAATAATAATAATAAAAAGCTTAAATGTCTTTTTACTGCACCAGCAAGTAAAAAACATAGCTCTTTAACCGAGCTGGAACCAAACAGTTTGACTATCAGAATGCAGAAGTCGCTTTCCATGCTGACAAAATTCTTTAGGAAGTTACCAGGTACAGCCCAGAAAACGAACCAGAGACTTAAAACTTGCTAGGGAAAATCTTGTTCATTGCATTTAGCTATACATAGAACCTGACATTTTTACACAGCACCTCCAAAAAAATCCTTGGAAACCTCTCAAACCGGTACTAGACAACATAGGGCTTTTTTTTTTTTCTCTTCTCCCCTTCATAAAGCTTGCCTGATAACAAACATTCTAAAGGGGAGGGGGATAAAAATCAAACTCCCCAAACTTCCTTGTTAAGCATCCTATCCAAGCGTCTTTCAGAAGACAGCCTACCCTATGAAGATCTGCACTGACGATCACGTAATCACTTAATGATAAGCTCACTCTTAAACTTCCCTCTTTCTGCTTCTCAATCAATTCATTTTACAGCTCTACATACTCTAATTAAACCCCATTCCCCATTTTTGTAACAGTGGTAAAGAAGAGCATTAAAGCATAAACTACATTAAAGACTTCCACCAAGTTCAGTCTCGGTCTTTTTATAAACCAGGACTGAACTACACCCTGCGGTGTGCTACAGCTCAAGAGGAGTACAGGTAAATGAAGTCTACCATGCAGTCCAACTGTAGATGCATGCAACAATCCGGAGCAAAACCATTCTGTACAGTACTGTTTCTGACAACTAACAGGTACTGTAGCTACACTGTCAGCTGGAGAAAAGGCGCACTCTGCACAAAGAAGGAAACTCATCTTTCCTAAGTCCTGTTTGGGGAGGGTAAGTACTACCTGTGCTAAGACACTTCTACCTAACAAATACAGTGATGGTAAGGAAAGTACACCACCAAAGGTAAGAAGAAATGTGGCCACAGAAGAACACTCAAAGCATACTAATTAGGAAAAATGCTTTATTTTGCTGCACAATATATTGATAAAGATAACAATGTAAGTGTCCCCCCCAAGCAAAATCAAAAGCCATTTAGTGAAGTCTAGCAAACATTCTTGTGAAAAATCATTATTTATTTGATTCTAGCAGCCTAATGAGCAAGAAAACCTTTGTCTCCATCTACTGCTGCCTTTTATTTTCTAACACCAGCCAAATGACAAACTCAAAGACTGCAAGTGTGCTGCTTCTGCCTCCATTCCTTCTCCCAATACACAGACACTGCTTTCGAGAGATGGTAACAAAAGGCAAATTCCTTTCCCAGCGAACATCACTGCTTCTAGTGCCAACAGATAACCTAACAGAGAGGATGCCCCACTCATCACCACCATGTGATCTTCAACACATCTTCAGATGCGATTTCCTCTCAGTACTTTCTATATCAGACTCATGCTGACAAGTCCTTTAGGAGCGGAGGGAGAACAGGACAAGATGAACAACCATCTTCCCATTCAAGAATATACTTACACCTCCACATAACTTAGAAATTCCTGCTAAAGGGCTCTGCCATCAAATAATATCACCCTGTTCATGGATCACTCATGACTTCTATACTGTTAAGTTTACCAGCACAATTACAGCTTCCAAGGGACCTTTTCTATTTCAATGTAATGTCCACATTGCTGTTTTAACCCTTTGTTAATTATACCACACCCTTTACTAATTATACCACCACTCTTGACAATTATATTGTCTTTTATAATTCTGTTAGTTTTACAGGCACATTCCTCAAATATCAAAATATAGCTCAATCGCATTTGGCACCTCTCATCAAGGAATATGGAAACTCAAGCTTCATTTGCCTGGTTCTAAATTTATTAAACCTATTAACACACTTTCTGAGCATTACTTGCATTCAGTAACATTCAGAAGCACCCATCAACAACTGAAGCACAAACACGATTAATGCTGTCATGGCATAAGATACTCAAAGCCAGAATTATTCAGAAGTGTTTACCAGACTGATTAAGCAGTACCATTCAGATTTATATCACATATGAAAAGCCTTAGTCCTTTTATACTGGAAAGTGTAGTAAATCCCTATGAATTTGAGTAAAGAAATTCCATGGCTGTTAAAACTGATCTCAAAAGCTGTCTGAGCCTCCCAGGTTTTGGGCTCTCACCTATCAATGCAGAGAAGTCCTCCTGTGAGCGGAAAAAGAAGCTGCAAAAAATCAAATCAATAAAACCCTAAACCATAGAAAAACACACACATCACTAACCATAAGAAAATCAAGTATAATTTCTTTTAGTCTTCCATAACACAGTTTTTGCACATAAATATGTATCACTTAAAGGACAGGAGCAGCACCTAACAGGGGCAGTGGATTTTGTTCACCCCTCCCCAGGACCCAGGCAAAGACAGTAGGATGAGGAGGTTTCCTAACAGGCAGGGTCACCCTCCTCTTTCCCATGGTCTCCAGTATGCAGGCAGTCAAAGGACCTCCTTCTAAAATACAGTTATTTGCTGTATTTTTATTTAAAAAAAAGGTAAATCAAACATCTAAATCAGTTTTCATTTGGGTGTTGGTTTTGTTTGTTTGTTTTTTAAATTATCCATAGCTGCAAGAAGTCTTCATCAATAGACAGTGACCAAAAGCAAGTATAGGACACAAAAACAAAAGACCACAGACCCAGCTCTTCTGGACTAATCAATGGTATGAAGAGAAAAGATGTGTGTTGCATTACTGATAGCTCTAAAAAAAAGCATCAGACCTTTGAATTTGGGATGCAGGGCAAAACTATGCAACCAGTTTTTCTATAGGATCATCAGGCTGTAGACAATTTCATTAAAGCCACCCCACCTGGGAAACAAAAAAACCCACCCATTCCTAAAAAGTGTTCAAGTTTCTAATATGAAAACTGAGCAAAACCAAAGCTGAATGAAAACATGCACAGCTTTAAGGAGTTATTCAAAAAAGCCTCAAATCTTCTTTCAGATACTGTTTTTGACAGCTCAAACAACTACCATTAAGTCAGGGAGGACAAGGAGGCAGAGAACGCTTCTGGCTCACAAAGGCTGTGAAGCCAATGCAGAGTGTCACTTTAAACAGGAGCCTAGTGTTCTACGTTACACTACAAATTATTACTGAATACACTAAAACACAGCAAAGCCAGGCATAGAACAGAGGTCTTTGCAACCACAGAAGGTGACAAAAAGAGAAGATATTTGGGAGTTTACTTTCCTGTAATCTCTGTAGTCAAAGCTGTATCTTAAAGACAGGTCAGGTGGTCCCACAGGACTTCAAAGATTCTGAAGTTGAGGGTGCAATTCCTCAACAGGATAAAAGCTACCTAGGAAAGGCTAATTCAGTCCCACCACTGCAGACACTTATTTTGGCCACCCGATTTCACACCCATTTTTTGCTTTCTTTGCTCCTGAGATGAACCAGTTCAGTAAATTAAACCACCACAACAAAAAGAGGAAAAAACCCCCAAAAACGGGGGGTTTTGAGTCTTTCTTTTCAGCTAGAGAGTTCTCAGAATAAGCTCAGTGCAGAATCAGACATGGATTAATAGTGGCACGTGGGAGGCTGTAAAACTGTGTCAAAACTGACTCAGGTCAGTTCAAACCATTGCAGAACAGGTTCGTGAGAGCACACACGGATCCAAACCTGACCCAAACCCAGGCTTCAGTCCCCCACAACCAGCTCGGTCTGTACGCTCCCACTTGTGCCGGTTCTTCCGCAGCCACATGGTTCGTGTGTGTCAGTGTGGACACTAATCCAAGCACAATGCAGGCACAGAAGCAGCAGCAGACCAGTTCAAGTGAGTGGCAGAGAGGGGATATACACACTGAGGTGCTGCAGCAGCTCCTGCCCCTTTCTCATCTACCCCCCAACCCACCTCCTCCACTCGGTGCCCTCCCAGGGTGAAGGTGAATAACTGGCTGAGCAAAGCACCCTAAAGGCTGCATGAACCCCCCAACTCACTGCAGCAACTCCAGCCTTCAGCTGACTTTCACAGAGACAATCCAAAAGCTCACACTGCCTCTGGAGAGGAAGAACCTCCTTCCTCCCCCTTGCCAATCAATACAAACATTTCTACCAGTTCTGGTGCTCGGTGGACTTCTCCAGAACTCAATTTAACCTCATTAACCCAACAGGGAGGAGAGCAGCTCATTTTCTGCTGGTTTAATGTGCTGAGCAGGTTTAGCAAAGGATCCAGTAGGCACTAGAGCAAGAGAGGATGCCATAGTGGAGGAGCAGCAGCAGGACCACTGAAATGGGAAGGAAAAGCATCAGCTGTTGTGAGTTAGGCTGTGTGTGACCTACACAGGTTGAGGGCAGCCCCACAATGGCTGACACAAACAGCACCATAGTTCAATGAAGACTTCAACCCAGCCCTGCTGCCCCCTCGCCTGCCTGTGCCCACTTCCATGCCACCCTCCCTCTGTGCCAGCAAAACCACCGCAGAGCCAAGCAGTGACCGAATCAGGGGAGCCACCAGAAAAGCCTGAACCTTGCTGGTTTGAACCATGGTACAAGAGAATGCTACGGGAAGGGGGGGGGGGACAAGGTCAGGGAAGTGGTCAGGAGGACTTGAGCTGGGACTGTTCCCAAATGCTTCACATTCTCAAACCACAGGTCTGGACTCACTGTTTAGCACAGCAGTATCATACCTTACACCTACTATGTTAATTTTGGCAATTGTCCGTTGCATTAAAGCACGTTGCTGTTTGAAGCGAAAAGAATGCTGGGAATTGTAGTCCTGCCATAGGATAGTGCTAACAAAGCAAAACAAGTATTTAAGAGCCCTGTTCACTCCTGTTACTGAGCGTACAAAAATACATCATCCCACTTACTCATTTAATGTGCAATGCACTAAATAATTACTCTAAATAAGTCTTATTTTCCAGTTTGCAAACTCAAATAGGTATACAGCAGAGATGTTTGTCTGTGTCTATCTGGCTCTAATAACAGAACAGTACAATAAACAAAACAAACAAATCCCATTTTTCAATCAATTACATCTTGATTTCCTCACACCGTGTTACTTGCAAGGAAGAAGGCTGGAAGAATTCAGGTCAAAAGTTCATTTTTAGTGAAAACAGAAGAGGATGCATTCACAGCTACAGTGACCAGATTATGGCAACATGTGACTCCATGTGAACTTATTCTACAATACGTTTTAACCCCATTGATTAAAGCTTCTCACTATATGGTTACAGTCACACTATTAAACACCCTGGGGTCAGACTGCCATCTCCTGTGTGTTGCCCTGCGCGGAGTTCAACCCACCAGAAAACTACACCAAGTTAGATACTGAAGCCTCTCACGCTGTCTGTGATACAACTCGACAAAACACCACCTACTCAAACACCACGTACTCTCTCCCTCACCCCCCACCTTTACTTTTTTTTTTTTTTTAGAGAGTAACGTGTCAAAGATAATTTGACTTTAGAGTTTCAGATGCAGTTGCTGGACAAAGCCGTGCTTTACCCCTTCCCTAAAAGCATGTATTCCCCAACGGAAAAAATCACACACAAAAAACCAAACCCCGTGACAGCAGGGATTTCCAGCCAGTTGCAGCAAGCTCCGAGGGCGGAACGGTCACTCCAAACAGACCTCGCTAAAGAACCGAGCAGGACACACAGGGGTTAAGACCCCTCTTCGGGCTCACACCGAGGGAAGCCACGCCGTCGGGACCACTAGCCACTCGCCGCCAGAGGTGCCACGACCTGCCGAGTAACCAACCGCTTCCTCCCCCGCTTCCCCACACGCCTCCCCGGCCCGGAACGACTCGCACCAAACCCGGCGAGGAAGGCCGGGGGGCACGGCCGGCGGAAGGGGCGCGGGGCCGGGCCGGGCCGGGCCGGGCGGCGCCTCCCCGGCCCCGTGCTGCCCCCTAGGGCTGGGCCTGCGGTCCCAGCCCAGCCCCGAGCTTCGGTTTCTCCTTGGGAAAGTTCAAGTTCCCCGTGAAACGAGGAGAGGATGTGGTGAGCGGCTCCTGCTCGG
>KZ505696.1:1054314-1075373 GCA_002844005.1 Limosa lapponica baueri
GGGCGGGGGGGGGAAGAAAAAGCAGCGATAGTGATAAAAAATAATTCCGAGTGGGGGGAGGAAAAAAAAATGGCGGATTAAAATCCAAGATGGCGGCGCCGAGGAGCGAGCGGTGCGGGGAGGAGGCGACGGGGGGAGCCGCCTAGAGATCCCTCCGCCGAGCCCCGCGAGAAAGAGTCCCCGGGCTCCCTCGCAGAGACCCCGCGGGGCGGCGGCGAGGACCGGCCGCCGCCGTCGCCGCCGCTTCCTTCTCCTTTTCCTTCTTCTCTGCCGGGAGCCCTCTGTCCGCCGGCCTGCCGAGCCGCTGCGCCGGCCACCGCGCTCCGAAGTTTCTTCTTCTTTCTCCCGGCGTAGCCCACGACCTCCTCGCCCCGTCCGGGGAGCCGCCGCCTGCCCCTGCGCTCCCGGCGGCGGAGGGACACGGCGGCCAAGTGCTGCCTTACGCCCGCCGCTGCGGAAGGATACAACACTCGAAAGGAAACACAACCCGCCCCCCCCTTCCCATCCCGTGCCTCTCCCTGCTTCCTCCCCCCCCCCCTCCGCCTCACGCCGGCCGGCGCAGAGTCAGGCCGCCAGCCCGCCAGCCTCCGCGCCTCGCCCGCGGAGGAGGAGGAACAGCGCGGTCCGCAGCTCCCATGACCGCTCAGCGCGGCGCTGCGCCGCGGCGGAGGGATTTCGCCGAGAGAAAACAAGTTCCGGGCTACCCCGCGGCTCTGGGCCGCCCGGTCGTGTGTGCGCAGAAGAAGTCCCGGCCTCCTCACGCGGTAGAGGGATCCCTCCGCTCAGAGCTGCCCTTTAAATGCGAGGGACTCCCCGCCGCGGGGGCGAGCGGTGGGCGGCTGGCGTTTATCCCCTCGGCGGTGGGGTGAGGGGGGCTGTGGGTGCCTTTTCCACGTTCGTCTGTGGCGTCTGTGAGGCGACAGTTCGCTCTGCTCTCCCTGAGGGAGTGGGGACCGCAACTTCAGCGCCTCCGGGAGCTCCTGGGCCCCGGCACCTGCTCCCCCCGCCGCTGCCTGACAGGGGCATTTAAAAATGGCCCCCGCGGCCTGGAGGGGCTGGGACGGCACCTCCTCCTTCCCCGGGCCGCCGAACGCAACGGGGCAGCTCTGGAGGGGGGAGCGGGGCCGGGCCGCTGGTCCGCCCGTTCTCCTCCGTCCCCCGCCTCCCGCCGCGTCCCGTTTCCCCACGCGTGTTGGCGGCCGGGCCTGAGGGCGGGCGCCCCGCGGTGCGGGGGTGCGTGGGGCGCTGCTCCGGCGGCGGCTGCCTGGGCAGGCCCCCTCAGGAGAGCCCCCTCGGAACAAAAGGTGGCTTCGCCGCTGCCCGAGCGGGGGGGGGGGCGGGCGTGATACCGCCCATCCGCAGGAACGGGCTCAGTTAAACGCCTTTGGCGGGGGGAAAGGGGGAGAAAGACCCCCAAAACCTCGCTAATGCGGTAGCTGCCGAACGTTTCTACGTTTTTCAGGAGTTGGAAAACGCGAGGGCAAACGTTTTTCTGCCCAAAGTTCCGAAGTTTTATGGCGTACTCGGTGTTTCACACTGCCTGTCTGTGTTCCCTGTCACACGATAGCGCTGATCGCGGCACGGGCTGCTCCCAAACACGAGTTTTATTTTTTATAAGTTTACTAGAAGCTTTTAAAGTACCTGCATTCATTTTAAGGTAACCCTAACCGTTTGTGGAAGAGGGAAAGATTTGCCACGTAACATCTCTCCTCTCAGCAGCTTCTCAGTAGGAATACCAAATCCTCAGCTTTATTCATAATAGGATGCTAAAGTTTTTTAAATAAAATGTAATTTTGCATGGAGCTGGGTTTAATTTTGCTTTAATTATACAAGTGAAACAAGATCTGGAAATGGCATGTGTCCCAACAAACCAAATTGCTAGGTAAATTGATTTTACTATAATTTGATAACAAGAAATTGCCTCTGAAGCTGAGATTTTGCACGCCCTGTTGCTAAAACAGATTAACACAAACTTTTACAGCTAAATTATAAACCTGTGAAAGGTTTACTTCCAACCAGAATGGGCTATTAATAGCATTGCAAGCAGCGACGCTGGGGTAATATTAGTAACAACATTTGTATATTGTTTTATAGATGCGCCAGGTTGCTCTGCGTATTTATGGGAACGGCTAAAGTCATCTCAGAATTTTGGATGTTGCTGGAGGGGAGGGTGCTGGCTTCAGTCCTGATGGCAACGAGAGTTTTCCAGTGACGGGTGGTGTGCCCTGTATGTGGGTGAAGCAGTGCACCCAACACCCCCTGTTTACACCCCCAGCACAGACTCCAGCAGGTGATGTGGTGACAGAACCCTGGCTACGGCTGAAAGGATGGTATGTTTTTGTTCAGAATACATTCATCTAAAACTTATTTCTTCTGCTCTTCTGCCAATAATTATAAAAGTTAAAGAAAGAAAATACGCACTCTTTCCAGTTTGTTTACAGTCAGGTTCGTTATTTCTTCTACATTACAGCATTTTCCCATTGTGGGTCTTTCATTCAATAAGACAAAATACTGTCTTTGAAAATAAGAAAGTTGGGTGGTCAAACCATGGTCAAATCATGAGAAGATGCTTCAGGAATAAATTTACTACATTAAACAATTTTGAGTGCCCATGTTTCTTCTGGAAACCAGCAGAGACGTGGCAAGTAGCTCCAACTAAATGTAATTTCAGAAATTTATTATATTTTGTATTGTGAAAGATCCATAGTTTCAACATTGGCTTCACTTCCTAAATTAATACTACCATATCGGGCTTAACCCTCACCAGAACAGGAAGAGTCTCATATAATGTTATTTTCTAATTAGGTACCAAAGGATGGTGATGATGGCATTATTTTTTAAAGGTGTAAAAATTTCTTTCAGTCACGTGTTACTTGATATACCTGTGGTGATTTTGTGACTTCTGCTGGAGAATTTTTTTTCTGATACTGTAAGACCAAGATTTCGAGCATATGCCAGTCAATGGATGAGTCTATTTCAGTGTGCATTGGCAAGAATCGGTAATCTTTAATTCCCAAAGTAGTAATCCTAAATTGCTACGGTTATAAAAACTTGCTTTTTTGCTGATTTTGTAGATGTTCCCACTTTGGGAATAGTAGCTCTTACATTTCCAACAAACCGTATATGCTATGACAGTACAGTCCTAATATCGCAAACAATTTTGGTCATCCAGTGTTCACTGAAAAACTGTAGTTACTAAAATATTTACGTGATGAGTGGGTTTGTAAAAACCGCTTTGCTTCTTTCCAGAAGGGAAACGCGAACCTCAGTGACGGGTGGGAGCTGCTGGTGCTTTGCCGTCTGCGAGGCTGTGTGTGGGTCCAGACTCCTGCCCTCAGCTGCAGGCTCAGAACCCCAGCCCTAAAGCCTCCTTATTCGAAACCACCCCTGCAGCAAAACCTTTCCGATGGTACGAAGCCAAATCCAGGTTAAGCTGAAAAAGATACTGCTCTGGCTGAGCAAACGGCGTTTTGTCCCCGCGTGCCTCTGTGCCCGTTCTTACTTTTATTTGCAAACCTGGCTTAAAGGTTGTGGCATCGGGTAACCTGGAGCACTACAAACGTGTAACCGCGACTGAAAAGTCCGTCACTTGCTTGACAGTTTTACTCAGCCACGTTTGGAGCTTTTTTTTGCTTGCTTTGATTCTGCAGCACTTTGACACGGACCCAGCGTAAGCGTTACGGACATCGGGGAGTGTTCATGTGCCAGTAACAAGGCCCAGTTGTCACACGTGTTCTGGCTCTTTAGCCACCTTGCTGCCATGAAAGTTTTAGAGCCCATCGTGTCCTGTGCTACAACTTACCTATAACTTACGTTGTCATTTTAAACTGGAAATACCGTGCCCAAATCCCTGCTATCAGTTCTGCTGATTTTAAGAGCCCAGCAGTATCAGCCAGAGAAGTAGAAGCAGCATGAGGAAACACAGAGAAATACAAGGAAGGAGCCAAAGTAAATCATCAGGTGTAATGAGCTTGATATTTCATTTATGGTAGTGTTTTATCTTCTGTTTACGGCAAGCAGATGCTCTATAGCCATTATTTTTACTACTGGGGAGAAATGATCTCATGCAAAGGCGTAACGCGTTTCATGTTGCAAATGACACTTTCCTGTTGGCACGGGCACGTGGAGAATTTGTTTCCTTTGTATGCTGGGGGAGTAAATGACATCTTGGAGAGGATCAATCCCTTCCATCTGTGCGGGAGCGTGCCCTCAAAGCCCTCGCCGCGGTGCCTCGCTCCACTGGCAGCGAGGTGTACTCCTGCGACCGGCGCGGAGTCACCTCTGCCTGATGTCACGAGCCAGTTTTCACTCACCATTACAAACCCAAAGTTGAACGTTGCCAATGAATGTACACAGGAGCAAAATTAAAGACGCTTTCTATCAAAATCTTATTAATTTATCAAAAATGTACAGGTTCCTAGTAGCAGGTGGTCAATAATACATGATAGATGGCCTCCTCTGTGTAAATTACTGTCTGTAATTCACTTGAGGGGATCTGCTGATGTCATAAGCTGCCAGAGTGCAGCCTGAGTGATTTATTAACAGCCGCAGAAATCCTAGAGTGAATTACATTCCTGTGTTCATTTAGGGCCTGCAAATTGTTATTTATAAAATACGGAGGTTTGTATTTCTTCATTATTATAGGGATCTTTTCTGTGACTCTAATACAGGGGCAAGGTCCAGAAATTATGGGTATAAAAGCTCAGCTCCCTGCCTGCAGTAAAGGCAGATTTTCTCCACTAATGCATATCAACAACAACCCTTTCCTTTATTTTTAAAATAAGCTAATCAATATCTGCAGGGGTTTACATAAGTCCTGTTTTGGGTTCCCCCCCCCCATCAAATACAAATGAAGTCAGTATCTTCTGATCCAGGAACCTCTGTCACTCAATGTTGTAGTCACTGCCTCTCTACACATTAGGCTATGTCCAAAACAAAAATACAGAAGAGGGCTGGGTGCTAAACAGGAATAAGTGCTACCTCTAATAATATCTGGATTTTTCTCTTTAGAAAGCAGGCAACAGATCCAGAAGGCACCTGGAAACCAAAATTCTCTGTGTACAGGGAAGAGACTGTCCCATCTCCTAACACTGTCCTTGTTCAGGGAGAAAACTCTTTTGTTCCTCCATAAAATTCCTGCATGGTGAAAGGGAAAATTTTCTCAAGATGGATCCCAGGTTAATCACACCATTCTAAAATGTGAACATATGCAAGCAAATGAAATAATATTAATTTCCATTCCTTTTCCCCCCTCCTCCCCAAAAAGTAGGTGATGGGGATGATATTAAATCATGTTTCTCGCACAAGGGATACATTTCCAAAAAGTAATGTAAGTTATAGAGGAAGAGGGAAAAGGAGATGAGAAATAAATGATGAAGGGTTGCACGGTGGGAAGGAACAGTCAGAATTCATTTGCAAATAACTCTGTGTATTATTTTTGCTAATGATGCAGAATTTCTCGACAGAACTCACAGAGAGTGTTTGGACGCCAGCTAGATTCCAGTGAAAACCCTTCCAGCCTTCTCTCCTCTCCAAGGTTAGTTTTGTTTGTTGATAGTTAGATTTTACCAGTTCTCGGGAGAGCGCTGCAGTGATTGGCCTCAGCGAGCAATACTGCTTTGGTACCAAACAAATACTGCTTTACTCCTGGTTTCCTTCACCAACCTCTCTCTGTCTGAGTGATCTGTCTCTATGTAAGAGGTACGCATAGAAGGAAGGTGATATTTGTACAGAAAACAAAGGTTAGAATTTGAAGAAAAACAGGCTCCAGAAATTGTTCACTCCCTTGAGGCAAAGCCCTTTGAAGTCATTATGAGTTTACTAATTTCAGTAGGCCTGTTGTTGCTCTTACAGTGTCATGAACAAAGCCCAATCACATCAGGGTCCTACTATGTTAGATATTATACAAATGCACAGAAGGGTATCAAGAAACAGGAAAAAAATAGCCTTTTTTTTTGCTTTCTGGAATGAAATGCTGTCCTTTGGATGCTTTTAAAATTGCTTATGGATTTGTAGTAGCATATCAGGGCAGAAAAGGGGCAAAAAAGGACCAAAAATGTGCTTGTTTCATATTTTTGTTTGTAGATTTTCATGCACTGACACTGTTCTGCTCATTAGCCGATTATAGAACCTAGTAGTAATTTCTTCTCATCACTGCTTTTGGTTATATTGGAGAGATATGTGGATATTCATCTTCTCCTCCTCTTACCAGAATCTGGCAGGCCTTCGGTTTTCTCCAGATGGAGGGTAATTCTCAGGTACTTTTTTTTTAATTCATGGGATGTTCACTGCTTTTATGCTCCATCAGTACTAAAGAGTTACCCCACAGTGAGCACTGGATCCACATGCGAATCATGTATCCATTCTGACATAAACCACACAGGCACTTTGCCAAGAATAAATCCCATGAGAAGGGCATTAAATCAAGCACGATGTTCTGTTTTCCCTGTGGATACCTCAAGCTCCAGCTATTGTTTCCAGAGAGGATGCTTTACCCAGCAATGCTGCAGTGAGGAGAATAATTTGTGTGCTTGTAATTTTAACTTCATGTCCCAGCGCTGGCATAAGAATTTTTCCTCTCCTGGAAAAAAAAAATTAAAAAAAAATTAAAATTAGAAAAATGGAGCATTTATGTCAAGTGACAAAAAATAAATTGAGTGCATCTCTGCAGCATTCCTATCATGCAAAATGGAGTTTACTGTTTTGGTGACTTGCTCAGAAAGGGAAAAGGTTGCCTTACACCACACGATCACACATTTTGGAAGCATGCAAGAGGTTAATTTAGGGGAGGGAAGGATGAGGAATGAAACAAATTTCGTCCTTGTCTGCTTCATTCATCTGGTTTTGGGAATAATAAAAAGTATGAGCTGAAGCAAGTTTATATAGAAGATATATCAACACCTGCAAAAAAGGAAAATGGCTCAGGATTTAATATGTGCAAATATTGAGCATCTTTTTTTCTTGTGTCTCTGTTATGATGGGGGCTAGCATCTTAAAGAGGTAGCTTTGAGACCAGGTTGGAGGGAAGCCAGAAAAAATTCTCTTTAGAAGACAGCCAATTTTTTTTTAGGCATTTGGATACATACCAGCTATCAGTTACGTGGGCAAAACCACTTTGGTCTTATTTGAGGTTGAAAGACATACAGCAATCTTGGTGTTTTTCTGGTGATACAACTCTACAGGTCCCAAGTATCTGCTTTGCTGTACCACCCTTACGATTCTGCAGATGAGGGTGTCACACCATCTTACAGGACACTGGCCCATAGAGAGTACTTTCTTCAGGAGAGGTTCATGAAGGTCCAGGCCAAATTCACTCCGTAGAGATGGAATTTTCTGTGACTTTCCTTTGGGCTTTGCCAGTCACTAGCCATTTAAGATGCCAAGCTTAGGCTGATTGAGAGAGGTTGTTACTCTGCTCTTTCTGTAATTAGGGATATTAAAATGTCACAAAGTGGGCACTCTGTCTCTAGCCACTTTTGAAAATTTTGGTCATAATGTCCGGTTGGCTATTTTGTTTGTGCAATGGTGGGTTCTGTTAGAGTCTCTGGGATAAATAATGAGTTACTTTCATTACTCAGAGTGGAAAAAAAGATAGATCATTTGCCTATGCTTACTTTCGAAGCTTTCACTCCATGTGCCTGTGATAAGAATGTATATTTCAGTGCAATGGAATTACAGCTTTGATAACATCCCTTCCTTAAATATGATAGAGTCTTGCTGGACTCCAAAGAGCAATGCAATAAATCTGCCTCAGTTATTATTACTTCAGGAGCAGTCATAATTGACCTGCTTCCTTGTGACTGTAAAACACATTGAAATATGTCACTGGAAATGGCCTTTTAACTCTCAGCTTTGTCTAGAACTGAAGTTTGGAAAAAAACATCTGGCTACTGTCATGGATGTATATGGAGGTGGCTTGATATCTCTGTTCTAAGCTTTGGAAAGACTGTGTTATTCATCAAGGCTGAATGGAAGGCAAGAGATGGAAATTTTGGCTGTATACATTTTTTCATACAGGCAAGTGAGAAATTACAAACACATCTGGACTGGGCTCTGCCTTGGCAACAAGTTGGGTTTTTTTTCCTTGAAAGGGTTTTTTTTGCTCCTTTATGGGCTCTATCCTGCTGACTTTGGCCTTTGTGTGAAACTGCAAAATGGCAGATATAAGAAGTAGGATTGCAAACTCTGAGCTTGGTGACTGGGGCTAATACTTTTATTGACAGAAGGATGGGATCAGACAAACTGAAAAAAAAAAAGGGATATAGTGTGTTCTAGGTGTGCCTGCCTAGTTTTCTGACTTTGTATTTCTGCAGAAGACACCTTCCTCTTGGTCAATATCAAAAGCTGTGTCTGTTTCTTTACCTAGTTGTAACATTTTGCTAGCAGCTTGCGGAGAAAGCATTACGAAAACACAAAATTCTTCTGCTGAACATGGTGCCATTAGAGGCTAGGGAAGGACTGGGATGACGGATTCCTCAACGTGGTTCTAGTTTTGCATGTGAAACATTTCACTAACCTCCTGTCTCCCTCTGTTAGTTCATTGTCCCTAATCCTCCTTTTCATACCTATCAGTAAGTTAATGAAATCTACCCCAAAGGTTTGCTATGTGACTCAAGAGGGTTTAAAAAATGCATTGCAATGAAGTAAAAAGTCCTCCTGAAATTCAGCCTTTCACATTCTCCTCCTCTCCCTTTATTTAGAGGAAGAATTAAGTTGCATCCAGCTTTCTAGCTGAGCTGGGAAAAAAGTTGTTTAGGATTATTAGAAGACAAAATTTGTCATTCTTGTTCAGACAATCTAGAAGGAAAAGTATCAAAGTCTAGGGACTATTGCTTCTGAATTGCAGATGCAGATTGTACCCGCGTATGTTATTTGATTTGCTGTGACTTTCTGACATTCCTTCTCAGTCTTCTGACAGAAGTAACCATGGTGGTGGCATTGCAGATGATAAGTCTTGCAAGATGAAGGCTGATTTGGCAATTTTGTCTTTGTTGAAATCTCTGTGGGTTTTGAAGACCTGGATCAGGTTTATAGGAGGGTGTAGTTTTACCAGCAGGAGAAGGGAGGCTCAGTGTGCAGATACGGCGTTAATGAAGGGTTGATAGAGAAGCAGCCTGTGCTCCAAGACTGAGGGCGAGTCTGGCTCACATGATTCAGGGCTCTGAGTCCATAGCTGAAGGCCAGCCACTTAAATGCTAAACCCATTTACTTCTTTGAAGAACTCCAAGATGCCTCTGAGGCGAGGTGGAGAGGAACAGAGAAACTTCTTCAGTGATGCACCAGGATAAACAAGGAGTTTCCATGTTCAGGGTTAGTGAGAACATGGTTGGAGTGGTCAGAGTAGATGCTTACACACGTTCTACATACAGAAAGCAAACAAATCTTGCTTCTCCTTTCTATGCTTTGCTGTCCTTCCTCATTCCTATTAGCTGAGTGCAAGAGAACGTCTGACGACAGGGGAAACTTTCCTTGAACCTTCTGAATATTGATGGGAAGCCCCTTTTTCTTTTAAGGAGATCCTGGTTTTTCTAGTCAGTAGTTTTTCACATGAAGAGGAACTTTGTCATTCTTCTGCTTTCATGGTACCATCCTGCCAGAAAGCTGCTTCTCCAACAGATGTCTACCAACGTGAAAGGTCATATCGGCCTGACCTGCCATAACCAGAGTGACTGTGCTTTCCTGGGGAGTCGGGGCCCAGTTTATCAATGCCTTCTTCACAACCCAATTACCCTGGAAAAAAATAACTACTTGCTGGCTGCCAGGCAGCTAATAAATGCTTAGTCCCAAGAAAATGCCACTAGGTTCAAATCTGTAGGCGACACGGCAGGGGAGTTGGCAGGGAAAGGCCATCTAGGTGGCTGCAGGATGCACACAGCTTGTGATTTTTTAGGGAAAGTTGAAGTCAGTGGGAAGGCCCTGGTTTCACTAAGGACCTTGAGCGTAAGAGCAATGCCTTATTAAATGTCTAATTAGGTTGATAGACTCTGCCTTATGTACCGACAACAGAATTCCAGGCTCGGGATGGGGCATTAAGGACTGTCTTGTGTTCCTGTGCATAAAGGGCACTGTGTGTAAGCCCCAGCTGCCAAAGATGTTGCTGCATGTGCAGCGTTGTGCTGAATGCAGAGGGATTAGTGTACCTTGACAGCAAACCATGAAGGTTTTCCTCAGCTGCCTCAAAAAATACAGCGAGTTTATTCTTCACTTTGAAACAGCTTCTGTGCTGAAATGGGGAAGCACAGAAGAATAATCATCCTTTTTCCAGTACAGCTTTGCTTTTGGTAGTGTGTTCATCTCCACAAGAAAGCAGAAGAGCTGGTGTGTAAGAGAAAACCCTTTAAAGGACTGCAGAAACCAGAGCTTGTTCTTTGTTAAAGCTCCCTGATAAGTCTGGGCCTTCTTTCCCTTATGGCCAAATAATATAAATTTGTTTTCATTTTGTTATAGTAACACCTAATATCTGATATAGGTTTGCTCTTGCTTCTGCCATCCTTTTTTGTCCAGACAGTATAGATACACAGAACAGATCAATGATTTCAGTTACAAGATAGATGCTTTAAAAAAAAAAAAAAAGGTTAAAACCTGCTTAAAGTGATATTTGGGTTGCAAATTAAGCTTAATGCTAAACTCCAAAATTCTAGCTCACAAGATCCTTCCCTGCATCAGCTTCTTTGTGAGGCTACAGTCTGTATATAGTCCCCAGTCTGCCAGGCCTATTGCACCCCATAATAACAGCTAACCTGTTCTCTAGTCTTTTTCCCTTTTCATCCAGTGTCCATTAGGTGTAGCAGGCAAGGCTGGTAGGACAGGGTTGGCCAGTCTCATGCATCCTTGCCCCAAAGAGGCCACTTCATACTGATGCCCTCTCCCTCCAGTCATTATCTGGTCAGAGCCGCTCTGACTATCTGGTGCTTCTGAGGTTGGGTGATACTCACAAGGCTGTTGCATTTTTGAACCTAAGCTGCCTGTGTGGATTTCAGGTGATACCTTCTGCATTCCCATAGAAATGCAGATACTTTTCTTCTTCTAGTTGCTTTGTGTTGGGGATGAAACTTTAGATGGCAACCGTATTTGACAAGCAAGCAGCAATGGTCTAGTTACGGTCCCTGTAAGATCTTAAAAGCCAAATGGCTCCTCCTGACTGAGAAGTTGCCAGTCTAGAAGCAATCTATTTATTACTTAAACTATATTAAAAAAAAAAGGGAAAAAAAAAGAACAAACCTTTCTTGGCTGCTCATTTTTTCCTCATATGGTTGTTTACTCAAGGCAGAAAAACGTCTTTGGTTAAAGTACAAGTGGTATTTGCAGGTCTAGCAGGAGTGGTTCTACTTTTGGTGTATTTTTCAGCAGCATTTTGTAGCTAGTGTCTGAGTGCCATACTACTGAGTTCTTCTGCTAGAGCATGTTCTAGCCCACATTCCTGTCTGCTATGTTAGGGAATGGAAACTCCACAGGCCATAAGCCAGTAATTTAGTGATTCGTGGTATCAGACATTTTGTAAAATCCTGCTGCCTTTGTCTAGCTGTTCATCTCTCTGTTTCTCAACGTGGGAAGTTTTGTCAAATCTCGTGGGTAAGATTATTTGGTTTTTATTTGACTTTTCAGTTTCTTGGAAGCAAAAAGTTTTCTGAAGTGCAGTTTTGCAGAGGGAATCTATTAATGGACTACATGTGTCTCTGTAACGTCTTGTGGCGAGACAGTAGGTACACAGGACAGACTGACAGAGCCTTTTTTTGGGGGGCAGCACAGAGTCAAGCTTGTTTTCAAACAAGGGATTACTGGATCCTTGTTTACTCTCTGGCTGTTTGCAAACGTATTTATGATTCTACTCTTAATCCTCCTATTTTAGGAGAGAATTGTGAGGAAAGGTGATTCATCCCTCACAATACCTGACACCCTCTGACTCTCTGGAGCCTGGATAGTTTGTGTACCCTGTACAAAGTTGGGTGATTGCATTAGTTTTGTGGCTGCCTGCTGTCAACACTGATATTTTTGGGTCATCTCTCTGATTTTCCTGGCCATGGAAGTACTGACATGCTTAGACATCACGGCAGGGACATACATGTTCTTTAATGGCCTTATTCTTTACTTTTTGGCAAAAGACCCCAGTAAGCTTTGCTTACCTGTTTTGACTGTCATCTTCCTCTACTATCTCAAAGTGAACTGAGAATTCTAAGTTTTTCTGTTAGCCCCTTCTCAGTGCTGGAGCCATTTCAAGGTAACAGTGAGGCCATGTAGGTCATGCTATCTCCAATATGTTGAAGGCAGACATATTTCTTGATTTGATTTGTTTGGTTAGTTATACAGTATCCTGCTGGCAGCAGGGCCTGGGTGCAGATAAGGTGGCCACAACTATTAGCAATGAAGTTAGGTTTGTAATTTGGAGAAAATGATGGAGCAGCAGTCCATGCTTGTGCCACCTGAAGGATGTCTACTCTGCTCTGCTCTGCTCTGCTCTCAAGTGACCCTACCTGGAGTACTGCATCCAGCTTTGGAGTCCTCAGCACAAGAAGGACATGGACCTGTTGGAGCGGGTCCAAAGGAGGGCCACAAAGGTGATGAGAGGGCTGGAGCACCTCTCCTATGAAGAAAGGCTGAGAGAGCTAGGGTTGTTCAGCCTGGAGAAGAGAAGGCTCTGGGGAGACCTTGTAACGGCCTTCCGGTACTTACAGGGGGGCTACAGGAAAGATGGGGAGGGACTCTTTATCAGGGAGCATAGTGATAGGATGAGGGGTAATGGTTTTAAACTGAAAGAGGGTAAATTTTTATTAGGTATTAGGAAGAAAACCTTTACTGTGAGGCTGGTGAGGCACTGGAACAGGCTGCCCAGGGAAGTTGTGGCTGCCGTCCCTGGACTTTTTCAAGGCCAGGCTGGATGTGGGTTTGAGCAACCTCCCTCTGGTGGGAGGTGTCCCTGGCCATGGCAGGGGGGTTGGAACTAGATGATCTTTAAGGTCCCTTCCAACCCAAACCATTCTGTGATTCTATGTCACACACATTAACTGTGCGTTCTTCATACAGCTGTGCCTTGGGACTAGCCGTGAACTTTAGCTGATGTGACTACCCATTGACTGCTGAGTGTTTTCCCCTGTAAACAACTTTTTGTGCTGTGCAATCTCTGCTGGCTTCTGGATTGTCAGATGGAATGTGATGCATGATGTCCTAAGTGGGTTGATTCCTGGTTACCTGAAGGAGAGAGACTGATATTGCAGCTTGCAAGACTGTCTGAGGTATCTGGGCTAACAGACTCTTCAGTCACAAGATGGTTGCCAGAGAAGGATCCAGAACTTTTCTTGAAAATTAGTTTCCCCCATCAGGTTGGTACAACCCTAATTTATTGACTTTCAGTTCATATTTTGAGTCTATACTTGTCTTCCTGAACCCTTAAAAATGGGGATGCCTGTGTGGATGCATTTGCTCAAAGTTTCCTAATGCTCTGAACATCAGGGACTTGGACATGCTGCCTTCTGTGAAAAGCTGGTACTTGTAATATGTTCCAAAATGTATTCTGTAACTGCTTAATATTCACCAATATTTGTCAGGAGCATCCTGTTATCCACCACAAGCTATGAACTTAGAAAACTGAGAATTAAATAGAGGCCAGGGACTGTCCCAGTAGTGACCTTCTAAATACCCATTTCTTCTTGCTCATTGCCCCAAATCCTCTCTTTCTATAGCAGAGCAACACGATCATCTTACTGGTCCTCTGCATTTTTATTAATACAAAAAATTATCAGGATATTTTTAATTAGCTGCTAATAAAAACCTCTTTCTGATTTCTTGTTCCTTTGGAAAGTTAAGCCTCCCATAAAACCCTGTAGCAGTGATTTGGAAATTTAACAATGTTTTTGATTCAGAGGTTAAGAAAAAAATATTTCTTTGTGAGGGAGAGAGAAGGGGAAGGGAAGCCAAACTTTCGAAATCAGTCTCCTGCACTGAGGAAGGCCAGCCAGAGCTAGGTTCATGAATAAAACTTGTTTTTAAGGAGCAAAGTTTCTAAGTAAAGGAAAAAACAAACTGCAATTGAGAAATCTCGAGGCCAATGTTAGTAAAACTTTTGCTAAACTTTCTCTACTGCAGCCCAGGCACAGTTGCACTTTTGTAAAATAACTGAGGCAAATGAACATTACCATTTACCTCCTTTATGAATGCTAAGTATGAACATACGCAATTGCTCATTCTGGGTGACTGTGACAGTTTTTTGGGGATGATGATGCAGAGAGAGGACATTATCCTCATCTTTATCCAAACCTGTGAAATTCCCTCACCACAGAGTATTCACATGGAGGAACTGCTAATATTGCTTTCAGAAGGAAGGACAAGTGTTAGGGCTTTGATCTGACAGCTTTAAGACCAGATTTTTGCCCTTTTCACCCCCTCTAGGCCATTCAGTTAGTGTCTTTTAAAAGGTTTTTGCTGGCCTTACATATTTACCTACAGCCACGCATCAAAATCAATACCTTCTCTTTAAAATTCATTTGATGTGTTACAGTACTGGCGAGAATTTCCAGTGGGAACACTGGGAAATTGAAGATTAGCTCACAAGTGAACATCTGAGGTTTGGTGCCAGAAGGCTCTTCTAGTTTTATAAGGACAACTTCATCATTTTTGCTTTTATGTATATCAAAATAATAATTGATTTTATAAGGACAACTTCATCATTTTTGCTTTTATGTATATCAAAATCATAACTGAATGAATCTTCCTTGTGATTATAAAGAAATCTGACTGGGATCATTTTCTCTTCTTTCTGTCAGTGGCAGCTTCTGGACATAGTTGGGGAAAAACCTAGTCTAATCAGGCTACACAAGACCAAATGCATCCTCCATCTTGATCCCCTGCGTCATACAGAGCTCTTCTCGGCATTGTTCCTCCTGATGCTTAATCTAACCCGCTGTGAAAAAGAGGCTGCTCTAATTGTGTTTGCTCACTACACAAATTTGTGTGGCAAACAAAGATTTTGCCATACTTTTCTTTACACTAGAAATCTTAACAAAACACTTTCTCAACTAATGGCTTTTTCTCCCCCAACAATTTGGGTCCAGCTGTTTATTTAACAAATAACGGTGTTGCTCTTTTCTTTTAGCACCCTCTAATAAACGAAGAGTAAATTACTGGCTGACCTACTTACTGGGATTGCTTAAATAATCCTCAATATGGCAATATAACTTGATGCCTTAAAATACAGGGCACAAAAGTTGGAAGTTAAAAGAAGAAATATTGAATGTTAATGAAAACACAATTGTTTTCATAATAGCCTGAGGGATATTATGTTTCATATCTAACGTTTCCCTCCTTTCTTGTCTTCATCTGAAGCATTTTTTTCTCCCTTCGTGTAGATGAACTAATTCCCGAATCTCTGAATGAACTGGGCAAAATACTAATGATCTGGAGCCAAAGTAAGAAGTTTACAAAAAAGGTAGATGTGTTTTCTATCTTTAATACGTAGTATGTTTTAAAGGGAGGGCAAAATGCATGCCTGCATTACACCATTTCTTGCTTTGTGCATTCTTGTGCGTCTCTGTGCAATTCCCAGTGACAGCCCCACTTAAAGAAGAAGAACAGTATTTCAGGAATAGGGGGAAACAATAAGATACCAAGTTTTCTCTTTTAAAAGGCAATGGGAATGGTTCAAAGTCAACAGTGTGGGTAATCATCTCCCAGATTTAGCAAAGCAGTTCTGTAGATTCTACCTAATAAGCATTTTGTGTTACACATTTGTGTTATAGCACTGAATCTAAATTTCTCTAGATCAGGAATGATACGTCTATATTGATATTTGTCTGTTTGGGACAATTTCTTTCAGTAATAAGATATGAGGGAGAGATGCTAGCCTGTCAAAATTCTTGCTGATTTTTCTTTCTAGTTGCTACCTTCTTCCTATTGTGTTGAGTCTCCATGTTATAAACATTAAAATGTAGTGCACACTAATGCTCATCTACATAAATAATTATCAACTAGCTCTAAGCTTCATATATGAAAGAGGTGCAGATCAGATCTTGACAATGATGAATCTAGTTTTCATTATACATTGGCATAGGTATGCCAAGCTCCCAGTGATCTGTAACTGAGAGACCTTCGTGGGGATTGTATTCTTCGTAACTCACCCTGTTTTATAATAGAGTTTGACCTGAAATTCCTGAGCATGGCTGAATTTCAGAGACATTAAATGCACACCCTGGTCATCACTTTGAATATTTTGCTTCATCACATATCCATGAGTAACGAGATCTCTAATTTCCACTTAGTTGATTAAGCAGCTTCTTAGGATTTGCGCCTTGGTGTATAACATAGAATCACAGAATGGTTAGAGTTGGAAGGGACGTTAAAGATCATCTAGTTCCAACCTCTCTGCCATGGCCAGGGACACCTCCCACCAGAGGGAGGTTGCTCAAATCCACATCCAGCCTGGTCTTGAACACTTCCAGGGATGGGGCATCCACAACTTCCCTGGGCAACCTGTTCTAGTGCTTCACCACCCTCACAGTAAAGAATGTCTTCCTAATATCTAATAAAAATTTACCCTCTTTCAGTTTAAAAACATTTCCCCTTGTCCTGTTGCTGCACTCCCTCATAAAGAGACCCTCCCCACCTGTAGGCCCCCTTCAGGTACTGGAAGGCTGCTATAAGGTCTCCCTGGAGCCTTCTCTTCTCCAGGCTGAACAACTCAAACTCTCTTAGCCTGTCTTCACAGGAGAGGTGCTCCAGCCCTCTGGTCATCTTCGTGGCCCTCCTCTGGACCTGCTCCAATAGGTCCATGTCCTTCTTTTGCTGAGGACTCCAAAGCTGGATGCAGTACTCCAGGTGGGGTCTCAACGAGAGCAGAGTAGAGGAAGAGAATCACCTCCCTTGACCTGCTGGCCATGTTTCTTTTGGTGTAGCCCAGCATGTGGTTGGCTTTCTGGGCTACAAGTGCACATTGCCAGCTCCTGTTGAGCTTCTCATCAACCAACACCTTCTCCTCAGGGCTGTTCTCAATCCATTCTCCATCCAACCTGTATTTGTGCTTGGGATTGCCTCGACCCAGGTGCAGGACCTTGCACTTGGCCTGGTTGAACTTCATGAGGTTGGCATGGGCCCATCTCTCAACCCTGTCGAAGTCCCTCTGGATGTTATCCCTGCCCTCCAGCATGCCAACTGCTCCTCACAGCTTGGTGTTGTCAGCAAACTTGCTGAGGGTGCACTCAATCCCTCTGTCCATGTCACTGACAAAGATGTTAAACAGCATCAGTCCCAGTGCCGACCCCTGAAGAACACCACTCATCACTTCTCTCCACTTGGACATCGAGCCATGCCACTGAAGACTTCCAGAGAATATGTGGTTACTAGTAAACTAAGCAATGTTGCAACTTCAGCTCTGTAGAAGCCTTTGCTCATACCTACAATCTTGTCTTAAACAAGGATCATTTATTAATAACACAGCTAGGAGTTCTCTCTGCCTGGGTTTGTTGGATGTCTGATCTAACAAGAACAAGTGCCAGGCATCTTAAAAAAAATTAATGTCTGATCCAACAGACTTTACTTTGCCCAGAGGAAGGGCTCTTTTGAATGAGAAAGACCTAAATCTAGAAGCATAACAAAGAGAAAACATGACAGCAACGTGGAGTGGTTAGAAAAATGTCTCAAATATGCCTTAGCAACTTTCAACAAAGAACTGGCAGCATCTGGATCAAATTGAAATTCTTGGTCACTTCAGCGGCTGTGGAACAAGAGTAGTAATTACCTAGTGACAGCACTGTGAACTTTCAGCTTCTGATTCTAACCAGGAGTCATATTTACATTCAAACAAGACAATGAGAAAAAAAGGACTAGATAAAGAAGAACTTGGCTATACTACAGAGGTTTGATAACTATCTGGTGGTAGTTGAAAAATGCAAAGAGAAAAGTTGTGGAACCAGGTTAGTTCACAGGAGTTAGAGGAATTACAGGAATTAGAATACAGCTTCTCTTGCTTAATTTTAGGACCTATGTACTGCTGTCATGTTGTCTAGGAGACTGGTGAATTATCTCACGAAGAAAGTGATGAAAGCTTTGTTATGAGTCATGTAAGACTGGACCGATAAAGCACTAGAAATTGTTACAGAAGCAATTGGGTATTGGCCTTAAATGGGGAAGGACTCAGTGGATTCAGCAATCTTCATTTTGATAGTGGATACTAGGAGAGAAGAGGAAAGAAGAAACAAGAAAAATGCATGTGATTCCACTCAGCTGCATTTCTCCATCTGCTCAGGATCTCAAGTGTTTGGTTGGCATTACAGACACAGGCTTACTGCAACACCTAGCTGCTTGTTCAGCCAGAGGCACTAGAACAGAGTTGTTGAATATAAGTGCCAAAACTATGCAAAAATCAGAGGGAAGATTAAAATCCAAACCTCCTGTGCCTTAACAAACACCCTTGCCTGCTCTTTCCAATCAGTTTATTCTGGAATAATGATCACAGAAAGATCTTGGTTTGACGTCCTTATAGTAAACTCTACAAAGTGTGTTAGTTTTTTGCACTCTTCTTCTAAGTGTTTGTCTTCAGTGAAACTCCATGGAGATATCTGAACTATCTGCAGAGCAGAAGGTGTAAATTAGCCTGTATGAATCTTTATGCTGTTTATGCTTTATGGCTTTCAGGATCGGAGGTAGCTATTTTAATACTCCATGCTTTGATGACATTGGAAACCCACAATTCTTCAGCCTTCATTTTGCTGTGAGGTTTTTCCTAAGGCATGGCCAGTTTGAGCTGGGCTGTTCCCAGCTTTTCTGTGTTCCATGGCAAATGTTTGTTATTGGTATTAGCACCATGAAGTTCTGGAAAGAGACAGCAGATATCTTTCAATGCATCACCCTTCCTTATGCAGCAGCGTGTCTGAAAATGTATTAGACATGCCAAATGACAAGTGTTTCTTCGATTTGGGAAGAAGGGTTGAAGGAAAAGAGGAGGAGAAGTGGATTTTCTCAGCAGTAGCAGGAACAGGGTTTCTCACAACTCTTGTATGGTCTACTGAGACAGGTTCCTTCTTAATTTCCATGCCAGAGGTCAACAGGTGGAAGATCACGTCTCCCAGTGGGAAAACCTGCTCTGAAACACTCCTTCCAAGTGGTTTGAAAGGGTGTGGTTGTATGTGCAAGTCCCAGCAAGTGCAAGTTGCACTTCTTTACTTGATTGGGCACCCTCTTGAAGTCTTCAAGAGTAAGGCAATGCCCTACCTGAGAGGAAGCAGGCAGAAGAAGAGCTTCTTCAGGTCTGTGGACAAGATAAAATAATGCACTGGGAACCAGAGAAGGAATGCAAGGGAAAAAGAAACACGAATTAAGGAGTCAAGAGACTGTGGTTCCATAGGCTGGAAACTTACTAGGATGTCCTATGGCCTTACTATGGCTATGGACTCCAGTGGTGTTTCCCATCATATCACACTAGAGTCTATCCAAATGGATAGTGTATATAATCCCCAGGACATTTTAAGGGACCTAAACCTGTAATTTGGCTGCCTTTTGTTTGTTTGGGGATTTTTGGGGGGTGGTTTGCTTTTTTTTTTCCTTAGAGCAGCGGTGTCCTAGGCTTTGTGAATAAATTGTGAGAAGACACATCTGAGACACTTGTTTTGTACTTGTGGGAGAAAGTCCTTTGCTACTTCACAAAGGACTGTTCTGCAGTGAAGTGTGTGTCTTCCTTCCACGAGATGGATGTAGTGGTTCATAAAAAAAGACATGTATTGTGAAGAAATTCTCATTGCCACATGTACCTGAGGGCATAATTGCAGCTGAAGTCAATGGCTACACAAGGCAAGGCATTTGAATGAGCGACATCTCCCAGGTGAACACAGGAGTCAGACTCAAGAAAGCTTGAGCTGCACAAAGTAGACCTCATTTTGTCCAACAGGTGAAGCCCTAAAATGTTATTGGGGCATCTAGAAAATTACGACAGTCTCTAAAATCAGCAGAGATAAAAGATTCTTTCTGACCCACACCAAAGCAAAAGGTTTTTTCTGACCCACACTTGTCTTCCTAAAGTAGCCAGTCTGAAACCTTGTGCACATAACTTCTTAAAGCCCTAGAAACTCAGTGTCTGCTAGTTTGAGGAGATGAAACAGAGCACCAATTTGGTAGTGCTTAAGAGTCTGGCATGGTGTAAAAGATGATCCTCAGTGTGTTATGAGGGAAAATTTGTATCTGCTGTGATCAAATCTTTTATGCTCAACAGTCCAGTGATTTCATATAACAGTTGAGAGGAAATGAAGAGTGTTTGGTGTTAGATCCAAGAAAATGTTGACTGTAAGAATTGAGAGGGCAAGCCACAGAGGCCAAAGATGTTGTGTATGGGTTTTGTCTATTCCAGTTTTCAAAAGGGCATACTTTTACAGCTTGACAGCTTGAGATTTTTAAATCCCTTCTAAAAATCCTGTCTACAGTATTGTATCTCTTTGTAGCATCTGGACAGGGAACACTATTACATATAGAGTACAGCAGAAATTGGGCACTCCCCTTGTTTTCAGTGCTGCTGCTTTTCCCTTGAGACCACGTACTTAGCTGAGACTGGAAACCTGTTCGCTGTGGGCTGCACAAGCACCAGGCTCCTGTTCTGTCTTTCTGTCTAAACAAAAAGCTGGGGAGAAACAGGGAGTGAAGGAACTACTTCCAGAAAGCTGCAGAGCTGGGCAAGTCTGATCCTTACTCCAGTGCTTTGCCGACTTGGTCACGCTGCTTCCTCAGACTCCCCGGGGAGCAGGGCAGGACCAGACCCTGCCAGGGTAGGATGCAGTTGCACGCAGGAGTGCAACAGGTCAGGCAGCAGGCAGGATGCAGTGTGAAAACAGCGTTACTTAATTTGAACTGACAGCATTTGATGCAACACATCTGAAGCTGTTAGGGCCAGGAGGCATTTCTTTTTAGCCAGACTCTGTGATTCTATGATTCTATGACTGCTGATGTCAACTTGGATAGCAGATGCTCCAGCTAGATTACAGAGGTAGGATAGAAAAGGTCTTGCTTTCTCACGATATCTACTTGCTAATTGAACTGTTTTTCCCTAGCCTTCTCAGCTTTCATAGTATCATAGAATCACAGAATGGTTT
>KZ505696.1:1075683-1085802 GCA_002844005.1 Limosa lapponica baueri
ATCTTTCCTGTAGCCCCCCTGTAAGTACCGGAAGGCTGCTATAAGGTCTCCCTGGAGCCTTTGCTTCTCTAGGCTGAACAACTCTGACTGTCTCAGCTTGTCTTCATAGGAGAAGTGCTCCAGCCCTCTGATCATCTTCTTGGCCCTCCGCTGGACGCACTCCAAGAGGTCCATGTCCTTCTTGTGCTGAGGACTCCAAAGCTGGATGCAGTACTCCAGGTGGAGTCTCTTTGGAGCTGAGTAGAGGGGCAGAATTTCCCGCCTTGACCTGCTGGCCACACTGCTTTTCTTGTAGCCCAGGGTGCGGTGGCTTTCTGGGCTGCAAGTGCACATTGCCAGCTCCTGTTGAGCTTCTCATCAACCAATACCTCCAAGTCCTTTTCCTCAGGGATGCTCTCAATGCATTTACCGCCCAGCCTGTATTCTCTTATGTTACACTGTGACTTCTGCAATTTTCATATGGAGAAAGTGAAAAGCTGTGCAATCGTAGTTCTGCATCACTTTTCTTACAGTCAGGCAGAATTGGCATGAAAATGGAGGTTAAATATTCACACTTTCTCGCTTTCTATTTATTTCAGGGATCAACATATACTTGCACAGGTGCACAGGCTGAAATCCAAAGCTGGATGTCCAGTACTCAAGATTCATACCATACTTTAATTGTGCCTTGTGCAGTCAAATTATATTCAGTGATATGATGCATGAAATGGCAGACAGAAGCATTCTGTGGGGACTGTCACTTAGCAGCAGCAATTCTATCAAAACATTGGCAGGAATGCATAGTTTGCAGCTCTGCATAAACCCTGGGTCTCACTGGAATCTAAATATGACTTGCACAGAGTAAGGAATTGCTACACTCTGAATAAACTGAGGTAACTGGAGAAAGCTCAAGTGCTGACCTTCCTCTGTTTTGGACCCCTGCTGCCCCAACTCAAGGAATTCTATTCTGAGCTTGCCAATTAATACATATTCATACTGCTTATTGAATGAGACAACACCCTGGCTATTAAATCTCCTACTTGCTGATGGATTTGATGTTGCTGCTGTGGCTGTTAAGCAAAATGCATGTTTTTTCCTTTCCTTTTACTTTAGATTCTCAGAAATTGTTTTAGCATGTTCAAGTTGCTTTTGGTATCATGGCTTGGCTAATCTCTGTACGTTACAATTACTACAGTACAGCCTGGAGAAAAACTTTGGGTTAAGGTGCCATAGTGGAAGGTACTGTATATACATATTAACTGCTTCTCTGCACTGCTTTGTTCTTGCAAACTTGCTATTGCAAGACACAACACAAAGAATGACAGAGGAAAAATGAGGCTGAGAAGTTACATGCCCTTATGGCCCAGACAACTATCAGCAGAGCCAGACCCAGAGTCCAGCTCCTAGACCTAGATCTTAGCTTGTTGGACTGGGAGGCCACTGGATGCCAACAGATACCATGTGGTCATCCAGCAGGTGTGCCCAGGCTTGTGGATTTGAATTAGCTGCCAGTTACGGTGTAGGAGATGGATAAGGGGAATGTTTGGTGGTGATGCTGTGATTCGGCAGCAGAGGGAAATTCCTTGTGTCCCCTCCCAAATCCCTCAGGAACTCCAACAAAGAGAGAAGGTAGACTCTTTCCTTTTCCCATCCTAGCCAAAACCCAAACCCTTTGCTGACTCACTTTCACCCTATGGTTTGTTTGTAAATAAACAATCTGAGGTGTGGATATTAGTTACAATCAACTGGGGTTTTGTTCCTGTTCTTGGTGTCTTGGATGGCTGCTGTTTTTTTAATCTGGGAAGACTGTAGTAAATGAGTAAGAGGCAGTTTCTTTGTTTATGCACAGTTTGCATGTATGCGGCTGTTGGTATGAAAAGCAGCCATTCCCTGAGCATCCCGACTAAACAAAAGCCTTCAGAACAAAGTGCTTAAAAAGAGCAAACAAGAAGTGCAGGCTTGGGATAGAGGTGTTGGGGGTGGTGGGTGAACACTATTTTTTTAATTTACACTGATATTTCATCAACGACCCAGGAAAGAGTTAAACGTCAGAACCTGCTGATCCTCTTTTCACCTCCCAAGGTTGTGCCTTACAATAAGGAAGGCCTTCCTGTCCCCTTTCAAAGGAAACAAGTTTAAAACCATGGTGGCTGGGGATGGAACCATGCTCAGCACAGCCCAGATTCAGCAGGAATGAGATGCAGCCAGCATCAGCAAGACAAAGGCAGAGATAATGAAAACAGGAACTAACCCAAAGAATTAAGGGAATCGCACAGCATCTGATGAGAGCTGAAAGAAAAACCCGGCTGGTGTTTCTGAGCTCTGTGTGGTTGCCTCCACTGCAAGTGACCCGCCCCATCGCAGGATGCCAGGAGGTGAGGATGCGACAAGCTGGTCCCACCTCAGTAGGTCCCATCGCAGTCACAGCATGACGTGCTCCCAGCCAGCTACAGGAAGGGAAGCAATATTAATGGAGTTTTGTCTTCCCCCTCTGGCACAGTTTTGCAGAGAGATGGGAAATGGAGGGAAGGAGTTAATCTCTGTGCAGTCAGACCGTGCCTCCTCCCCGCTATTTTCTCTCCCACTCCTGTGTTATTGCTCTACCCTAGTGCTGGGTCTGAGCTGCGGATAGAGCAACTCCCTCCTTGCACACTGCCCAGGTGCATACACAACCTTCTCCAAAACTCAGACAATTTACCTTTTTAAAAAATAAAAAAATATCACAAAAGGTCTTATTTAACGTATTCTCAGGATTCTGTGCTAGTGGAATAACACCTCTGCTTAGCGACCACAGTATGCTTTTGGTTTAACCTTGCTGAGAAGAGGGGACTCCAAAGCCAGCTCTTTCTGGAAACTTAATGGTCAGGCCCCCCCTCCTTCTAGCTTTCACCCCTTTCTCACTGTCTGTCGCCCAAGAGTGAGAAAAGTTTTAATAGTGCTAGTTGGGGGGGCACCATGTGGGGAAGACTAGCTAATGCTGTCTTGGCAAAGGAGGAACAAGGCAGTCAGTGGACATCCCTGTCCAGTTTCCCACAGAAATGAGTCAAATAGCTGCAGATCCAGCATTGCAGTGCACACTCTCCTTCAGAAAAATTTCATTACAAATTATTTTGAAAATTAGAGCCTTTCGTATACCTGCCCCACCATCTTTTGAGATTTCATTTTGGGCAGGAGTGGGGACTAGGAGTTATATTTAAGAAGCCAAACACCTTCCCAGGGCAGCCCCCTCCTTTTCAATCACAATAGAACGTCTCAAGCTTTAAACTTGTTGAGATAAAGCATGCTTAGGTTCAGGGTAACTTCTTCATACACTTTCAGACTAATTTGGAGAACTATTTTAGCTGGGAAAATGTAGGCAGTTATGCCAATGTTAACATTTATTTGAAGAAAAAAAAAAAAAAGAAAGAAGTATCAGTACCTTAGGGGTTTGGCACAGGACTTTGAGGTTTGGCAAAGAAATATTCCTGGAGTCAAAGAGGTGGTTTTTGCCATCCCTGCAAAAACCCTCCCCAATTTGGTTGTGTTATAAGACTCTGAAAGTTACTATTCCTGCATGTGCAGTAGAACTTGCTAGCAGCCCTGCTCTGCTGCTCTGTGAATACTCTGCCCTCACTGGACTATATTCCCACACCCCACTGAACCGTGAAGTCCTTCTGCAGGCTGGAGACTGAAAATATGGTCATTGAGTTTTGAACAGCACTAATTTGGTTTTGGAACTCTGGCACAAGCATTCCCAAAGGAAGATCAATGTTTGTTGCCTGTGCTTTGGCTAGCTCACCTTCTTTCCTCTTCAGTGCAGGAGATCCCAGACCTATGGTCGTGTATCAGGGAGATTTGGCATATCACTTGATGGTAATGTCAGTGCCAGGTCATGGAGAGGGCAATGGGAGGCTGTATTAACCTGCAGGAAGATCTGGAGACTTTATCTGGCAGCACTAGACTCTGTCAGAGAGCATTTCAGCCCAGGAACCCCAGGTCTGTAATGCTTTTCCTCTTACATATGGGGAACATCCCCTTCCATCACTTTGCCTGCCTGTGTGTCCAGGGGAGTTTGATGGATTTTCCAGTGGAGCTGTTCTGGAGGAGATAGAGCAGGGGTCAATGCCCATGGACTCTTGCAGGTGGGGGTAGGACAATAAGATTTTGTAAAATAAATTGGACCTTAATGGAAATTCAGAATCTGCATCCTCTTCAGTGGGTGTTTTCCATGGCTGAAACATACTCTGACTGCTGTCATCAACAGCTGTGTGTGACTGTAGGTGTGTGATTTCTCAGCTCTTTTACCTTTATTAGGGACTATTCACAAAAGGAGGAACTCTCCCAAATCAGAGAGAGAACCTCCCCAGGAGCCAGCATGAAGGCCAGCAAGGACTAAGCACCATTGCAAGACCCTCCATAAAGAGCAAAGCTTGCTTCTTTACCCTAACACAAAGAGCAGCATGTACAGGAAGAAAACAAAACATTTCTTCCCTTCAAAAAAACATGACAGAACCCCCTACAACAGACGTGAAAGTGCCTGCGTTTCAGACGCAGTTTCAGACGCATAAAAGACACTCTACTGCACATACTTCTTGAAAAGAAGATGAGAGGATGTTTAGCATGTGGTGGACATTAATAAATTCATTTAATGCAGTGCTGGAGTCACTCAGGCAAATCAGGCAAAGCTAGGAAGTTAAGTAGAATTACATTACATGTAATATATAAAACATGTTATACAATTTGGCATTCAGCAAATGTTAGCGATCAGCAATCCAGTATAGATGATAAAGAACTGAAAGCTATGGCTTCTCCCAAACCACAGAGATGCACAGAAAATGTTAATAAAATTTTGTGCTTGGGTTACACTGTTACTGTAATGTGTTAAAGAACACTTAGCCTAGAATAGAAAGAAGGGAGGAGCATCTTAGACTCCACATTCTATACAGTAGCCAATTTCCCACTAATTTCTTTGATTTCAAATCATATTTCCTCCTGTTCTCATGTGGAAGAGGACACACCAGGGAAGGAGAGTGGCTGGAAATCGCCACTCAGGCTGATTGCAGTGCCCAGAGAAACACACTAACCAGAAGCACCCTCTGGATTCCACAGTCCCTAAGCACAAACTTCTCTTGTTGTTTCCTCCTTTTTCTCTGCCAAAACTTCCTTCTTTCCTTCTCTTGTGTGTCTTAGCATTTCCCTCCTTGTCCATTGATTTTCCCTTCAGGTACCAGGGGCCTGGAGCAGGGTGGTTCTGAAGTGCATCAGAGCTTTAGGAGCTTGTACCTGACCTGCTTCTAAATTATCAGATTGCTGAGGGGACAATCACTTCTTTGACTTCATTCAGCACAATAAGTTGTCTGTCTTGTAACATTTGTTTATGTCAGAGTCCTTTCGTTCTGTAAGCTGTGCTTGACAATGCAATCATCTTTTGCATGGCTAGCAGTTTGCTTCCCTTGGGATTCAGCTCTTAAGTCCCTGTGGCAAAACCCCAGCCATTGCTTTCTTGAAAGCACTCCCAGACACCGTGTGATTCTGCTCCTATCTGCATTCCTAAGCAACAGACACCACCACTGTCAGCTCTACCATGAAGATCATCCTGCCTTCCCACTACTTCTTTTATAAGATCTGCCGCTTCAGAGATCAGTGTGATTGTTCCCATGGGGCTAATGCAGAAAGGCAGTCACAAACTTAAATGAGCAAGTATCGCTCGTATTGCCTAGCTGCATCCTTCCCATCTAACAGAGGGAAGGTTCTTTCTCGAAGTCTTGAATTGGGTCTTGTAACTTGTGGCTGAAGTGGAGAATTGCCTAGAAATCTATCTCCACCAAGCAAGAGAGGACAGCAGAGCAAATTCTAGGTCAGATCAGCAGTTTGTTTGCCCCGGAGTCATATTTTCTTAGGTGCTAAAATGCTTAACACTTTAAAGGCAAACAAAACCTGCTGATTTTAATTGCAAATTTGTAGGTAGAGTATTGGCCCTAATACTTTTGGATTCTGATATTAGCTATCTCCTGACAAGAAGGAGGAATGGTGCTGCGTAAAGTAAGATGTCAGTACAGAAATTTGGATGTTGCAAGTGTCTGTCATGCCAGCGTACACACTATTACCTACGCTTACTTGGTGCAGGCTCATCCGCAACACCTGGCCAAAGTTGTAGCGCCTCACTCTCTTGAAAGGTGCAAGTAAAATGGTTTTGTCCCTTTTCACATCTAGGGTATGCATCTGGAACTCCATAGTTTCCAGCAAGGACAGGCACAGCAGCCTGCGTTATGCCTGCCCTGCACCCAAGGCATTGTGTCCTCACCACTTGGCGTTGTGCTGGTGACAAGGTCTGAGCTTCTATTTTAAGGTTGGAACTGGAAAAGCATTACTCTTTCAAGAATCTCAAAGCATGCTCTGAACGTTAGCAATTCTAAACTCTACTTAAGGTTTCTTATGGCATATAACTTGATTGCAATCTAGTCTTTTGCAGTTTAATTCAAAGGTGCGTGCAAAGTGGCCTGGGCGGAGCCACCACCCCCACCCCCCCCCGGTAATTTTAAACGGCCCATTAACGTGCCCAACGGTCATCGCCAGGGAGACCAGCTGCGGGGCAGGTAAGACTGCGCTGGGGAAGGGGCCTGCAGCAGAAAAAAAGGCCGACGAGAAGCTCTTTCGGGGGCTTTTTGAAGCGGGGACAAGCCCTCTGCCCGTAGCGGGGCTGTCAGCTGGTGGGCGGTGCTGCTGAGGGAGCCTGGGCGGAGCCACCGCCACCCCCGGTCGATGGAGCCACCAGGTGATAAGAAGCCTCCGGGAGGGCAGGGACCCTGCCCACCCAGCGAGCACCCACCCAGCGCTGGGGTGCGTGCCCCGGCGGGTGCCTCAGGAGGCTGCAGTCTGTACGGCAGGGCGCTGAGCCTCTACCGGCGTACGAGGTAAGTTCAGTCCCTCCAAGTGGCCAGAGGACTAGGGGGCTCATCCCAACTGACCCTCGAGTCGCAAGGTGTCAGTTGCTTGCAGAGACCCAGCCGTGGTGGCTGCCCGGTCGAAGGCTGTTGTTAGAAAAGCTGTGGGCACCCAGACAGAGGCCCCAGGCAAACACGCGGGCGTCCAGGCCTCTGGCTGCAGAGAGTGCCGGAGCCTGGCACTGGCAATGGAGGGCAGTGGAGACCACACCTGTGTCAGATGTGAACAGGTGAATGACCTGCTCAGCCTGGTGGCCCAGCTGAAGGATGAAGTGGAGAGGCTGAGGAGTATCAGGGAGTGTGAGAGAGATTGACTGGTGGGCCTGCTCCCTGAGAGTAAGGGAGCAGGTTGAGGCCCCACATAAATCAGAGCACCCCCTCCCCTCATGTCACCAAGCAATAGGAGGTGATCTCAGAGAACGGGGGGAATGGAAACAGGTCCCTGCTTGGGGAAGCAGGCGAGTCCCCTCCTGGCCCCTGCCACCTTCCCAGTTACCCTTGCACAACAGGTATGGAGTCCTGCAGGAGGAACTGGCTGTTGGAGAGGAGGACAGTACACCCAGGCTAGAGAAGTCAGACAGAACAAGTCACCGTAGACCTGGCATCACTACTAGCTCCACAGGGAAAAGCAGATGGGTCATTGTTGTAGGTGACTCTCTACTGAGGGGGGCAGAGGGACCAATATGCTGCCCTGACCCACTTCATAGGGAAGTCTGCTGCCTCCCTGGGGCATGGGTCAGGAATGTGATGGACAAACTTCCAGCCCTAGTAAACCCCTCTGATTATTACCCCCTGTTAGTATTTCAGGTGGGTAGTGACGAAGTGGGTAGAAGGAGGCCAAAATCAATTAAGAGATATTTTAGAGCCTTGGGACGGCTGCTTAAGGGATCAGGAACGCAAGTTGTGTTCTCCTCTATCCCTTCAGTGGCAACCATGAATAAGAAAATTAATAGGAAGACGCAACAGGTCAACTCATGGCTCTGGGACTGGTGTTACTGGCAGGGCTTTGGGTTTTTTGAGCATAGGCGGCTATACGAGACACCTGACCTGCTGGTGGCAGGTGGGATGCACCTGTCCCAGAGGGGGAAAAGAATTTTGGGGCAGGAGTTAGCAGGGCTCATTGACAGGGCTTTAAACTAGATATGAGGGGTGAAGGGGAGCTAACTGGGCCTGTCAAGATTAAACCCAAGGGAAGCATGCCAGGGCTTGAAGGATGCTGGATTAGTGAGGACTCTTGCTCTGTCATTTCATGTGAGAAAAGGGATAGACATTTAGAAATTTCTGCTTGCGAACAATGGGAAAACCTTGTCCCAAAAAGTGAAAAGGGTACTAGGCCAGGAGTTAACAAAGGTCATGGACAGAGCTTTAAACTAGAAGTGAAGGGAGAAGGGGATAAAACCAGGCCCACTGGTAACGAGCCTGGGGGTAAAGGGCCAAGGATGAGGGTGAAGTCGGGAGCCCAGCTCAAGTGTATCTATGCTAATGCATGTAGCATGGGCAACAAACAGGATGAGCTAGAAGCCATTGTGTGGCAGGACAGCTGTGACATAGTTGCCATCATGGAAACGTGGTGGGATGATGGTCACGACTGGAATGCTGCGATGAAAGGCTATAAGCTCCTCAGAAGGAATAGGCAAGGAAGGAGAGGCGGGGGTGTGGCTCTGTACATTAGGGAGTGTTTTGATTGTATAGAGCTAGATTCCAGTGATGACAAAGTTGAGTGTTTACGGGTAAGGATGAAGGGGAAGGCTAACAAGGGAGATTTTGTGCTGGGAGTCTGCTATAGACCCCCCAACAAGGATAAGCAGGTTGATGAAGTATTCTATAAGTGGCTGGCTGAAGTTTCGCAATCGCCAGCCCTTGTTCTGGTTGGGGACTTCAACCTATCGGATATCTGCTGGAAATATAACACAGCAGAGAGCAGGCAGGCTAGGAGGTTCCTTGAGTGTATGGAAGAGAACTTCCTGACACAACTGGTAGGAGAGCCTACCAGGGGAGATGCCTTGCTAGACCTACTTTTCACAAACAAAGAAGGACTAGTGGCAGATGTGGAGGTCAGAGGCCATCTTGGGCTTAGCGATCATGAAATGGTCAAGTTTTCAATTCTTAGTGAGGTAAGGAAGGGGGTTAGCAAAACCTCTACCTTGGACTTCCGGAGGGCGGACTTTAGCCTGTTCAGAACCCTGGTTGGGAGAGTCCCTTGGGAGATAATCCTGTGGGGTAAAGGGGTCCAGGAAGACTGGACGCTCTTCAAGAAGGAAATCCTAAAGGCCCAGGAACAGGCTGTCCCCATGAGGTGCAAAATTAAAGGGCGGGGAAAATGGCCAGCCTGGCTGAACAAAGAGCTGTTGATGGGTCTTAGGGAAAAAAGGAGGGTTTACCACCTTTGGATGAAGGGACAGGCAACTTAGGAGGAGTACAGAGATCTTGTTAGGTTATATAGAGAAAAAAATTAGGAAGGCAAAAGCCCAGCTGGAACTCAACCTAGCCATTAATATAAGGGACAACAAAAAAAGTTTCTATAAATATGTCAACAAAGAGAGTCAGGGAGAATCTCCATCCCTTACTGGATGCGGGGGGAAACATTGTGAGCAAGGACAAGGAGAAGGCTGAGATACTTAATGCCTTCTTTGCCTCCATCTTCAGTAGTTGGACCAGCTACCCCCAGGGCGTTCAGCCTCCTGGGCTGGAAGATAAGGATGGAGAGCAGAACAACCCCCCCATAATCCAGGAGGAAGTAGTTAATGATTTGCTTATGCACCTGGACACACATAAGTCTATGGGGCTGGATGGGATTCACCCAAGGGTACTCAGGGAGCTGGCGTGAGAGCTCACCAAGCCTCTCTCCATTATCTATCGACAATCCTGGTCAACGGGAGGTACCAGATGACTGGAGGATGGCCAATGTGACGCCCATCTACAAGAAGGGCCAGAAGGAGGATCTGGGAAACTATAGGCCTGTCAACCTGACCTCGGTACCGGGAAAGATCATGGAGAGGATCATCTTGAGTGAGCTCTCACGGCAAGTGCAGGGCAGTCAAAGGATCAGGGCCAGCCGGCATGGGTTTATGAAAGGGAGGCCCCGCTTAACCAACTTGATCTCTTTCTATGACCATGTGACCCACCTTCTTGATGTGGGGAAGGCTGTGGATGTTGTCTACCTGGACTTTGGTAAGGCCTTGGACACCATCCCCCACAGCGTTCTCCTGGAGAAGCT
>KZ505696.1:1086772-1157570 GCA_002844005.1 Limosa lapponica baueri
GTGGTGGAGTCGGCATCCCTGGAGGTATTTAAGAAACGTGTAGACATGGCACTTCAGGGCATGCTGTAGTGCCTGGGCTTGTTGGTTTGTGTCTGTTTGTGGGTGGGTGTGGTGGTTTGTTTGTTTTTGGTTTTTTGTGGTTGTATTCGATGATCTCAAAGGTCCCTTCCAACCATGAAGAATCTGTGATTCTATGAAAGATCAAATTCTTCCCAAGTACAAGCCATGTGCAGTTTCACTTGGAGTGAGGGATATTTACTATGCCTGCAGGGCAAATTACTGACCCAAATTTGGCCCAGAGGGATAAACCAGCCTCTGCTTCCCATGCATAGTATCAGAAATATAATCATATAGCCATGTTCCTTGAAGACTCTTAGACAACACAAGCTCTGCTAACAGGATCCCAGTTTTAACTGAACTATGAAGCCAATGAGCTGTTGGCTGACACAGAGGGTGGTGATAGTACTAGACCCTTGTAGAAAGCTTATTGACCTTTCTCTGCATGACTTTATTTTCAATTATAGAATCAATCTAATCTGGAAAACCTTTGTAGGAAGATAGTCTCTTCATTGACAAAACCAAAGCTTTGAACAACATAATTTAATTTTTTTATGGCTAGCAATAAACTTCTCCATTTAACACTGGGTTTAGTTTTGCCTTGTGAAAACCAGCCATGATGGCCCCTTTCTTTTCACAAGGAGCTTAACTCAGCATGACCCAAACCTCGAGCCTCCTTTATGGAAGAAAAATAAAATAAACATTTTTCTTTAAGAGGGAAAAGAACAGTTTTTCTTTGTGACTGGTCAAAGTCATTTCACATCATCTTGCAAAGCATGATGGAAAGGGATGTGTGACTCACTCCCTTTTTTTAGGGCCCTCAGACACAAAATATTCAGCTTATGTTATAATGCCCTTTGCAAAGAGGTGTTCCTTATTAATAACACAAGGAAAAAGTTGATAAAGTAAACTCCCCTTACACATCATGACTCTTGGGAATGCTGGGGTTTGTACCAAAGCTCGGTAACTTCAGTAAGCTTAGGGTTGAGCTGGGAAATATGTGCTTTCTTCAGCACTCAATGAAATGCAGCCCATCCTTGTAGCGGCAAGAAGTTGTAGAGGACTGGGTGGCCCCTGGAATGTGAGCTACCCATTGCCAGGCAGTATACACATTATAAGGGATGCTTATACTTGCCTGCATTGGGGGATAGTGGAGGGCACACTTGAATAACAGCTCTTTCCAGGGCTAGAAGGGATGCTGACGAGCTGGTCTTGAGAGGTTTATATTGGACTGTGCCAACATACAAGATGTGATTGCGGCTTCTGCTCAGGTTCAGGGGATATGGAATGACCTCACCCTCCACGCCGTAGCAGTGATCCTTCCTGAGCTGACAAGTTGTTGGGTTTGTATGGCAGTCTAAGGCACGCTCTGATTTCCACTCAAGCCTTAAAAACTTAGCCTAAAAAGAGTTTGGATTTGAAGCCACGGATTGGCTCTGTCCCTTCACAACATTAACAGAAAGAGAGATGAATCACAGACTCATTTTCCCTAGCCCAGGAGGCTGCCAAAAAAAACTCTCTCAGGGAACAGGGAATAACCTGAATCATAGCACTTGTTGGCCACAAATTCTGAATTTCCAGCAGCCAAGTGGGAAGCCAAGGTGAAAAATCAGAATAGCATAGTTTGACCCCTTTCTGCTCTCAAGTAAGGGGAGTGCACTAAGAAGAGTAATTAGCATGTGCTTTGGGCTCCATTTTACATCAATGATCTCCATGAGCATCACAAATCTTATCGTTAGGTATGTGTATCTTATCACCCCTCCTCCCTCTTCTGCTGGTGGGGGTGGTTTGAGTCTTCCTTGGTTAATGAAGCCTTTACATCTTTGAAATTTTGTCTCCAGAACTAAATTCTGTCCAGAAGAACTACAACAGATTTGGTTCTATGGTAGCCTCATCACACTTCTGTGACTGTCTCACTGGCTGGGGAAAGGAGATAGAGGACTGGGTGATTTGCACTTGTTTCTGCAGAGCTGTTAAATTTCTTAACAGCATTCTTAAACTAAGACCTCATTCAGTTTGCACAGGGTATCTAAGGGAAAGGCGTCTGGGGCACTTCCAAATATTAAGACTGTAAATTTTACCACTTAACACAGCAAGATGGGTGGGAAGGGAGAGAATAAAGACAGTGTAGCTGCTTTGTTGCTTTTATTTGTGTCTTTATTTGGACACAACCACCACAATGTGGTTAATTTTTTGCTTTGAGCTGTGAATGAGGAGTGTCATGTGTTTGTATGCTTGGCAACATATGCTCAGTTTAGAGGTAAGGAAACCGTGGCAGAGGGGTGCAGAGCAACTTATCTTAAGCCACACAGCTGGCCAGTGCAAAAGTCCAGTTGTCTAATTTCCCAGTGTGATTCTTTTCTGATATCAGAGAGGTTAGTATTCCTGCCTCGTGAAAATGAGCCCTGCCCTGAGTGATATCTGTTGGGGGTGCTAATGGATCACAGTACAATCTGTTGTCCAGAAGCACCCTGCTATCAGAGTAGCTCCAGGGTCTAATCTGGGCCCATTGTGGATGTCCCACGTGAGGTTCTGATTCATGTTTGTCTGCACAAGTTTAACACGGCACTAACTCTGAATGTATGACTGCTGGATGGGACTAGCCGTGGCCCAAAATGCCCACTGTGTGCATCTTGTTCATAGTCCAGCAATTGAGCTTCAGTTGCTAGTAAAGGGGATTTAGTTTGAATTAAGATATTAGTCTGTGAACTGGGTCAGCCAACAACTTCTCCCTTTCTGCCAACTGTGCTGCAAGGTGTGCTACTGCCACAGCAGGGCTAGCAGAAACCTAAGGACGGTGGTATCTTAAGCTGCCCCAGGAAGAATTTGTTTGCCCATCTGAGGAAGGGAAGTTTGCTCATCTGAGTCCATAAGCTTGCCTCTATAAAGTTGCTACAGTGGTTTTAATAATTCAGTTTCAGTGAATACAAATTAGGCTGGGGAAACTCATTCTTGTAGACACAGCTCTCGCCTCTATGTTCTACTTCATATTAGAAAGGGAAGTTACTCCTTTACCTTATCTCAGAAGGATGTTCTTATTACTGTGAGATAGCTACTTCAATCTTCAGTCTATATAAATGGGAGGGTATGGACCTTTGCATGTGTATATGTGCACATACATATATAACCCTGTGTACCATGTATATGTATGTATATATGCAGGGTTACATTTACATCTTAGTTGCCACAGACTGATGTAGAAGCTCTTTGCAAACTGGAAGTGCTCCACCCACCCCCCCGCCACATACACATATTTACACACGCACCAGTGTTCTTTGGTCCATTGGTGTTACACATGGGTTTGTAAATGGAGAACTGAAACTGTCAGAGCAGGTGAGACAGCAGGAAGCAGAAGCCATCATCTAGAGTGGACTGATCACACCCCAGAGCTAACCTTCTCCACATCATGGAGAGTGAATTTCACAGGGAATGGAAGCACAGGCTGAACCCCCAGAATGACCAGTTGCCACAAACCCCCTCTGGCCCCTCAGCAGTTGAGCTTCATGTAAGCTAGCACCCTAGCTGACCTTCCTGAGGTTACAGGATGCTGTGGGATGAGATGACAGCCGGTGGTAGCAGGGCTGCAAGCCAGGAACAAGGGAAGGAAGGCTAGTTCTTCAGGTCTGAGTTTGTTGACACTGGCTTGTACTTTTCCATGATTGGTGTTTGGATGCTAATATGCTAAAGGAGAGGCAGAGCTGGTTTGACAGATCCATGCTTGTGTTACGACGAAATTCCTGGAGCAGAAATAATTTTCAGCCAAGCAGAAATCTTTTGATGTTGTAAACTGTGTTTAGGAGGGCAGCAATTCTTCCTGGAGCCCTTAGCCATGAGCATGTGGATATTGACTTTAAGCAGAGGGCAGAGTGACACTGAATGAAGGTTTTATTCATGGGATCCCCTGCTACACACATCTATTTGATACAACAAAGAGAAAAGTCCCAACACCAAAATAATTTTTTTCTTCTCCCTTGTCTGTAAGGGGTCCATAATGTATAAATGTGCCGCTGAGTGAATGCAGATCTGTTTCAATAAGATGAACTGGACAAGCACAATTTTGCAAAGTCCAAATAGACGGTTTGAAAAAGTAGGTTCACAGTCATTTAATAGTAACAGCTTCTTGCACTGTGAACATGTCAGCCTAGAACTTCTTTATCAAATATTACTGAAAAATGCACATGGTTATATTTGGTTATATAGCAATCTGGAGTTACATGACGAGAGCAGAATTAAGGTGGCATATACATTATGAACTTTCAAATGCTATTCCATTACTGGAAATCCTGAATGTCACATTAATTCAGATTACTGCGCTTTAAATAATTCATTCAGGAGAGAGTAAAAAAGAAAAAGTCTAAAATCATTTCAGATTCATTTTAGGATTGAGCTTTTGGGGTCAAACTGTGGTGAATCCAAACAAAACTTCCAAATTTTTCATGACTTTCACCTGAAGTCACCCCACTCTGGTCAAGCCTCATCCAAAAGCTCATGAAAGTGAGCAGGTTTCAGCAAACCTAGTGAAGCTTTGAATTTGCATTGAAACCTGAAACTTAATGAGATGCAGGCATTTGGTAAAATGTTGTGCAGAGATCAGTTGTGGCATAAGGGCAGGCTTCAAGAAGTGTTCAGTGCAGTGTGTCTCTCAGCACCCACCAGGTTGCTAAATGTCAAAAAAAAGAGCACAGGGACAGTGTACAGTTACAGCCTACATCTAGGGAAGAACAGATTTATTTTTTTTGTAATTTATTTAATGCGTATGTTTCATTTGTTATGAAACCTGTCTTGCTCATCAAGTAAACAGCAGTACAAAATATGAGAGACCTGGAAAGAGAGGTAATATTGAAAGTTGCTACTGAGCCTGTGCAGCCTTGAGAATCAGATGTCACGCTAAAGACATCTGAAAAAGCGTCAAATGGAAATTAAAAGTTACTGGGACAATTAAACCGGTGGAGTAGAAAAGATTGCTCATCTGTGCAGACCCAGAAGTGTGAGGTAAAGCCATCATGCTGTGTGAAGGTGGCAGGGGGTTAGGGCAGGGCATTTCGTGGAAAGTGCTAGAGGGTCATATATTCTTGCAAAAAATGTCATTTACCAGGGAAGGGCTCAAGGTGACAGCATGGAACAAAGGGAAAACTGTACAGAGATTTATCCAGGGCTAAGAGGTTATTTTTGTCAATAAGGGATATTAAAAGGTTTACTGACCAGATGGTCAGAAAGCACAGCAATAAAAAAGTTCATAAACACCTACTTTGGTGAGCCTGACACTGGGAAAGGGCAATATGAATACACTAAGTCAAAAGATGAAGTGCAAATACAAGTCTAAGGTAAAGGTGCTGAAAAGATCACTCACTGCACGTAGCTGTACTGGTTAGGAAAAAGTTAACAGAATGAAATTTTGCGGAGGGCAGAAAAATGGAAAGCAGAAAACAATACTGGTAGTGTGGCAATCAGCACAAACGGTGGAAGAAATACGTAGAACTTATAACAGACCCAGGCAACTGTTTTTTTTTTTTTTGACAAAAAGCAGGAAAATGTGCCTAGTGAGCAAGGAAGGGGATTCCTTATGTGATAATGAGGAGATGTTTTTAGGATTGTAACACAATGCAGCAAACTGAAAAGGATTTTCCAATTAAGAGTTGCAAACTGCCCATCACTGGCACAGCAGAGTCAGCACAAGGCATGTGTCAAAATGGAAGAGTTAAAAACATATCTGCAAAGAGCTGCTATTTGGAAGAACAGTGCCCAAGTTGGGAGAGCACACACTGACATTCAAATAGAAAGGGAAAATGTGAGAAGATTAAGATGTAAGTCACCTAGTGTCGAGTTAAATATGTATATCCCTCAGTTTGAAGAGGCTACATGCCACCGTGTTTCATAAGGACAAACTGGAGCTGCACATACGGGTGTTAAACAGACTCACAGGCTACACAGCAAGTTCTCCACAGGATCCCACAGCAGATCCAGTGCTTGCAGGGGCTGCTGCGTGACAATTTCTGCAAGTTTTAAAAAAGAGGCTAGAAGGAAAGTTGCACAACATGTTGAAGAGTAAAAGAGCCATGGTTTGACTCCAGAGTGATCAGGGAAAGAGCACACAGAGGACTTTGCATGAACTCAAAGGAGTGAAACAAAAACAAATGAAAGGGAATGTTTTCACTTGTCTGTAAGAAATAAAATCCATTCTGAGATGGCATTAGCCAAATTCTTAAGTAAATTGAATGTAACGGCAGGATTTTAACAGATCTCTTTGAGCACAACGCGATCCAAGATCTACACTTTGAAAGCGGCATTTGGCAGATACTGCATTCTTAAATGGCCTTTTTTAATATATTCAGCACAGTTCTTCTGGCTGCTGTATAATGGGCCCAAATGCAATGTCTAGTGCAGAAGAAAATCTACATCAATGGCCTAACAGACTGGGCAGCAGGGCCTCTTACCTCAACAGTAGAGGACAGGACTGGAACTTGTAAAAGCTTAGTAAGCTTAAGCCAAACAAGGATGAATATCAATTTCAAAGAATTAAATAACTTCATTTGGAGGGTGAGACTGTTCTCAAAGGGCAATTTAGTTGAGGATGCAAAGACTTAAGCAATATTGAAGGTACAATCTGAAAGAGTCTGAAAAAAAATCTGAAACTGTAATTCGTGTTCAGTTATGTCAGTAAATTCATACACTGATGATCATACAAATCAAAGGGTTTCTCCTTCACAATGTCACCAGACGGGTTGGCTACAACATGAAGGAATTGAAAGATGTCAAGAATGCTCTGACACGAACATCACTTCCAGAATTTTTTTGACCCACAAGAAGACATAAAACTATCCATGGAGGCTGTCCACAGATACCAAAAGGAGGATAAAGAAAAGTACAGTTGAAGTGCCATGGAACAGGTTGTCAATCTCACGTGCACAGTCGCTGTAGACAAGCAAACAAATTGAAACAGAGACACAAAGTCTGGCATATGGATGTAGACATCTTCACAACTTTTCTGTATGACCTTATTTTCAAAACAGAGACATGTGAAAGAGAGGAAAACAAAACAGAACAGTGGGCTCAAGGGCACAAGAAAAGGACTTGGAGAAGTACGGCCAAAGATATATCCAAACCCAAGAAATACTTTGTGATCCTGGTGATGCAATGCAGGTCCTGCTTGGTAATCATAAATATGCGTGGCAGTATGAGCTCCATCTGTCAATACACGGTCTGATGGTCTGGGTCAGACACTTCGCACCCATTATAAGGCCACTGTATCTCTGTTTCTCCGAGCCTATGGGTCTGGACTGTGAATCAGGTAGGAAAAAAAACAAAGGCTGCAAGCTTGCTACAGGTTAAGGAAGGAGACAAAGCTTCACCACTTCATCCTCCATTTTTCTGTTGTAAAAATGAGCTCTTACTGGAAGGCTTTTGACAGGTGCACAAAGCCTCATTGCCAACAAGGAAGGCAAAGGGGCACTGACCATGCTTTCCCATTCATTTTAATAGCCTGTTCCTGTGGCTAATTGTTGGGATAGAGCACAACACTAAACTGGCAGCCAAAATATGCTGTGACAGCCCTGATTCCTTTGATCATATGGTGAGAAATTGCTGGACTGAACAGCAGAAAGCAATGACTATATCCAGAAGGAAGAGACAGAGGAGTTGCATTTTGGACATAAATAAATGAAGGCACAACAGAAATGCAAGAAAAGCAAGGAAGCAAGGACCAGTCCAGAAGAGCTAGTATTGTCAGGAGAAAGGACTGAGAGTGCTCTGTGAACAATTTTCAATTTCATGGGGAAAGTTAGAATTCAAGTATTTTGCAAGGATGTAAGCAACCTGTAGCTGTATCATGTGAGAGGCCACGAGACTGGTCTGGGGTAGATGATGCTGGGCTATCTGAATGCTTGACTGATGGAGGAGATGAGCCAGTAGGAGATGCTGAGACAGGTATCACCAGGTCAGCCAGGAGTAGGCTTACAAGAATGTATCTTCCTGACCAATCCTGAGTTGCCATACATGGTTGCCCATCCCCATCAGTCACATCCGATATTGAAAATGATGGATATCATTGGCAGACTTAAATGGATGTCAGCTGGCTGATATGGCTCCTTGTATCTTGCTCACAATCATAGAAAAAGGTGAAGAAATGAACTCTACACATCTGAGTGCATGCTGAGGACAAGGAAAATGAGAATAGATTCAGAAACTGAAAATAATTCACAGAATTATTTTGCTACCAGTTCTGAAGCTCAACAATCTTTTGCTAGTATGGACTTCTCTAAAAAAGTTGTATAACACAGCTGACTAGTAAGACTGGCTGAAAATCCCTACGTGACTGACTGTGCCATACTTACCATTATTTTCAAGCACCCTGAAGGCTTATGTTATTTTATCTGTTACCAGTTGCTATCTCTACAGGTTTTTAAATGAGAAAGGAAATTTGAAATGGGTTCTAAAAAGTCGTATGGTTTGATAAAGAACAGCAGCTCTTAATCCGTGGTCTATGAGACATCAGGAGGTGGGCTGCAAAGCATTTTCAATTTATTTTCTTTAAAACCCACGTGCAAATATTCCCATGCATTCAAATCAGGAAAATTACCTAATTTAGTAGCATCCTACAATATATCTCAAGAGCAGTTTGTTTCAAAAGAAAGTACTGTGCTTATAATAGCCCATTCAACTATTTTTGTAACAATTACACCCACTGTACTTAAAATTACTTTGTTTTCATATGACCTGGCACAATGACAAAACCCAATGACATATGAACACAATGGCAAGTGCTTGTCCCCAGTACCTCAAGTATTGTGTTATACACTTAAGGGGTGGGTGGGGAATCTGATTCAAGGGGGGAAGATTTGCATACTGACAGGACAGTGTGGGATTTAAAATATGGTAAGCCTTGGTTGCTGGCAGGGGAAGACTGGAGAGGTACAGAACACATTTCAGGTTTTAAGTACAAAATTGGTGGAAGTTTTTGTTAGTTTACTTTGCACGTAATTTCCATTTTTAGTTAAAAGTTCATCTGGTGATCAGTCTTGCCTGTCAAGCAAATACCACTTGTCACGTTTCAACATTGCAATGTTGGGGTCTGCGCACTATGAAATACAGCGCTGATGGTTTTAAAAGAGCCTGGCAGGATGCATTTGGCTCTCTGTGGTGAAATTGTCTGCGTTGCTTTGTGCTCTGCCTGGTAAGCTATCCCACTGAGCACTTACATGATATCAGATTTCCTGTCTACAAATTTACCTTTGTAAAGCTTTATGTCATTATGGCCATGACAGAGCAAGCTGTAGAAAAAGAATGCTTCTCATCCAAGGAGCTGAATTAAGGGTCCTCTAACATGTGAGTCTTGAGTTGCTGAATGGTTTTTGGCTATATCTTGATAGCTTGCGAACAGCAGAGTAGAATAGCTGCAGGATGAGGTTAACGTGCTTTCTAGTTCTCAGAGGAGCTAGGGTGTGAGGCTCGCTTCACTACTGCTGGTAAATCTTGGTGAGATTTTTGCATAAAAAGAACCACAATAGCAATGTGGCCATTACATAAAGAACAGTACGTATTTTGCATTGCTGAAGAGTTCAGAAAAAACCAAGGGGCTTCTGTAGTAAATAGGCAAACCTAATTATGATGTACCAGTAGCAAAGACTAAAATATGAAGACTTGGTGATCTAAATACTACAGGGGTTCTGCATTGCTGTGAAAGTGAGATTGCTGCAAGAAACTGATTGTAGGTCCCTAAATTAGGATCATTCAGTCCTATTTCAGCTTGGGTGAGAGCCTGCTCAACCACGTGTCTTCCTTTGCATGCTCTGTATATCCTTGTATGCCTCTAAGACAAAAGGATCTGCCTCCTTTTTTGGCCATAGCTTGGAGGTCTGTTGAATTAGCAGCTCCAGAAGTGGCTCACTTATCTAAGGACAGGAGAAAATACAAGGAGAAGTTGAGAAAGATTTGGGGACCAGAAATCCACAATGGACACAAGAAGCATTTTGTTTAGTGCTCTGTTACAGAATAAAACTCTGGTCTGAGAGATGCATGGGTGGAGTTGCAAGCCCTTCCTGGGCTGGAAATGGCATCCGGTCACATCTCCAACACACCCTTCCTCCTTCCCTTGGTGCCAGGCAGTGTGGGGACACAAAGGGGCTGCCACTGGAGGAGAGAGCAGTCCTTTTTAGGGTGCACCTGCAGGGACGTCCCCTCAAAAGGGGACCCCGTGCCTGGCTTTGGTTTAGGGACTTGATTGTGCAGACTTAGCAAAACTGAGCGTGTGGTTTTCTTCTGCCAGCCACAGGCGGGGTTGTTCGGTACTGTGTCAGGAAGATGAACTGTCTGCTAACGGCGGTCAGGGTTCCCTGCACCTTTCCCTGGAGCAGCTGGGCCTGGCCTTGCTGGTGAGAAGACTGAGGCCAGCCAGATCAGATCAAATGCTACACACTCGCGCTCTTGAGTTGACATTCCTACTGCTCCTGCTTAAACAGGCATGCTCTAGAAATTGCTGTGCCATTATCTGTCATCTCATGCATCACCTAGAAGACAAGCAGACTTGACAGCAAATGGGACCAAGCAATAAATGAACTTGCACTGTGTGACTTCATAGGTCAGCAGGATAGGGAGGGGAAGATAGGGGGAGGAGAAAGAAAACGCAGCAACTTACAGCTTCGTTTCAGACCCATTTGTCTCTCTGCCTCAGTCAGACAGGTTCCTGCTTAAATCAGGCAACTCCATTTTTCATTCTGAATGAATCACTGCAATTCTGAGACAGAAATAATAAAGGAACTGTGTGTCTGTCTCTGCCACCCCAATCATTATGACAGCACATCTGTGCCTAATGATTGCCAGTGGCATTTGCCTTTTGCAGGACTAGGGATAAAGAAGCTGCCTCTGTAGGAAGTGGTGTGACTCATTCTCTTTTCAGATGGGAACATCCCAGTCCCTAGCATAAAGTGAGGAGGGGGATTCATGATCCCTGGGTAGTTATTTCTGAGGCTGCAGGAAGCAAACACTGTACACAGCTCTGTATTTGCCAAAACTATGACAGTCACCCATCACGCTGCTCTCCTAAAGCACTTGCTTTCAGCAGGAAGGAGGGATAGGGCACAAATATTAAATTGTCAACAATCATTCTCAACTTCTCTTGCAAGACTGCAGGGACATCCGTTTCTGTCTGCAAAGTGGGTAACTGTGCAGAGAAGCCACAGAAAATGGGCATGATGAGCATGTGTGGTCGATTATGGGATGTGAATACTCGAATACTGTGTCCAGTTTTGAGTCCCTCACTACAAGAAAGACATTGAGGCGCTGGAGCATGTCCAAAGAAGAGCAATGAAGCTGGTGAAAGGTCTAGAGCACAAGTCTCATGAGGAGAGGCTGAGGGGAGACGTTATTGCTCTCTACAACTACCTGAAAGGAGGTTGTAGAGAGGTGGGGGTTGGCCTCTTGTCCCAGGTAACAAGTGATAGGACAAAAGCAAATGGCCTCAAGTTGTGCTGGGGGGTTTAGATTGGATATTAGGAAAAATTTCTTCACTGGAATAGTTGTCAAGCATTGGAACAGGCTGCCCAGGGAAGTGGTTGAGTCACCATCCCTGCAGGTATTTAAAAGATAGATGTAGTGCTGAGGGACATGGTTCAGTGGTGGATTTGGCAGTGCTAGGTTAATGGTTGGACTCAATGATCTTAAAGGTTTTTTCCAACCTAAATAATTCTATGATTCTATGCTATGTTTACTGAGATTTAAAATTAACTAGGAGACATATCCCACAAGGTTGTTAAAGCCTATGACATATTTTGGGGAACAGAAAAGTTCTGTTTCCAGCATTTCCTGTTTCTAAAAGTTATTTTTCCTTTTTTTTTTATTGCCAGGGGGGTACTGGTTTGAGTACCCTACTTTCCCCTACTCCTAACTATGCCTCCCCTCCCCCCCCACTCCCCAGCATCACAGCACACTGTTGTATTGTGATGTCCCCTTATCCACTTCTGGTGTCACATTCTGTCACACGACTGGGCTGCTGTACCACTGCCAAAAATAAATGCTGTGCTGGCCTTTCTCAAATGCATATGGACTCAGCTGGGTCTCCAGGACTTTTTATAGCCCTCCAGCTCAGTCCTATCTTTGGTAGCATCAGCATTTCCATAGCAACCAACTGTGATGTCAAACCAACACGGTTTTTTTGGTGAGAACAGCAGGAAGCAATGAACTCTTCATACGCAAAGATCCAATTTTCATGCAAATGTCTCTCATAATGTCGGCCTCCACTGCTGTTTATGATTCTAATCCTAATTATTTCACTGTTACCTTGCTGTCCCCCATCTGTCATACCCACTTGTTGCACGATCTTTAGGTAGGTAGTGCAGGGCATGCTTCCTTACAGGAATATGTGTGTGTACTGTTGAGGAGAAAGGTGCATTCCATAAAGCAAGGGAAGCAGTAACAGGAATGAAAGAGGTATAGCAGTGGCATTTAAATACAAACATATTTTTTTTTTCTAAACCAGAATTAGTGTAATTGGTCAACAGCAGCTATCTCCATCCTTTTCCAGTGGATGGGTAGGTTGTAGTCATGTGAACTAAGCCCCTTGACAGTACCTTCCAAGACCTCTTACAATCAGGATCTCCAGGGACCTGCAGCCTATAGGGTTCTAATTTGGGCAATAAAGAGTCAATGCACTCCTCCCTGCCCAACCTAAATCAACAGATAAATGAGTTTACATCCACTTTAATTACAGGTAAGTCACTGGCAGTAGAAAATGCCCTGTGGTTTTTCCTGCTTTTAATTCTCTCACACTATAAAATAAGTACATGCATATAAACCAGTGCAGACCTCACACAAAACTTCCATCTTCATTTACTACATGGGAAGACATAGGCATCTTACTCATCTATAAGCTGGCTTGCAGACTTGCTTCTGCCCCTTCTTGTGGGCACTAGCTGGTGCCCTGCACCCTCTGGTGTCGTGTTGTGACCATGGGAGTACTGGATGGTGGGGGTCCCCTGCCCAGACGTAGCACATCACATCCCTGCACAGAAAAAGGGACATGTCAGGTGCTCAGCATCCCAAGGACGGAAGTGTCTGATATGCTCTGTACCAATCACAGGGTGACAAGAATCTCTGCAGCTCCCATCTCATCGCTGTCTGATGTGCAGCCAAGCTGTTTGCTGTGCTGAGTGGGCTGCTGGCTCGAGCAGCATGCAAGGTGTCATCCATGCACAAGGGATCCAACACAGTCTAACCTAACACCCTCAGCCTCAGCCTTGGTGCAGCTGTTAATCCTGAAGCCTAATGATGGCCACAAACTGGCAATTATTCAATTAATAATTTAAAACCAAACAAATGCACTTAAACTCAGTATCACGATAGATGCTCCCATAATATACCCATCACTGTGTTTATGATTTGCAGAACACTAGTGTTACAGTTTCTTATTACAGCCATACTGCAGTTTATTTGAGTATTGCCACCATTTTGGAAAAATACTTTCTATCTGTTGGAGAGCTTTTCAGGCAGTCTGATGAAAATAATAATTATTTCAGGACAAGTCAAAGCAACAAATAAATACTAATACATGTTTTATGACAAAATTACTAACAGAATTTAGATAGATCGAATACAATAGAATATAGATAATATAGAATAATATAAACTTTTTAAGCTAATTTTTAAATTTTATGACAAATCGATCATTATCCCAAGAAACTTTGTAAGAGTTCTACTTCCTAGCTGTGACATGCATGATCTTTCATGTTTATTAACATAACATATTTAAATCTGTTGAGAAAATGGGTGTTTGTGTGGCCCAAGCACTCACACATATTCCTTCATGCTTCTGATCAGTTTTAAACACCTATACCACAGATCCAGTCTAAAGAATCCATTTCAAGCTGTGTGCAGGAGTGAGGGACATCATTGTACTAGAACAAGACCTACCTCTTCATCATTGTAAGGGAGGCTGAAACAATGCCATGTGCTAATGAATTTGTGTTACCGAATTCCGTAATTACTTATCTGGGGCTATATACCCCGAACTGATTATTTCTTCACCCAGTCTAAAGTACATAACTCCTTGTAGCAGCATTAGGCAATTATAAATGGGGGGCCAAGAAATCAAAGGCTCAGATGGCAGAGCTTAAAGGGAGCGGATGTGGGGGTAAGTTGAGTTCCTAGTTAAAATCCATCACAACCACTAGGCCCCAGACTGCAGGCCAGGAACATCACGGTCCTGAAAACATGATTTTTCTCCAGCTGAGCGTGAGTCACTCCAGGTTGTTTCACAACCACCCTGGGACATGATGGAAGGAACACGCATTCGTCCTCGTAGTCAGGGTAGGAGGACCACAGCCCTCTGGGACCACGGGCAGAGCAAAATACATTCTCAAACTCCTGGCTTATGCCTCTGGGGTACACCAGCAGGATGCTGAAGTCACCTGCAATGGAGCTTTTCAGGCTGTTCCCAAAGATACCCAGCTGCAGGACTTCCCATTGGCAGCAACTCTCCATTGACTCCAAAGGGGGTTATTCACCATTGACAGGCCAGAGAGCTTTCACAGGGGCCTATGTAACCCTTCAGATCCAGTTCCATGCTCTGTTATCCAATCCTGACATTTTTCTGAATTTTTAAAGCCAATTATTCATCATCTTTAGCTCTTCTTAACAAAAACTTAAAATACCTGTTTTGCTTTTTGTAGGTACTAGACTTCTGTAGTACTGTTGACCTGTGAGAGCCAGAAAAGCTGGTAGCTCTGAAACTAGTCTAAAAGGTGGCCAAAAATCAGGCAGCCCAAACTGATGCACCACTTCGGAAAGTTTGGCTTTGTTCTCTTTTTGGAGAAGGGAGATAATATCCATGGTATTAGGTAATACAATAAATTGTTTTGAGATCTTTGGGTAGAAGATCTCTGGAACTATCAAAGCTTTTAGACTGGAGTAGGGGTTAGGACTTTATAAACACCCTTTTGGATAATGAAACCATTCATTAACTAGAACCAGTCTAGGCTGAGAACCAAGTAGTTCCTATTAAAGCTCTCGATTGCTCTACTGATGGGACTCACTGATTAGAGCATCTGTTTAGAGCGGAAGAAACAGACTCAGAGCAGAGTTTTACCCCAAGTCCCTTAATAGAGTTAGTCAGTGCCATCCTAGAGACATCCTAGAAGAGCTCTGAGATGAACTAGCTCTTTGTAGTGCACACAAAATACAGTATTTCCTGTAATGCTTCATAGAAGCTAAAACACAAAGGACATCAGCTCAGATAACCAGTGTCTTCTTAGGGAAGGTAGCCAGGTAGCCCCTCAGGGGATTTAGAAAAGGAAGCACATGTCAGCGCTCAAGCAGCCATCATCAAACCCTAACCATCTTGATCTCACCTCTTATGCAGATCTTCTTCATGTGCAACACTACGAACAGGATGAGGCAAATCAGTGCTCAAGAAACCCTTGTTTCTGCTTCTCTCTAGGTTTGGCATTTCAGTGCTAGCAAGAATATTAGACAGTTGGGGTTTTTTTTCTTTATATCATCACAGTGTGGTTTCATATGCTCTCACCAGCGCACTTAGGTTTATGAACGATGTGCAGAAACTGGTCTTTAGCAACCCTTCTACGTTTTGCCCTTTCAGCTGAAAACTTTGGAGGAAATATTGACAGTGTTCTGCACCTGTGGCCAGCAATGGGGAAAAGTAAAAATCTGTGGAAGTAACCCAGACCTATGAAGATCTCCTGCTCCTGATTTTTGGTTTGCACTGTGATTTTTGCAACTTCTCTGCAGTCTCATTTTCTGCATAGTTTTTTTTGCAACAGTGTTAACAATTGGCTAGGGCTAGGCATTATCTTCAGAGCATTAACTCATGTTTTGGTTCACATGCAGTGCCAAAAAGGGAGAAAAAGTAATCTGCTTATTTGTAATCCGAGATAAAAAGCATTGAGACTCAAATGGCTAAACTTCATATCAGATCCTCCACAAGTACCAGCTGTGCTTGACCAATGCTACCTAGTGAACAACCTCCTGTTTGTATCATGCTATGAGGTACAATATGGGATTGCAGCATGACCTGCATCTGGCTGATGAGAAACTGGTGGTTTTGAGACAGGCCAGAAATAATCCTGTCCCTATATATTTGTAGAGATACTGGAATTTAATTAATTTACTCAGCAAAATTTTATTCCCTTCTTCAGTTAGCAAAACCGATTACAGTCATAGGATTTGTTGGTTGTACAACGTAAAGGCTCAAAGCAAAGTTTCAGTCCTTAATCTTTGGAAGTCTGGGGAGAAAAAGGGGAAAAAACTATAGATTTGGAAAATGATCCTACCTCTCAGACCATCTCCTACCCTATGTAAACAGAAAAGCCTTGTTTACTCCTGCTGGCAGCAGGAAGGCAAGCTGCAAAGATAATATAGGTGAAAGAAAAAAGCTGGTAGTGCCTTGGAGGCTACTAGCAAAGGAGATATCTATAGCTGCTCTACTTGTTATATGAAGTTATATGAAGAAGGAGGTAGTTAGAATAAATGTCTTCGACATCTTCAAGTATGTTCCATTTGGGGTTACTGGTATCACATCCTCTTCTCAGTTTGTGCTTAAATATCTATATAATGCAGGACCTGGACAGCATTTTTCTATCCTTTCCCTTGGAAATGCTTGTAGAGAAGCTGACGTGTGATGCCAGAGTGCTTATATGCTCCTCATGGAGCAAGAAAGGTTCAACTGCTTTTGGAGCAGATTTGTTGTGTTTAGTTTTTTAGTTAAGTTTCCCTAGAATAAGAGACACCAGGAGAGGACACACTGTCCTCTACCTGCAACTCATTTCCAGATGCCAGAATGCCCCAAGGAGCTGAAACACCCAAGAGGACAGGTGCTTCCAGCAAGGTAGGAGAAAACAATTTTCCCAGTGACCCGAACTGTTAGCATTCAGAAACTGGCCCTGATGTCCCCACAAGCAGTTTGTGTATGTGCTGTGGGGAAGACCTTCCCTGCTCCCTTCCAACTTTGTAATCCCATGGGCCTGTTAATAAAAAGAAGCCACAGCCCAGGACAGGCAGCAAAAAACTTCCCAAAACCACAATATTTATCCCAGGTAATAAAGCGGCTGTCGTAATTAAGGAGGGCTGTCAGTTTTGCACCTCTCCATCTTTTATACTTATTTCTGGGCTGCACAAGCCAGTGTGACTCGTCATTGTTTGCTTAGAGGGATTGTTTTGCTTTCCACCAGAAATACCAAATGTCGCTAATTCTCTTTTACTGCTAAAGGGATGGCTCTGCTTGAGGGAAGCCTGACCCCAAAGGGTGGCCTTTGGAGTCTCCCATCTTCCTGAGGAGCTTTCTCCACACATCTGTATGGACACAACATTCTCCTCCTTCCCTGGCTGCCCTCCCTCTGCACCCTGAGTCTGTTGTTATGTCCTAAAGAACAATGGGATATCACCCATTGCTATGGGTGCCCGCCTAGCTATTGCTGGGGCATTACCCTAAAGATGGCATGTCCTCATAAACCCTCTCCAAACCAGGTGTAGCCCAGGTTGCCCTGCTAAGCTGACCACAGTCTTGTCCTGGCCTTTCTGCATGAATAGCACTGGGGCTGGCAGATTTTAGGGTTTGGGTTTTTTTCACCCTCCTTGAAATAATCTACTGATTATGGAGAAAGGTGGCAGAATGGCAGCTGCAGAGAGTGATCACTCTGGGCTGGATATAAATGTGACCTGGCAGTCCAGCCAGAGGATCGAGGCAGGAAGATGTGATGGCTGCAGATTTGGAGCACCTTTGGGGCATGTATTTGTGCGTGAAAGGCATGAAAGAAAATGGTTATTGACTAAAAAGACCAGCTAGAAGCTCTGATGCCTCCATCTTTGTGTTGTTCATCTTTATCACGGTAATGCCTGCAGGATTGGGGCCAAATAAGGAACCTCACCGGTCCCTTCTGAAGCATTTTAGAGATGCCTCTCCTCAGCAGTACATCCTTGGACAATGGCTATTCTACCAAAGCTGAGACAAGTCTGGCTGTCATCCTTTTCTTGTGCAAGGGCTCCCTTATGGTAAAGACAGCAGCTACATATTGCCCACCCCCTAGAGGCATGTCTCTGTATGGGGGAATAAGGGAGGAATCTGCCAGTTCACATCCATGTGGCTGGGCGAAGGGAGGCATGAGACCTTGTCTTGTGGGCCACTGAGTAGGAAGGAAAAACACAGGGAAAAATATCTTCCAGCTGCTTTTGCTCATTCACTGCTTCTGAGAAAGACATTCTTCCCCTTAGGGCATGAACGAGGTTGGGCATATTCTCCTCAGAGCCCAACCCCACATCAAGCACAAGGAAGGTAGCTATTTCCCAACAGCGTATCCCTCTTCACAGCTGAATGCAAGGGCTACTGATTTTCTTCAGCCGCTGAGGATGTAGCAGGCTGCCTTGGAGAGCAGGCCGTTCTCTGATTCTCTAAGCCCCACAGAGCTGCTGCCATCCCTGCCTTTCAGACTTTGGACTGAGCAGCTCCAATCAGCAGATTGTGAATGACTCAAATGCTCTTCATCAGCAGATGTTGAATCTTCCCCTTTCACTTTCCAGGAAGGGGGAAGAGACTGATTTATTCACTTTGCTGGGGTGGCAGAGGACAGAAACAAACTGTAAAAAGGAACAGCATATTCTTTGACATTATTCAAATCCTGAGGCTTAATGCATGCAATCTGCCCTTCCAGGATTTCAGCCCTCTCATGACTGATATTTTAATTTGCATCCAATTACAAATAAAGTGAGCACCATTTAACTTTCTAAGGGAACTCTGACAAGCTGACATGTGAAATGCTCCTCGTAGCTTAATGATAAACTGGTTGCAGAAAGCTACTGCAACTGTGTGTGTGTGTGTATGGTTGTATCATTGCTTCTCAGAGAGGTCAGACTGCTCATCTTTGTCATATGTTCCATGCTGCACACTGCTTGGGGAGATTTTTATTTTGCTGACGCAATGATAGAAGAGGAAAGCAGAGCATAAGAAGTCCATTTTTTGAAGGGAACATCATGCAAATCCTCCCTCACTGTGGTGCTAAAGTCCTGAGCGAAGGATTAGTTTTATTACTAATATTCCCTTTTATTACGATGATGATTAGAGGTATCAACTTTCACTGGGCATGGTGCAAACATAATAAATTGCCTCTCCCCACCCCTCAGACTACCAGTAATCTAACAACATTCTAATGTCAGCAAACCTGAAACCATCAAGTGGCTAGGAATGTATTGCCCTAGAGAGAAAGATGCAGATCCCTGATCACCTCCCCCTCACGTGCTCAAGCCTTTAACTCAGTCCCCTATGCAGTGACTTTAAAAAACAGAGCAAACCAAATGTCTATGCCATGACCCAGGATCCCATAGGACGTGGGATTCCTGGGACTCTTGATAGGGAGCATAGCTTGGTCTCTGGAAGACTTGCAGCGAATGTCATTTTGCAGCCAGGCAGCTTCATACCTGTGTGGGTTCATCTCTCTAAAGCTATGTGTCCTCCCAGCTCAGCCTTTTTAAAGCCTTGCTGCCAGGACACCACACTCACCACTGTTAAGATTTTGTTTTTAATTACTTGACTTCTATTATTTTAAGGGTATTTTCCATTTCTGCTATTATTTTTGCTGAGAAGGGGTGACACCTGTGGAGGGATGCATCTGTAAACATGCATATTTCACTCCTGCCTAAGGCCAAGACAATACCCTTTACTTATCTCAGACAGTGATTGAATTAATGTTGATGTCAGTCAATGGACTCGACTTTTTTGATTCTTCCCCAGCTCAGTCACCAGCCTCCAAGGAGTGCATGGGGTTCAAATTGGTCATGTGGCCAACAGCTTTTCCAGATTTTTAGTGTGTCAGGCTGATATGATTCATTTCCGCAAGCAGCCAATTTCCCAGTCCTCCGATAAACCCCCCCACAAGCCTCAGTTCTTTCCCTGCCTTAGATAATCCAAATTTTAGCCTCTGGGGAGCTGGTAGCCCCAAATTCTGGGTCAAATGCTTATAAAACAGCTGCATTTCAGCCACCTGGGGCTTGTTACAAAAGGCAACAGCTGTGTGAGAACCTTTCCCATCTCAGTGCTGAAGTTGGGGAGCTGAGCAAAACTTTGTGTATCCCCCATTCCCTCCCCCGTGCAGGTGGCTCACACTGTGCACAGCATCACGCGGGCCTTGGTTTTGACTGTGCTGGAGCACAATGAGCACGGGGGACTGAAGCTGCCTTTCTGACAAGCCAGAAAAGGGGCATCATCCTCAAATGACTCTATCCCCTTCCTGAGAGGTCGGCTCCCCACTGAAAAACAAACAAAAAAACCCCAGAACAACAAAAACCATATCTAATGTTGTATTTCTGAGCCTTCTGGAGATCCTTTGTTCTTCCCCTTGAACAAAGGGGATGTGCTCCTTTGGGTGATGGCAAAGGCTTTAATGGGTTGATACAAGGAGGCCTGAAATCTCTTTTTTCTGAAAAGAGAAATGAAGTATTATTTCTTCAGCTTGTTTTTTTCATTACAGATAAAGCCAAGTACCACCTGGATTTTCCTCTGAAGTGGTACAGAAATGGATGAGCTTTTTAACATCACAGATGCCAAGAGAATTCATTTGAAGGGGCTGGTGAGGAAAAGGGACCCACTTAAAAGCATGTTTGCTTTTGTCAACACTTAATCAGTTCAGATTGTTAACAAAGAGCTGGGAGAAAAGACTCTGAAAAGAGTTTGCAAGCCCTCCAGGACCACAGGGCATCTCCCACCACTCTTGCTGCGCCTGCAGCTCCATTTGCCTGGGTCACTTTGTCATTTTGTTTGGGTGCTATATCTGGAGCACCCAACCTTGTGTGGGGCCACACTGCAAAGCAGTGGTGGAGTGAGGACCAGAGTCTGGCAAGAAAAGGCAGGGAAACTGCTTTCTCCTCTTGCGAAAGGAGTTCCCTCCACCCATCCCATCCTCCCTAGTCTCTGATCGGGGACTAAAGTTCAAATCTCAGAGATTACTAACAGGTAATAATTTTCAGTGACAGCACTGGCAATCTCACCTCTGAAAAGCTGGCCATGAAATGCTTTGCCAAGTGATTCCTTTCCCTGAGCTCTTACTGTGCTCCTGTTTTCTGTGGCAACTGCCTGTTTGTGTAATGGCACCTCTTTTTTGCATATTATTACTCTGCTTTTAATTTAAAGTGGCAGAGAAGCTGAGGCAGGTCTGGGGGTTGGAAGGGAGGTGCAGGGAAAAGCATCTGTTTGCTGCAGTGCAAATGGTGCTGCATCGATCCTGACCTGTTATAGGCCTGACCCCAGGCTTGTGCAGAATGCTGCCAATCACGTCTGCTGGTCTTTTCCTGTCAACCTGTCAATATAAAAAGCAGAAAGGAAAGCTAAACAGTCCTAATTACTTTTTCCTAGGTCGTAGTTCTACACACATACCTTTTCTATGCTAGCATGGCCAAAGAATGGGGAGATGTCCATGTTGCATGGGGGGCTGTACACCTGGGCATGGAGCAGCTCTTTTGTGCTACCCAGGAAAGCGGTACATGGGAAAGAAGAGTTCTTGCAGAGTCCTGAAAGATGGATATATTCCTGTAGTCCACAGAGGCAATAAAAGGAAACAGGAGAAACCCTGGCAGCCAAATGACAAGCAAGCCTGAAACTTCCTAGGAAAACCAGAAGATACCTGGAGGATATTCCATCACTGGTTCCCGGGGTATCTGCAAGCAATAGGAGACAAACAGGGGAGAGGCTTCATTCCTCAGAAGAAGATCTGAACCGCTCAGTGAACCTAGCGCTTTGTGTAGCTCAGATGGAAAAGGTGAGCTCTGGGTCTGCATTACACAACAGCAAGCAGTGCTGGTGCAGCATAAAAACAAAGCAGACTGTTTCATCTGAAGGTGAGGATGTCCATGCAGCTGATCACTACCCTCTAGAAAAGCACTGGGAGAGCATGAGCAGAGGCCCCGGCACAATATGGAGAAGAGTCAGAACAGTTCATCGATCGCTTATCAAAAACATAAATGACTTGTAACTGAAATAACGCAGTGAGGAGAGAAGAGAATGCAGCAAAATGGACAGGTAGGCAAGGAATAGCCTGAGGCCATCACCAGCTGGCCTCCCTTATGGTCTGCCAAGTCTCCTTGGAGGGGAAGGTTAAACCGTAGAGTTGTTATGGAACTGGAGATTGCTCCCAGGTAGGGAGGTCTGAGGCTGCCAGTCTCAGCAAGGACGTGGTGAAGCAAAAGGAGCACTTGTGAGCAGCAGACACCCACTTGTGAGCAGCAGACACCCCCGGCAAGACTAGAGGCTCTAAGGCCAGTCTAAAACATGCAGGGCCCTTCTGATGATAAACCAGCATCTGTTGAGGAAGCTGACCCCTGAACTCAAAACAAAAAGCAGTTTTCTGCTTCTGTGAAAACTATTGCTGTAGGAGAAATGCGGTTTCATCCTTCTGCCTGGCTGAATGATCTAACTAAAGCAATTCAGCTTTCATGAAGTGTCCCTAACCAATACAGAACTAGCCTGGGTCTCCGGTGCCCAGTCCTTCTTCTATAGAGTATCTCATTTTCTGACTGGTAGACCAAATCTTGCTGTAGATTCAGTTTTGGGCCTCTCCTCCTCCTCAGAGCCCTGTTGTCCTCATAAACCATCTGGGCTTTTCTCTTGTGTCTTGTGCTTTATGGTGTGAGTCTGACACTCGCTGGTTGCTTTACAGCCTTCTGTCCATTCCAGTAACACAGCCTTGCTGCAAGCCAGCGGCACCCTTCTCCAGCCAAGCTGAGAGAACACAAAAACTAGCCCTCTGGCACCAGCTTATAATACCCCCATTACAGCCATTTTTAAGTCCCAAGTGTACACAGGGCTGTAGCACCTTCACTGACAGCGTACAGTCCCACAGCATCTGAGCTGGGTGAGGGGTGCAGGGATGTTAACAGCAACGGGTCCCATCAACGATCTTGTGATCGTCAAGTAGAAGTAAGGATGCAAGTCAGGTCTGAGGTTAAGGCAGGAAATCCAAACACGGTAGGAGGAGATGTGGGAGCAGGTATGCCTACAATATATATCAGGCCAGGACTGAAGGGCCAGGGATGAACTTAAATGGGGATCCTGAGCCTGTGGGTAGAGGTTGTGGGTGCCAGGCTGGTTGGGTTAATTAAGGCCTATGGGCCGGACACAGAGCTGCACATGAGCAGTTGTAAAAGTTGTGAATGACTCTTGAGTACAATGAGAGCCTCCAAGCCACCTCACTTCCTCTCCTGTGTCTTGCAGTGGGGAATCGCAGACACCCAAAGAAGAGCCTAAAACAGAGCAAGCCCAGAGTCAAACGTATGAGGGTTTTCACAGCCTCCACCAAGGTATGGTTTAGGCACTACCTGAGCCAAGTACGGCTTCTTTGTCCTGGTGGATTTGTCTTCCCCGAAACTGTTCAGTCTTTCCCATCCAGCACCCACCACATCCTGCTGTGGGCAGTTCTGCAGCACCACTACACATCACATGAAAAGCCACCACCTCCTAAACACTTCAAATCTGCCACTTCTTGCCTTCATTTGAGCTCTCTGAACTTTTGTATCAGAGGAGACAGAGGCTAGTTATCTCTGCTAATTTCTTCCATGCCATCTGAACCACTGATTTCATGTCAATGGGCACAGAATGGCTGAAGGCTGCAAACTCTGTGTGCTGTAACACGTCAGAAAACATGCAGTGGATTGTTAGCAGATTCTGTGTCATCTCTTTCCTTGAATGACCTGATTTTGGCAACTTGATGGCATAGAGGGAGAGGTAGAGGTACCCGGACAGATGCTTCTCTCTAGTTTCACGACTGTTAGGCTCTTTCAGACAAAAGAAAGCTACTAACGCTGTGAAACGATGGCCTCCTTTGCCTTATCCCAGTCTGGCTGGTTGCCAGCCCAGCTAGGCAGATCAAATCCCATTGCATCTCATTGCTTGCTGTGACCCGATGCTGAAAAATGTACTTTTGCTGCTCTTGTTCTTACCTGCCACCCATCTCCTGAGCCAGCCTGTGGAAATTCAGTTTGAGACAGTGTTGTGGTGGTTTAACCCCAGCCGGCAACTAGCACCACACAGCCGCTCACTCACTCCCCCCAGTTGGGATTGAGGACACAATAGGAAAAGTAAAAGTGAGAAAACTTATGGGTTGAGATAAAGACAGTTTAATAAGTAAAAGCCAGCCACACAAGCAAAGGAAAACAAGGAATTCATTCACTGCTTCCCCTCAGCAGGCAGGTGTTCAGCCATCTCCAGGAAAGCAGGACTCCATCATGCGTAATGCTTACTTGGGAAGACAAATGCTGTAACTCCGAACATCCCCCCCTTCTTTCTTCTTCCCCCAGCTTTATATACTGAGCATGATGTCATATTGCACAGAATATCCTTTTGGTCAGTTGGGGTCACCTGTCCTGGCTGTGTCTCCTCCCAACTTCTTGTGCCCCCCTAGCCTACTCACTGGTGGGGCGGTGTGAGGAGCAGAAAAGGCCTTGAAAGCTTAGCAACAACTAAAACCACCAGTGCGATATCAACACTATTCTCATCCCAAATCCAAAACATAGCACTATACCAGCTGCTAATAAAAAAGTCCTCTATCTCAACTGAAACCATGACAGACAGGGAGTGACATTCAGCTTGCTCTTCTCTCCTCCACAAACATTAGTATTTATGTGTTTGCATTTTTTTTTAAAGTCAGGACTGCTGGAAAACAATCCCTCCTCTCCCTAAAATACTGGGAGATACAAACACTGAGACTTTGGCCTCTGTGTTAAATGTCTCTGGAGGAAGTTGCACCTCTCTGCTTTCTCTCTGCTTGTTTTTTCTTTCAGTTTTACCCTTCGACTCCGAATTTGTCCCTGGAAATGATTCCTTCAGACAGTTAGTCCCCAGCAGCTTAAAAGATACTACTGCCTGCACAAGAGCAGCTGGACCCACTCTGTATGCCTGCAAGGCTAAAACCCGCTGCTTATTTCATGGGAGAAGAAGGGAGGGGAGAGATCCCCACAGCCAGAGCAGAACAGCTTAACCCCTGCGCTGCTGGATCTCCTACCCCACTGTTGTGCAGGTGATCTGGCAGACCGTGTGTTGGTTGGAACACACACCCAGGTGCTACCTGGTGTACCTCTCTTGGAAGAATGGTTGGTAGCAGGGAAAGAGGTGAAGGTAGTACCAAGCAGCAAGGAAAAATGCAGCATCAAAAAGATGCAGCACCTGCAAGTATTGAGGAGAGACAGCAGAGAGGAGCTGGGAGATGCTGGTGCATTTCCTGCCAAGGGGAAGCAATGCCAGGGCACTTCCTTTCTGGAATTTCCAGGCATATCCTTTCTGAAACAGCCATGTTGTAGTCACGCTGGTTTTTTCTCACCTGGAGTCATTGTCTGCTCTCAGAGGCAGCAACATCATTGTTCCTAGAGGGTCAGGCTGATATTGAGTGCAAGCTAAAGAAGCTATCCTTTAAGGATGGCCCCTGTGTGCCCTGCGGATGGTGAGGACCACCAGCAGCCTGCAGTGGGTGAGGAGAATTGGGCAGGTGGGGGTACGGTTCCTTAGAAGAAAACCCCTCTGTTCTCTCCAGTAGCTGGAAACTTCAGTCCTCTCTAGAGTTCTGTCTCATTCCGTGTCCTCTGTCAGTCCCTCTGCCTTGCTTCAGGGAGCAGGAAAATCCCAGAAGGGGACTCAGAAGAATTTGCTCTTGCGCCCTTGCAGACCTTTTCCTATTTTACTACTCCGGCTTGGCGGTCTGCTGAGCTTTGTGATATCCTCAGTCCCAGCTGCTAAGCATACCTCCCACTTGGACCCCATCCCTTCCTTCCCCACACCCCCCTTGCAGTGCTACCCTCCAGCTGTGCGTTCGCAAGAGGGCGAGTGCAGGCTCCCAAAAACAGTCCCTGATGCTTTGCAAGGAGACTCGGGGATCACTTGCAGTGCCCTCCCCTTCCAGATCACTCTAGTTCTTCCCCCCAAATTTTGCTTCCGTTCACCACTAAGTGAGTGGAGCCAGTGTGTTGTGAGGCCAGTGAGCTCTTCGGAGTATCCCAACTAAGGAAAAGCAGTTGTACATCGTACTGGCAAATGAGGGGGTTCCATCGCTCTCTGGTTCTCTCCCACTCCACCGGGCACAGCTTCGTCCCTGCAGGACAGGAGAGGACGTGATGCAGACACCTCAGCAGCGGGCCATCCTCCTCCCCTGCCCGTAACGCTGGGGAGCTGCATCAGTGTGACGGAGCCTTGAGCTGAGCGGTCACAGCGCGAGCGGGAAGTGGCAGCACAAAGGGGCTCGCAGTCCGCATGTGTCTGCCCACCATCCTGCCTCCTCGCTCCCTGCACACCCAGGCTGTGGCTTGCTTCCTGCAGCCATCCCTCTACCGTCAGTGACAGGAGCAAGGCGGGGAGAGAGGGATGCACAGGAGACATATTGCCCGGCAGTGTGTGACCCAGCAGCGAGCAGGGAGTGACCCAACGCACCAGGAGACTCACAAAGCCACAGCTGCTCCATGCTGCATGGGCCATGAGCGTGTTCTGTGTGATGGCTCTGGTACTGGAGTGTGCAGCAGGAGAAATGCATCCTTGGGGTAGCACCTCACAAGGGATGTTACCACCCTGCCTGCCCCTCCTTGAAGGGAAGTTTCAGCATGTCTTGCTCAGATCTCCCTGCTGTCCACTTTATCCAGAGTCCGCTGCACTTGGGAACAGTTCAAACGGCTTTGGATTCGACTTGTGTCAGCAGGGATCAGCAAAGCCTGCCAGACGAGGTGGGAGATGCCAGCAAACCAGTGGCGCCCTCTCCTGCCTTATCCTTCCTTTTCGGTTTGCAGCCAAGTCATCGCTGCCTTTACAGGTGGACAGAAACACCCTCTGTCTCTCCCCCACCCCAGAAAAGCAAAACCTAGTGCATCCTCCTAGAGACCTCTTCTCCCACAACAGTTTGCAAGCCACCACTCTTATGCAAGGCTTGGCATTTTTCCCCCTCTACCTCTCATTTCCGTCTAACAGTCTCTAAAATCTTGCAGACTCATTTATTTCCTCCGTTGTGTGCTCCTGGCAGAGATTTCCCTGCTCCTAGTTTGGCTAAGGTCTCAGTGGACCCTGCGTCTACCTATCCTGCCCTAGCACTCCTGATGGTGGCAGCTGCACGCTTTCTATCTGCAGCGCATCTTAGGCTTTATTTGCAGCTGCTGGTACATTGAGCTGTACAAACCCACGCTGATGTGCAGTGGAAGGGGAGAGGTCCGATTTGTTCAGCTACGGGGCTTGCAGTTGCACCAGTGGGGTCCTACAGCAGTGAATCAGTCTCAGCCTGACACAGATGGACACCTGGCCTGCAAACTCCAGTGTAAGAAGTGAATTTGCTAGGTAATGTTTAATTTATGTAAACACCAGCTAAGGTTTTATTTATTATTTTCCAGCAAGCGATTGCATTTAAAGGGGAGAGAAGATATTTTGCCATTGACTGTAGTAGTTATAAAATGAGAGTATTATGCAGGCTGGGAGGTCCAGGTTGTTTTCTAGGGGGCAAGGAGCTGACTTCCACTTAGATCTCAGGTGTGAATACAGAACAGTCTGCAGTGAAAAAAATCTGCATGTTACTCTGCGTATGACTCCCCCATGAGGTACCTCTTTGTTTAGGTAGAGATTTCAAGCAGTCAGTTGTCCTTCATAACCACAGCAGCTAATGCTGCTACCCAAGCTGACCAGAAAGTTGTATATTATTGTGGCTATTGCCATTAATGAAAACTTCCAGCTTAAGAGGGAGTGTCATTATCTGTAACATGCTGTTAAGGACAATGGTTCCAGTAGCAAATGATGAAGCCTGAGAAAACTCTGCAGGCTTGAGATCATGGGAAATACAAGAATCCCTGACCTTGTATAGTCTATGCATTTTTTCTGCGAGCTGATGCTAAATCTACATTAGTGAACAGCGATGAGGGAAGAGGTTGGCTGGCAAAGGGTGAAGTCAGGACACCCACTGATCTGCCCGTGCCCTTGCTCTGAAGTTTGACAGTGTTGTTGGAGCCCTTCAAGCTCTTCTGTTTTTCCTTGGCAGCTACTGCAGTCCAGCCCTGAGGGAGAGACCTTGCTAGCTGAGCTGGAATGAGGTTTTATTGCATTGATGCTGACTCAGCTGCTTTACAAGGGTGAATTCTGAACCTCATCTACCTGGTAATGTTTTCTGAGATGTCTGGGGAGTCAGAGCATGGGGGCAAGCCATCTGTCACCTCCAAATCAGAAGAAATACTTGAAAAGTTCACTTGGAAACAGAAATGTTCGTAGGCTAGGGGTCAAATCTTGGACTCTCTTACACTTGAATAACCCCATATGGATTGGCATTGGCAGGAACCAGCAACCTCTAGGGCATGCAGACATGCTGCATTACGCATCTGAAATGCATGGCCATGCATGAAGATTGGCAGAGTCAGGAAGAAACAGCTGCAAAAAGAAGCACCAGGTTTTGATGAAATATGTACTGACTTCTGTTGGTTCAGAAACAAAACCCATGGGGAGGAGGGAGGGCTGTCCTCTCAGGTGACCTAGCTTCCTATGGTAAATCGGTCACTCCTGCCAGCTTTCAGCAAGGGTTTAGCTCCCCTCAGCAAAGCAAGGCCAGGGCACTTGGGGGGTGAAGCAGTCCCAGGGACCATCAGAGGCATCAGGACACTAGCTGCAAGAACAGAGTAATTCTTTCTGAGAGCACAACAAAATTTGTATCACTGTTGGATTTGGGGCTTTTAGCCCTGCAATGACACTGTGAGCCCAGGAATTGACAAGGAGTGGGGTGGCTGCCAGTTTTTTCTAATATAGGTCTTAGATGACCAAGAGGGGATTAATTACAGATCAATTCGCTCTGTTCTGCTCAACCTGCAAAAAGTTGTTGGATACAGAGAGAGCAACAAGAGGCTTAGCTTAGCTGTCACTCGATGGTGAAGCTGTCAGCCAAGCTGTCATTCAACTGGTCCCGTTAGGACCAGATCCTTAGTGGTGGGACAACTAGGTTGGAAGGAGGTGTTCTACTAGCCCAGTCAGAGTCTGTCTGAAGATTCAAGGAGTGACTTTAAGCCTTGGATGCCTCAAGGTGGAGTAAAGCCGGGGAATGGAGAGAGTGATCATAAGCATCATATGTTCTAGTTCAATGTTAAGCATCCTGGAATAGTAAGGGTTTTTTTTTCACCCTAAAAACATAGCTCTCTGCTGGTAACTGTAGGCTAAAGATGCACTTGTTCTTAGACTTTTTTGTCTAATGGTAAGGATTATAGATTTATTGCTAGTGGGGGAAAGCTCAGGTATCTAAATCAGTATTAAGAAGCTGGAACCCACAACCCCACAGCCCTATTGCATGACTGCAAAATAGCCAGAGTTGACAATGCTGCAGATAAGCATCTGAGTTAATTTCCAAAGGTTCCTCTCCTGCAATTCCTTCTCCTAAAGGCTCCTGGATGTTCTGGTGAGGGTGATCTTGATTAATGACAGAGCGCCACGCGAGAAGGCAAAATCAGCAGCAATCCCCAGAGACAGTTCAATAAAGCAACAAATGCTGTTTTCCCCTGAGGTTTGTATTTATTCTGGCAGTACTGTGATGGGAAGAAAACCTCGGTAGGAAGGCTGGTTCTGGTAACTCCTGGAGCAACAGGCATCTTGTGGGGCTTCCCTTTCGTTTCATAGTGGATACAGGCTTCATGCCTCTTCTTCCTCAGCGGGGCTACTGCCAAGATCCTTTCTTCTTACTGTCTCAGCTCATAGGAACTCAGCATCAGAGAATACAGCCTTTCTGTCCCATGGGCCTCAGCTGTACTGGAGGGTAGGACTATAAACTTCACTTCATGGGGAAGCCAGAGCAACACATATGTAGTTGAAGATTAAAAAGAACTGCTTGGAGTGGGAACCTCTTCTGTGTCAGGTCTGTGACTGCTTTACTAGGGAGGCACAAGAAGCACACAGATATGGTCTAAATGCTCTTGCCAAGGTAATATATTTAAGATGCATGATATCCTATGAGATGGAACGATGCCCTGATTAGCTCGCTCTCCTGTTCTCCATTCACATTGTTCAGATGTGTTTCAGTGCTGGCAGATGCAGCGGTGCAGTAGCACAGGTTCTCAGCATGGATAAACTAACAGTGCTCCTTTTGCTTCAGAAGATCAGTCCATCTTCTCACCCACAGATCTAGCCTAGGAGTCTCCTCTTCCCCCATGTCCTGAGCAAACCATTGGACCACCGCTAATGCAGCCATGCTCTGTCTTCCTGCATCTTGCTGGCAGGAGTTGGTTTAACCAGCCACAGCTCCACTTAATGTCCTCCTGATACGCTTGTACAGACAGTGCTGCTGCTCCTCTCAGCTCCCCAAAGCTATGCTGGGAGCCCTTGATCCCAAGGCCTTCTTGCCTCAGTGCTCTACCACCAGCTTTAAGACTGCAGCCCACCTTCTGGGCTGGGAATAAATGGTATGTGGATGTGATCATTCATACTGGGTACATGACCTGCAGCAATGCATGCAGACAAAATGGAGATATGTGAGAAGCAACATTACCAGTATGACCAGAGGAACAAGCTCTGATGGCACACGTGCACCTCCATATTCAGACAAGTAGCCCTCAGTGCATGCAGTGACAATCAGATCAAATGAAACTGAACATTGACCAAAACCAACAAAGCAGCTCAACAACACAAACTCTTGGCAAAATGAAACCAGTCTGAAAGCCCAGCTGCAAAAAATATGGCCAATAACAATTCTAATTCTCATGTGATGAGTAATGTCGCCTGGCACCTAGCAAGCAGTCGACGTCAAGCTAGCAGAAGTCAGGAAGGACGTAGAATAATCCTGTGTTTTGCAGCGACATCAGCAGGTGATCGTTCTGGAGGCTGAAAGAAGGCAGCAGCCTCCTGAGATGCCTAACAATAATAACTGACCCACGTGGGCAACGGTGGAGCTGGTCTTGGCAGCTCCTGAACTGGTGTAGTGGGTACAAACTATACCATTTCCCAGATCAGTTTTCAGCAGCTGGTTCAGCTTCTGAACTGAGATAATCTCTGAGGCCCATCTGCTGCTCCTGCAAACACCAAAGGGGAGGTACATCACTTCAGTGAGCACAAGAGCTGAGCAATACCTTTCTTTGTGGCAGATACCTGTTGAGCAAGTGTCTTCCCTGGCTCTTTCAGAGGCTCTAGCCCTTTCAAAGGGAAGGCTGGAAGCCGTGGTTGCAATCCATGAATATGATCTCTGAAATTTACTTATTTCTTTGGAGGGTGCTAGCCCTCTCCTGCAGGAGCTCCAGCTTTCACTTCCCCTTCTGCTCTCTACGCTATTAAACCAGAGATTATGTTACTATAGGTAAGTTAAAAACTAAAAATGGTTTGTGATCTACTAGAAATCTAGGGAGTTTTATCTAGCATTTTGTATAACTGTGTGAAGTATTGTCTAACTTGCCTGGTCTGCTGAAGTTTTGACGTGGCTTGAGCAATGTAGCGAAAAACAGTTGCTGCACTTGGTCATTAATGAATGGAGGGCCATACATCTCAATTATTCAGCTGATATGCCAGCAATGACAAATTTTTCCAGTGTGTTATATTGTTGCTTAACGTGTTGTGCAACCACTCAGAGTTTAGAAGGTCTGCACCCAGTCCCTTATTAATTCAAATAGCATGGCATTAGCCTCAGATCTAAGGGGAACTAGGGACCTCATGCAGTGTCAGTGGTTTGTTTGCATTGTTTTTTATGCCAACAGCTGTGAACATTTTCTCCGGACAGGAGTGATGAAACTTGCTCCAGTTGGGTTCTTTCTAATGATCAAACAAGCAGAGAAGTGGCATGTGGCCATATTGCTTCATGATGACAAACAAAAAAAGCCTGCAAGTATATATGCTTGCTTAAGGGTTTTTCTTTCCTGATGTGATTATGAAATTTTTTATATGCTTTTGCAATATCAGGGATGTTGAGTCCTCTCATTTCTTACTGTTGACGGAATACTTGTAGCAAAGAGGTGCCTAACATACAGATATGACTCACGACTCTGAATCTGATTGCCAGTTGCCAGCCCTGAATAATTCCTAGGTTCCTTTTCCTGCGCTCCCCCTGTAGACAGCTCTTTAGGATACACAGATCTTTGATATGAGCTCCCAAGTCACTTGCTCCCTCCTCACCTGCTGCTCTTTCTCTCTTGGCATGAAATGTCTGGCTAAGGTTACTGGCCTGAAGGGCCTAACAGCTGCTGGGTTATTATGCACAAAGAAAAGAGCTAGGGAAATAGACAAACCAGTCACTTAATTGTCATTTTTTTCCCCTCCATGTAAAGAACATTCATGAGAGTAAAAGGTAAAAAAAGAAGCTTTGTTTGAACTATCGGCTATGTGTCCTCTCTCCTCTTCCTTGAGTGATCAATCTACATGGCTTCTGCCAGCCCAAAGCTAATTCGTAGTACCTGATAAAATAGAGTTTTTCCTCTATACCAGCAGAGAGCTCCTGTTACCTCACCCCAAAGTCGTATTAGATGTTTTTGCTAAGTCTTTTGCATATGTTTGTGTTCAGCTTTTGTTTTATCATGTTCAATATGTCCCTATCCAAGACACAGCCTGTGCTTTTCTCTCCTCCACACCACCTCATCAGCTTGGGAAGAAACTCTTTTATTTCTTGGTGCTTGTCCTTCCACATGGTTGTGTTAAAAAGTACTTTGATTGAATGGGCCCATGGCCAAGTGATCCAGCCTGTGTCATATCACTGATGGTGGTAGATACTCCCCTGTAGCCTGTAAGGATTTTTGCAAGAGTTGAACCACCTGAAAGTATTGTGCTGCCTTTAGGCACAGTTGTCAGACAGTACAGTATGATTATCATTATTATTTGCATCCTTTTCTTGCCTCTCTTTCTTGCAAAAAACCCCACAGATTTAGTCTGTACCCATGAGAACTGGTGGACTTTGGTGTAAGAACATTTCTTAGGGACCCATTCAACAGCTCCTGCTTAAACCCTTCTTTCCCCTCCCATAACGGAACACTCTTACTTCTCCCTTTACTTGTTACCCTCCCTCGTCTAGCAAATACCCTTTGAGAAAGCCAGTTGGCATTGCTAAGGAACAAGCTTGTACCAAAGGAGCTCCCACACTTCTGATTTAGGAAACAGAGATTACAAAAGGGGTCAGTGCAGAGCAACAAGCAGGAGGATTTAGCTGTTGGCCAGAGCAGTGGTATCCGAAGTGCATTCCCCGGGCTGCACAAGATGATCCACTGGGGTGCATGAAGAAAATACTGTAACTTCAGTAGCTTGGCAAACATTGACTCATGCCAGCCCTTGGAGTTCTGCTTGTCCACAGGTTTTATGTTTTGAAGGTGATCTTCTGAAATCCTGAATATGGACACTGACTGATGGTGATCTCTGGTATAGTAAATGTGTATGTTGGAGTGTTTTCCTGTAGAAGAACATACATTTTAGCACCATTTAGAAAGCAACACTTAGGATGTATATAAAGGGCAACAGATATTTTGCTCCATTAATATGGACACTTGCATACTTGTAATTTGCTGCTATGTTAGGCAGCGCTTCTGCATTCACATTCAGTCTGTGATCTTAATTGAAATAAAGCATGTGAAGCCAAAGAAAGCAAATATCTGTCCACGGATGATTTAGAGACATGGATGTACTTTTGTGTGTATATTTTTTGGAGATACTTTTATCTTTCCTACCTCTATCTAGGTGTGTGGTTACAGGGTAAGAGAAGAGTAGTGTCTTCGCAAGTTTCAGCAGCTGGGTGCCACCTCTAAATAACTGAGATTTTAAAGTGATTATCATGAGATTTCAGAGTTAAATGACCTAGTTGTAAGGACGGAGGCAGCGTTCACCTTCCGCCAGCCTGAAAGAGGAAGAAGAGACACTGCCATGATCAGAGATCGTAGCACAGCTGTAAGATAAAGTACTTCAAAGGGCACTTTGAAGTCCATTGGAAAGCACTTTGCTAGTTCTGAAGGCATCATCATGGAGCAAAGGGGCAGAAGGACATACCAGAGCTGCAGGAAAGGTAACGGGTACAACCAGCAGCTGGTGACAGTCTGTTGTTCTGCACTGTTTGTGTGAAGTGGTCTTTGGGGGGGGTGTAGATATCAAAGGAGGTCCATTTCCCAGGACACCAGCAGGCTGGGGAACCTCGTAAACTGCCCAGGTTGCAGGATGAAACTCAGATCACTTTGCAACCGCGTTGCAGAGCGGGGACAGGACAGGTATCAAACGTCCCAGCTTGTCTCAGAAATGTGCAATAGCGTGTGGGGCAATGAGCAAGGCTCCCCTGCCAGCATGCTCCCCTGCCTATCACCGTCCCCTTGAACATCCTTGTGTTTATTAGCAGCTACTTTGCTGAGATGTACAGGAGACCTGGTGCAGTGGGAGGAGGTGGTGGTGGGTGGTGGTAGTGTGGAGTCCCTCTCTACCCCTGTGCTCCTCATTTCTACCTGCATCCAGCACACACCTTCCTGCCTGCATGTGTTGGATGTGTGTGTGCATGTGTTTGGGAGGCTCGGCCCCAGCCTGGAGCGCGTGGAGTGCTGCAGCTGTACTGCCCAGCAGTGGGACATGTTCCCTGCCAGCAGATGGTGTGAAGGCAAACGCTCCTTAGGCAGCTGCTGAGAGTGCTTGTGGAGTGCAGGGTGGCATGTGCATGAATGGAACATGGGTGCTCTGCTTCTGGAAGGGGGTCGAGTCCAGAACAGAAGGTCAAGGAAAGTCTTAAGGGATCAGGCTGAGTGTGGGTCTTGGGGCTTTACAGAGTGACTTCTGCTCTGTTGCCAAAGAGGCATGAGGGTGGGCTTATAACAAAGACATTCATTTTGGCTGACAGGATGGCAATAGGTTAATCAAGCAGAAAAAGCAGTGAGGAGAAGAAGTTTTAACCCTTCTCTGCTTCCTCCCAGGCTCTGGAAAGGGGAGTCAGTCCCTAAGCCACCCCTGGACGTGTGCATGCACCTCCTTCTCTAGCCTGCTTTCCAGTCCACCCAAGTCCCCACTGGTGTTTAGGCAATCTCCTTCCACCATCTCACTCCTACTTTGAGACTTTTGGCAGTCTTGGGGTTTCCTGGGCAGAGGCTGTGAAACCCACAGTGTCCTGGGCAGGCTGGAAGCTCTCATGTGGCATCTGGAGTGTCCTCCCCTGTAACTGCTACGGCCTGCTGCCCATTCCCCTGCCAGCTCCAGGTAGACGTCTGAATCCCATGGCTGGGATATGCTCCCCCACATGGAAGGGAAAAATCCATAATCTCCTCAGTTAATGTTAAACTGATTGTTATTTAGGAAGCTAAGCACCAGAAAGTATGTTACTGGTTAACTGCCCTCTTTTGCCCTGACTGTACCTGATCTCAGGATGAGAATGGCACCATGCATTGCTGTCCTCCAGCTTCTGCGGGCACTGCATGGACCCTTGTTTAAAAAGATGTAGGTGCTTATGCACGTTCTGTATCATTACAGCAGCTACCTTGTTCTTCTCTCAGTGCTTCCACTGTTTAGACAGCTGTGTGATTTGTTTGGGTTGATTTTTCTTTTTTTAAAAAAATCTACAAGTAGAGACTGTGATGGCTTGTTAATAATACAGTGCCTGTTTCTACGTAGGGATGCCTCAGAACTTCTCTGAATCCAGTCAAAATGGCTTATTGTAAAATATTTAGTTTTTTTTTTTTTTTTTTTTTTGTAGCACAGCAAACCAAAACCACATCTGCTCCATGCTGAGTTCATTTGTGCAGGTTTCTGTTCACCTCACATTTTAATATTGAAGCTATAAACCCCGGAGTGGAAAAGTGGTGGACAGAATGGTGTCTTGCAGAAATGCCACCAGCAGGAGGCTGACAGCAACACTGCCAGGCTTTGCTGTAATGATCTTTGTTTCTTTGAGTTATGCAAGTAGCTACAGCCCCTTCCTTCTGTGCCTGTCTAAGGCCAGAAGGCTGATGGTTCAATGGATGCTACTGTTAAAGCAGTGAGTAGAGAGAAAACAATGCAAAATTCATTGGCAAATGCTCTGCTCGCACACACACAGGCTGGAAAGCAAAAAATCAACATCAGCATTTGCAGAGCATTCAGCCAGCTCTGGCTTCAGCTACACGTAATCTTCAGGTGTTCTTGGCATAGGATCAAGGTCCTGGTTTATGGTGTGAAAAGGGAGGGAGGAGGAGGAATGAAGCAGGAAGCCCTGTGTTTGACTTGAACACGTTGCACTCAAAATCAGGTGCGGTGCAAAGTCTGCCACCTATTTGATTGGGAAAGTAGCATTTGAGCTTGATTCCTTATTGTGGCTCATCTCTTCAAGCAGGACAACCCCCAAGTTCAGCATAAAGGATACAGGCTCAAGGTCCAGTTTATTATTTTTAAGCACTCTTTAATCCCTCAAGTTAAAATCCTCCCAGCATAGCTCTAGGCAAAGATGGAATTTGGCAGCTACTCTCATTACTTTTTTTTTTCCTTTTCTGAATGGTGGTTCCCTGTTCTCTGCCACCCCACTCAGAAACCCACTTTTTCCACTGTTGGGATTCTTGCTTATGTTGCTTTTCCAGCTTTACTTTCTGAAGGGATTGCCTCTTGTACCCAAATACATCTTTTTCATCAGCTTGGGCTGTCCTTCAAAAAGGGAAGCAGCCAGCGCAAAGCATTTTGGTGTGAGTCAGAAATCCTTATGGATGAGCTAAACACAGCAGAACAGAAACCAGGTCAACAGTAGCTCTCATGAGAATTTAGCTATATCCCTGCCATGGCACTTCTGATCTGTCTCTCCCCAACCCTTCTACTTCCCTGTATGGCCACACCTATGCCAGAAGGAGAGGCGTGCTTGAAATCTTTGTGTGGACAAAGGAGGGTTGTATTGACCAGTCAAAGCACGTTTCACTTTCCCTTAGGAAGAATTCATCAATTAACATACTGGAAACATGTTCCTTCTCCTTTTCCACCCCCATTAGTGACGAAAAAGCCTGTTTGCTCTTCTTCAGGATGGCATTTCAGGATTGAGGACCAGCTCTTGTTGAGTGTGTTTTACAGTACCCATCAGACACGTTCCACGTCTGTTCAGCAAGAACATTACAAACCAGAAGTAGAAAATACCATATGCTCCCCCTTTGTGGTGATGTTGGAATCGCTGCGTCATGAGAAATCCAAATGCTAGAACAGCCAAGAAGCTCAAATTTGGACCCTTGGGAATTGAAATGAATTTACATTGTAAGTGCCAGTTCTGGTTTTATAATATACCCTTATGGTATCTGATGGCACCACTGCCTACTGGAGTGCATACCAGGCCACATCAGTGGAGTGTAGCTGCCAACTGCAGCCCAGAGATGAGCTACAACAGCGCTCCCACCCAGTCTTCACGTGGCACATCATCTGCCATGGACGAACCACACATTTGTACTCGGCTAAGAGATTTTCCAGGTTGCAGTGTGGTAGCAGGGTAACATGGTGGGACTAGAAATTTCTCAAGAGCTGCGTTCTACCTTGTGCCATGGCCCAAAGGCAGTTTAAACAGTTTTGTGGCACCACCCTCTCTGCCCTGTCTCTTGCACAGGCTGTGGCTGGCTGAATGCTCTGCAAATGCTGATGTTGATATTTTTTTGCTTTTTCCAGCCTGTGTGTGTGCGAGCAGTGGACTTGCCAATGAATTTTGCATTGTTTTCTCTCTACTCACTGCTTTAACAGTAGCATCCATTGAACCATCAGCCTTCTGGCCTTAGACAGGCACAGAAGGAAGGGGCTGTAGCTACTTGCTTAACTCCGCTCTCAGCTTGTATGTTCTCTTCCACTCCATCAAGGATGATGAGCCTAAGCAAGGAGCTGCACCAGGAGGCAATGGTAGCCAGTAACGAGAAAGATAGTTAAGTATGGGATCTTGCAACACATTTGTGCCGTGGTGTCAGGTACAATACACGTCTGACAATGCGCTGCTAGAAATATCTTTCATGCTGCTGCTTAGCTGTGAAGAGTTAATGCATGTTTTAACTTGTGCTTCAGAGAGGCAGGATTTCTGGCAGCGTGGGATATTCATTTTTCATGATGAAGCTGCAATAACATGATGCCAGTGGGACAGCTTGAGGAGTTTGAACATAACTGGAGCATCCTGATGGGTCCTGAGTAATGTTATATCAGTGGCTGTAATGTTCTATGGATGCACAGAGAAGATAGTTTTTAGCTGTTTGCATGTATTTAATTCTTTATAATAATTCAAAACGCAGGCAATTTGGTTCCCTGTCCCTGTGACAAATTCTTCAATTTGGTGCACATTGCTACAATTATGATGTTACATGAGAATGTTGGCTTTAAAATAAGTTTATAAGGAGCACTTGGAATTTCAATTATGAAATTTGACTTTTAAGTGACTACTGTCAGTGGATGGGAATGCCTGTGATCAAATATGAGGAGATCAGCTCACTGAAATTGAGATATACTTATATCCACGTTTCCACTTTTAAAGGCACTTGTTTCATATTTCCAGATGTTTCCTCACATACACCAAAGCCATTTTAAAATGGTAGTCAAGATTCTCACGCAGTATCTTGTTTGAGGAAGCTAGAATGCTCAAAATTACAAGAGCTGGCTACACTCACGATTTCGTGGGACTGAATTCAGGGCTGGGAAAGATGCAAGACCACAAAGGAACTGTGGCCAAATTCCTTCAAGACTATCATCCCAAAGCAAGCCACTGTACAGTTCTCCTGCTGCAGAAGGACTTTCTTTCCCCAACTAAAATGTCCCTTTTGTCAGCCTCGCGTTCCTCACTAGAAAAACCTGCACTGCTGCAGTGTGTGCTGCTTCAGTTCAGTACAGAGCAATAATGCACTGAAATTTTGGACAGAATGTAATTCTCAAGGAATGTATTTCCTTATCACACCATTGTCTTTAATAAAATAGCTCCCAAGAATCAGCATGGACTGTTTTTCCGCAATGTGATTTTTATTAGTAATTTATTCAGCATAGCAGATGCCAGCATGCAAACTATGCAAAGAGCAAATCTCTTCCTCCAAGTGTAAATATTTACAGATCATATTCAATGGTATTTAGTACTCTGCAAACATATTGTCAACAGTTCCATCCAGACTCTTCCCTAATCACAGCCAGAGAGTTGGCAGAGGCATGTCCTCTGTGAAAAGATGGTTATGGAAAAAAAATGAAAGCAGGCTTAATAGGTTCTTGGCTTAATTAGACTGGATTTATACCAGAGGTGAATCTGGCCCACACCAAGTTAAAACTCTGTTACAGGAGCTTGTACCTACCACATGCAGAGTTGGAAGGATGATGCTTCTGAGGGGACAGCTCTCCCATACAGGCTGGGAGCCTCTCTTGGCACTGGATGAAAAGGGCCACTACAATGCAGGGCAGGGAGGTTCAACTTTCCACATGTTTTAAGGGATGTAGTTCCACCTTTTCTTAGATAACAGGAGATGTATGACTATTCTTTGCATTGGATCAACTGATCAGGTTTATTTGAATGGGCCAGAAGAGCAAATATTCCCTATCCCTATGACCATCTGTTCTTAAAACTGAAATATGTTATTTCTTAAACACAGACCTGCCATTTGGTCTCTAGCTCAGTCAGTGCAAAATCCCTGAATGGGTTAATGTCTGGGACATTGCTTGACTATATAGGAGCCATTTCTGTTTAAACCAATATCCTAAAATCTTCTTTCCTGCATCTCCAGCCCAATCCCCTTTGATAGCATTTCATTACATCCCATAATCTCTGCTCTCCTGACAATCTGAAATAAATACAAACCAACTGAAAGCTCAACGGTGGCTTAGCCCTCATTTATATTCTATGAAAACCGGCTATTGCAAGCATGTCTTAGCACCCCAGCTTTTCACACGAGGCATGTAAAGTTGCAAAGATCTCTAAACACTTCAAAATTATGTCCTCTGGGATTCTCAAAGGAAACAGCCTGACCGACTGACATTCCCTGTGCATCACAGGGAGAGAGGTGAGCGAGAGCACATTAATGACACCCCATTCTCTTTTTTTTCGCATGGTCACAGCTTTTTTTCAGTGCCTGTGTTTTCCTGTTCCACATCTGGGCTTCTCCATGTGCATTTCTTTTTTCTCCCAAACCTGTTTTTCCCAGAAATGTGGTTGTTTCCCACTACACCAACCCTAAGGGCTGTGTGCCCTTCTGCTTTGCTCAACAGCTTCACATTATTTCCTCCATCGTTGTGCTTGATCCTGCCAGACAATCTATTCTACAGCAGTCAGTCCTCCTCCCTTCAACTGTCTCTTCTAATTCTCTTAAATTGCAGAGCTTCCTTTTTCCCTTCCTCCTTCTCTGGAAAGGAGGGGAGGGAACATTTCAGTAGATGTCAGTATCCCACATGAATGATGGAATGGTAAATCTATACAATATATACGGACAGACATGCTTTAAATTGAGCCCTTAATGTGGAGCGCTGGCCAGCCCTGCATTTTGTCTGCTTTTAATTAACTGATGAACCAGGGTATCAACTCCTCCTCCTCAGTGTTAATTTCAAAAAGCAAATTTTTGTGTGCTAAAATTACATTGGGATGTGTGAATGATTTCAGCATCACTTTCATCTATGGCCAGATTAGCAGTAGCAGCTGAAATCCTTACATGACTTGAGGTAGCAAGGGCTCCTTCTTCACCTGTTCGATGCCACAATCACCATGTAAAGCAGCTCACAACATGGACTGTGCCTGTCTCTGTGTGTGCACAACGCTGCTTTCTGCACCTTTTGTTGATGACTCTTCTTTGCATGATCTGGAAATAACCCAAAGGAGTTGAATTCAATAGACAGTTTGCTTGCTCTAAAACAGGCACCCATGACTTAAAGGAAGTCCTGCAGCTTCTGCTGTTTCATGGACCTGGCTCCACGCTTCTGAATGCGGCTCAGATATATACGTATCTGTATATACGTGTACACAATGTGGTATATAAAGCTTCAAAGCTCCACTGTTGCTAGGGTTTGCCCCTGGCAGCTATGGGCTGCTGGTGTGCAAACTTTTGGCATAGCCAGCATCACTAAAAATAGCAAAACAATCAACAAGGAGCTAATTTCTGCTATTTGATTCAGTATTTAATTCAGCAGCATTCTCTACTTAATAATGCTGTTGCCAGTGGACTACCATGTTTAATAAACCAGAGACTCGCATAGTTTAGGGATTTTATGAGAAAAATTATGCCTAGATTATGGTGGAATAGCTGTGTTTTTCACAGACCAGGGTAGCAAGAAGCCATTAGCCTGAACATTTTTCTAATTTTTTCCTCCTTGGTGGCGATTATGAAAGTTTGGACGCAACTAACCCAGCCATCGTTCCTCTACACCTCACAAAAAATCCTGTGACATTTGCTTGCAGGAAACACGGGCAAAACACGCTGGTATCAAACTGAGCTCTGCCAAAATGATGCTCCTGCTGCTGGGCCACAACTTGCTGAAGATGGTGGATGCTGGAGTTCGTGTTACAAAAATTCAGGAGAATGAAAACACCTGATCTGACCACAGCTTCTCGCCAGGGCATCGTGGACCAAACTGTGAGAAAACAGGGCGCTTAAGCCGTGGTGCACGTTTGGGGGATCATGCACACAGTGACAGCAATCGGGGCCGCTTGCGGCTTGGTGTAACGGCAGAGAAATGCCAGCAGGGCCAGCGCTGCCACCCGGAGCCCGCAGCGAAGGCAGCAAAGCTCTCTCTGGGGAGACGGGGACGGTTCGGGCCGCCCACGCCGGGGCTCGGGCAGGCGGCGGCCCGCAGGCCGTCAACCGCGGGGACGGCTGGTGCTGAGCTCGCGCTACCGGGCGGGCTCCAGCCGCCACAGGAGACCGGCTTTCGCACCAAGGAAGCGGCCTACAGCATCCCGCCCAGCCCGGCCCCCCCAGCCGCCGGTACCCCCGCTCCCGCCCCCGGGCCACTTCCGCCCTCAGCACCCCGGCCCAAAACCCGCCCCCTCAGCACACGTCACTTCCGCGGTAGGTAACCGCGCCCCCAGCGCCCCGGTGTTTCCGGGGTGAGAAGCACGGCCTGCGCACGGCGCGCTCCTCCCCCGCCGCGGGCGGAGTGGGCGGAGCCGGAGGAGAAGGAGGGGCGTGTACAGGGGCGGGGCGTTAGGCGGGCGGACCAATGAGAGCCGGAGGGGGCGTGCCGGGGGCGTGGCGAGGCCGTGGCATGTGTCGGGGCGCTGGGCGGCCCGCTTCTACTCCTTCCCCGAGGGGGCCGCGTCGGCGCCGGGCGTGTGGCCGCCTCCGCCGGGGTGAGCGCCTCTTCCGCCCCGCTGCCCTGCGGCCGTGCCCTCCGCCCGGCTCCACCACGTCGTGAGTGCGGGCGGTGGGGCGGTGGCTCGTCCTGGGCCTGGGGGAGCGGGGACGCGGGGGACACGCGTGCGGGGGGAGCGGCGGTGCCGGGAGGCTCCGAGGCGGTGGCCGCGGAGCGGGTGTCGGTTCGAACGGCTGCGGACAGCGGGCGGGACGGGTCGCCGCGGCCTGGGGGCGAGCAGGGGCTCGGCAGCCGTTCCCATAAACTGCCACACAAGTTGCGAATAAATTTACAAGGAAGTTGGACCCCCCCTCCCCCCCCCCTTTTAGCAGTCGTGGGAGGGATGGCTCTGCAGTCACCCCTTGCTCCCCTGCAGTGCAACGTGTCCCTGCTCGTAGGTGACTTTGTTCCCGGGGAGGTGGGAGTGGAGGGAACTCGGTTTCATTGCGGGAAAGAGAGCTGATTGACTCAGCAAGTAATTCAGTGCCTGAAATGTAACATTTTTAGGCCCTACGGGCCACCTGAGAAATATGGTGTCTGTAGCAGATCGCCCTTATGCGTGCCATCACAGGTATGTAAAAATATCTTGGGTCTGAGTAAATAATGTCGGGTGTGTACAATTGAGATTACCTTTGTAAATGGATTCCGGCTTTGTGTGGCGTTATACTGAAATTTTTTTCATCTTATTGTACCTTAAGTAAAGGTTTTCAGTAGGTTTAACTGGACCCTGGGTGATGTTAGCAAGGTGTCAGGTGGAGTCCAGTAAATGGTAGGAAGAATAAATACTCTTCTTTGGCCAAGCTCTTAAATACCGCACGCTGTGGGAATATTCTGTCATAGAGGATCTTGTTCTGATAGATTCATTGAATCCTTTAACTTTGCCCTCTGCTGTCTCCCAAACTTTGTCTTCTAGGTTTGGCAAAGAAAAATTCTATCTTAGGATCCTGTCAAGCAAGGTGCCTGGATGTCCTACATGTTAGCTGACTGAATCCCTGCCAGGCTCGGTCATGCAACAGAACGCCTGTTTCCTGATAAAGTGAGTTAACTGGCTGCTTACTGGAGGAGCAAACCCATAGAAATACTGATCGTCACCACCCTGAGCTAAGTTGCAGCCTTGCTGAGTGAGGTAAACTCGCTGATAGCGAGCATTTGGTGCCCTTTAGACCTCAGAGGGCTTGTGGCTGATCAGTAGGTTTGACAACTAGGCTACAAGATGCATGTTGATGCAGTGTCTCTCTCTCAGAAGTGCATATATTTCTGTAATAATCTTACTTATCTACCATAATCATCCACTACTATATACATTAATGCAGTCCATTACATGGTAATGGGTAGTTTAGAAGTAATCTATCCGTTTTTATTAGCTTTCCTGTCTGAAGTAGATTAATGCACTTACTGTGCATGTTTGCTGCTTGGTTCTAGTTTATATATAAATATAATGTGCGTATACACACATGTATTGTCTTAGTACTTTTCTGGGGGAAATTCCAGACTGCGTGCCTCTTTAACAAGTTGGTGCAGACATCTTTATTTTTTGTTTTAATTGTAAATTCCCTGATGGATTTATAAACCCATCTGCCAGAAAACAGACTTTGCATCTGGTTATCTGCTATTGAAATTCTAATTGGCACATCCATGCAACCTTCAGCCTCTGCCTTCTCAGGGAAGACTGCTGGCACAGACTTTTCAAAGGCAATGGGAATAATTTGCAAGCATAATTTCAAGCTTCAGTGCTGAAAAACGTCCATGCTGAAGGCCTGATAATGTATATAAAATGTTTGGCTGCATACCCTGGTTTACAGGGTTAGGTAATGTAGCTGCTTACTTTTAAGTGTAGCAGCTGACTTTTTCAGTTGTATGAGACTGACTAAATTTTCAAGGGAAAATGTCGCAGGGACTTTTAGGAATGGAGCTCTTTGTTTAAAGCAGCGCATGCTGGAAATGTCCAAAACTTTACTTGAAGAAACCGTGAAGAATTGATTTGTTTGGGTAGAGTTTCTTGCCTCTTTTTGGTTTTTTTGGTTGTTTTTTTTTTCTAAAAGGCATGGATAAAACTCGTATCCATGAAGGTTTTAGTATAGTTCTGCTGATGTCTCCCCGTGCTTTGACACACAGTGTTAACCGAGCACGTTCTGTGTATCGTCACCCACGCTTGAACACAGCTTTATAAACTGAAAGCGCCATAAGGCAGGTCCAGCAAGAGTTTATGCCAGGATATTTGTAGCGAAAAATTATGGGTGACCTGGATGTAGGAGGAATAAACCTGTTGCTCTGCTGCATACCCTCGAACCGGGTGTATCGCAGCGGCTGCTTCCACCCTGGCTGACGTCTGTATTCTGAGTGATGCTGGGCTTATGGCTCAGAGCAGTCGCGCGGATGGCTGGGTGTCATCCACACGCGTTTTCTCACAGCCCTCGTCTCCATATGGAGATCTTCCACATCGCCTGCATGCGTGTGCTGAGCAGCCATGCTCAGATCCATCTGCTCCGACCTGTTTCTGCTCTCATCGCTGGACCCCACATAGAAGCATGTTCAGGCACCGCTAATGTCTGTTTTAGATTTATCCTTGCCCTTTAATTGTTGTTTTGTGCTTGATACAAACTTCTAATAGCAAGAGCAATTATGCACTGGGAAAGCCGGAGGAAAAAGCAGACAATTCAGTAGCACTTGCCTGTAGATCCTCAGCGGCTGTGCATTGCTATGGCTCCCTTGCAGGGCAATGACAACCCACACCAGCTGGCCATTTGCCCTTTGAAGTATTACAATTGGGATTGTATGCCTTTCTGAAGGAGACGTTCATCCCTACGAACACAGAGCTGGTACAAAGTTCATTTGTGCAGTAGATGAGATACCCTTCCAACCTTCCCCCCACCCACAGCACAGTAATTGCTGGATGAAACTCCATGGCTTATGCTGCACCAGGAGCCAAACTAGGTGATCTTTGTGGCTTTTTTCCTCCTACCCTTAAAAGGTCTGGGAGGGCAATATCCTTACTGCATGTGCTGTTGCTGGATGCCATCTGGCTCAGCAAGGTTGCTTTCCTTCCTGGTTTCCAGCCTGTCCTGCAGGTGTAGCCATCATACCCCACCTGTCAACGATACGCAGGAGAAGGACTACCAAAGGGCTGTTGACTTTATTGACTGGGAAGCCAAGAAGTCCTGTGAAGTAAACTTTCTTTTGCATTCATTCCTCCTGTCAGTTACGCTCCCTTGGACTAAAGTTGTGGTCCCCTTTCAACAACTTGGACTTGGAGGAGTCAGTGGAGCTTGTGAGTTGACAGCTGGGGCATAAAGGTGTTGCTGGCACTGCAGGGACAGTAGCAATGCTGCAGGCAGGAGCACTTTCTTGTGCACTTTGGAAATGTTGTCTGCGGCTCCTCCAGCTTTTGACTGCTGGCAATCCAAGGAGGTCACCATGCAGGTAAGGTGCCCAGGGTGCCTGTGGTACGGCAATCTACCCAGGAAAGGACAACGTATCTCCAGCATGTACAGGGGACCCCCTTCTTGAAGAAATGTCTGCATGGACATTGCCGCTTTTTCCTGTGAGCAAATTATCCAACAAAAGCAAGTGGCAAGAAGTGCAGAAGTGGGTTTTAAGGTTCAGTGGAACCACGCACTTGCCTTGCTGGTGTGTAAAGCAGCACTTAGCCACTTGCTGTTGTGCTATCTGGCTTCCTCATTGCTTTGGTTCTTTAAGTGTATTCATGGAAACCCTGCATTTAGCTGGTGGCTCTTCTGTGCTGTTATTGTGATTATCACTGGAATGAGGTTGCCTCTGGGCAATTTTGAATGTCGATCAACGTAGGTGCCAAAACTTCTGGCAGTCTTCCATTGCCTTTGCTGGCTTTGTTTTTCTTTGCCGTTGTGGGCTCGGCCTCAAGGATCAGATCTTGGGTTTCAGTGCTGGGAGATGGGGGCGCTACTGCCTGACACCACATTGGTGCTGTGCAGTGTCGTTGGACAGGACTGAAACGTGGTACCCGATGGCTGCATTGTCGTGGGAGAGCTAGTCTTCAAATGCACTTTGCAGAACGTCAGATCTCTGGAATGACAGTGTGAGAGCCTGTATTTTCCATCATGTCCTTTCCTCCCAGCTCACGTGATAACTTGGCAACCGTTTGGAAAGCACATTGGATGCTTGTTTGTTTGTGTTTTTTTTTCTTGTAGGAAAATGTTGTATGAAGAAAGGAGCAGAGGGCAGAGAGCCAGGGATTGGGGTACTTGTTTATTTGCGGCCAGCTGGACCACCCCCCAATGCATGTGGCAGGACCCACAGCCCATCTGTACATCATGCACCTGCTTGAGGAACCAGCTGGGTCCTCCATTTGAGTGGGAAGTTAGGTCTGCACCGTTGGTGCGGGTTGCAGTTGCTCCCCCAGATTGTCTCTGTACATCGCCACAGCTCCTGTCACATTTGCTTGGGGAGTCTCGGTTGAGCTGCGTCCCTTAAAGGACAACTAAATTGTGCTCTGCAGATGTGGCTATGGAGTGTCCAAGCCCCCATAGCTATCTCCTTATTCCCTAACTACACAGAGAGGGAAGGTGAGGTTGTCTGCATACAAGGGCCATTTTTTTTTTTTTATTATTTATTGAGGCATTCAACAAGTTCACAACCATCACTGCTTTTGCTAATAATGACCCTCTTGCCTCTGACTGTCCAGGAGGGCGTTGGGATTGCCTTCCCTGAGCTCCAGCTGACTTGGTGCCAGGCCTGGAGAACTGCATTTTCAGCAAAACACCTGAGCACGTACTTCAGAGAAGGCATGCTGCTTTTAGATTTCTTTTATTAAAAAAAAAAAAAAAGGGAAAAAAGTGGTGACAAAAAAGTGACTTGATGAAATTTGCATTGAATTTTGCATATATATTTGTGTTGGATTTATATTTGTTTGGCTTGGGGAGACTTTGCAGCATTTTAACTAAATCTGAGTTTAAATCCACTTAAGTTAAACTCCCAGTACAACTTGTGTGTGGAGACCAGGATGAAATCTCATTAATTTTAATAGGATTAAGTGTGTTCTGCTGAGTCGTCTTCTCTATCTTTCTTTTTTGGCTTCTCTGTATTGAAAAGCAGGATAAACCTTACCACTCTTCCATCTCTTTGTGAAAATGCTTTGACAGCCTAGAGAAGTGGCTCTCTGGTTGCATACAATAATATTTTACACTTTTTTTTTTCCCTATGCTTTCAGCTGTAGTCTTACTGTATCCAGGCTTTTATTGGCTTTTGCTTCCCCTAAAGGTGCAATAATTCCTGACAGCAAGAAAACAGTTACAGCCGTTTGCCTGGTAAGTTTCTACACTCAATTTGTTTGGTTTCCCTCTGGATGGATTTGAAACTGCTGTGAAACAAGTCTATTAGTAGAGGGAAATTTTGTAGAAGTTAGCAGAAACTTAAGCATTTAAGGATGGATGGGGGCAAAATTCATCCCTATTCATGAAGCAGGAATACATTGAAGAACAGGGAACAAAGGTAGAAGTGTTATGAATGCAAATTGGTTGAGGGGGAGTATTGGGGACCCATTTAAGATCAAGCAAGCCATTAACTGGAGAAGGAGCCACTTCGTGCATTTGTGTTACCTCTTCACTTCCTCGTTTCTTGCTGTGTATCATCCCCTGAATCTTACTATTGACTATTTTTGATTTGTATGTGATTTATGTTATAGGACCACTCCTCTTCCCCTTCCTTCAGAAGAGACAAACCCCACCATCCAGCAGGTAGTTCTGGATGTTCCTGAGATGCTCTTAATGACACTCTTACTAAATGTATGCTTTCATAGGAAAAGTAGACTGTCTTGTAGCTCATGCACTAAGCTGGATTTCAAGAGGCTTGATTTTCATTTCCAGCTCTGACCAGTTCTTCCTATAGCTATATACAAATGTCTCAGTCTTCTCATGCCTCTTTTTCAACTCCGTGAGATAAGGGAGGGTTGGTCTATCTTGCCTACGCTCTGCTCTTTCAAACTGATACCCTGTTGTGCTGTGGACTGACCCATGTTACAAAGATTTGATTGGTGTATTTGTGTCAGCAAAGCTCCTTTACATCATCATCCTTTTGATGAAACTTTACATCATCAGCGTGTCTTTTTGTTGGCAGTGCCATCTGGACTTAAGTTCCCATATCTAATTAAAAAAGGAGAGCATGATGGCAAAGAAGCTCTCTAATTTATTTTTTTTTCCATAAGGTAAACACGAGATTGGCTTATTAAGGGGGTTAAGGATGGGAGTTTCTGATGGGTGAAAAATGCCCAGTGACAAGTTGATTTTCTCCATGTACAAGCAAAGAGCATTTACTCCCTAGATCTGTACCCACAGGAAATGGGTGCTAGTCTAATTGTTAACTTAGTAAACAATAAGTATTGCTATAAACTTATTTTTTTCTGCTGTTCTCAGCTGTGCTGATCGGGGCTTTTCCTGCTGCAACCAGTTTTCTTTTCAGTTTTCATTTCTTCCTGTTTCTAAAGCTCTTTGTATCCTAGCTGATCTTGAAAGATATGTTGTCATTAGGATTTCACAGCAATTTCTGTGAATCTTCATGTGGATTTCTGACATTCGTTGACCTGATGAGGCTTAAAAAAGGAGTAATGTGCTTCCCTCCTTTAAAAGAAAACATTCTATACCCAGGTTCCATTTAAAAAAAAAATAAATTTGTTTGGAAAATATCTTTTTCATGAGCATGATGGAAAGTGCTGGAACTGCAGGCGTGACCAGATGGTCTGAGTGTGAAAACTTGAGGCCAGCTTTGAAAACAGCAAACATGCTCCCTCATCAAGTGTTTTTTGTCATTAGTCCTTTCTGTTAATGAATTCTGAGTATCTAGAGCTTTACAAAATGTGCAAGACCTATTTAAACTTTCCAGTCCCTTCTTATGGCAAGGCTCTTGTGGGAAAGTCAGAGTAGCTTCCTTGGTTTGTGATATGGATGATGTAGGGTCTTTACAGTATTTGCTTAGGCTGATGTAGAACTGTTAAGCCTGATGTATCTCAGATGCTTTCCATGCCTGGAAATGGCTTTGTTTCAGAGCAGAAGCTCCTGTGTTGTCTCAACATGGTACTGCTATGCAGAGCTCCTTTAGAAAGAAGTGCACGTGCTATGGCTGAAGACCACCTCTCACCTGATAGTGGAGCATATGCCCTTGAAGGTGACAGTTCTTCCTGACAAGTGTATTAAGCAGTATCAAATGGCCATTAGTGTAGTCCATATGAACTGTCTTTCTACATTTGTAGAGGCTTCTGTTCTTGAATTGTATGAGGAAAGACTGAGAGAGCTGTGACTGCTCTGCATGGAGAAGTGAAGGCTCAGGGGGATCTTATCAATATATCTAAACACATGAAGGGAGAGTGCTTTTTCCAGTGGTGCCCAATGACAGGACCAAAGGCAATGGACACAAACTGAAACGCTGGAGGTTCCCTCTAAACATCAGGAAACGCTTTCTCGCTGTGCAGGTGACTGAGTCCTGGCACAGGTTGCCCAGGAAGGTTGTGGAGTCTTCTGGAGAGACTTAAAAGCCATCTGGACATGGCCCTGGGCAGTTGGCCATAGGTGGCACTGCTTGAGCAAGGGGATTGGACCAGATGACCTCCAGAGGTCCCTTCCAAACTCAACCATTCTGTGAAAATTTGTGCAGAGCGCTTCTTTAATATCTAACTGGAAGTCATAACTCTGGCCAAGCGACCTGGTGCAAAATAAACATAGTTCGCATGGTGTAGGGTTCCATGTCTCTAGAAGTGCTTCTGGCCTTTGTCATCTGAACTGTATGTCCACAAACACCACTACTTCTGAGCATCTATTAAAATGGCGCAGTGGACATTTGATCAATAAGAGCCGAAGGACTGGTTCATCAGTCAGCTTATTGTGCTATGTTAGTGGACCTTAAGTGCATGAGGTAGAAGCAGATGTCTAGTCTAGTACAGTACTGTCTTCAACAGTGATCAGTTGTGTTAGATAGAGACATCTTCTAACACTTAGTATCATAAGACACTACGGCAGTTCAGTTATAAGTCAATACCCTCCCACTATTCCCTTTCTCTTCAACTCTTTTGTGTGTGTTGAATAGCAGAGGCCCCAGCACAGATCTCTGGAACTTCACTGGTGGCCACTTGTCCTCATGAAAACCTACAGGTTCTTTCTGCTTTGTTTCCTTTTCTAATCAATTACCAGTCCATACAAAAGCCTTTCTATGTAGCCAACAGCATCTTAGTTTGCATTAGAACTTTGAAACAGTCCCTTACCAAAGACCTTTCTACAAATCCACATGTAATGACTAGCCTCCAAGATTTTAGATATGAAAGATAACTTTCTGCTACAAAATCTGTGTTGACTCTGCCTGAAGCCATGAAGCAAGGTGGTAATTGACACCAAGAACAATTATATTTTCATCTATGATGTTGTTTTTCAAGGGATGGCCAACAGGTTTACATTTGCCTTGTGGATACGGCAGGATCCATGTGTTCTGGCTGCAGTGACCACCTCTGAGATGGCTGGCGTAGTCATGTGCTGTGGCTGAAATGCATTGCTGATGACATCTGGAGTATACCTGGCTCTAGTGGGCACATTTTGGGCAGTGAAGCTAGCAGAGGAATGCAATGTCGTGAGTCTGCCAGTGGTTGCATAACTTAATTTTATGTAGGTCACAGGTTCCATTAGTTCTGCGAGACTTACTCTCACGTATAAAATTAAAACATGTGCTTTGTGTGTTTGAAGAATTGCTGCCTACGGCAGATATGCTGACGTGGAAACAGCTGATAACATTCTTCAAGGACACTTGCTGTTTGAGTTTGAGAAGCACGTGGCCTGGATGGAGCTGTAATGCAGATGGCTTTTGTTACCAGCTGACTTGAAAAGCACAGAAGTTTGGTTTGTTTTTTGTTTAGCAAACGGCTTTTTACTGGATCTGATGTATTATAGATTCCCGTTTGTTGCTTTTCTATCCATTGCAAAGGGAGCAAGGATTTTTAGGCTCTGAAAATCTCGCTATGTCTAGAAGCTGGATATGTGTTGATGCAGTGAAATCCATTCAGTGAATAAACAGCTGTAATAGAAGTGGATTTCTGGTGCCGATAGCCCATCCTCATAAGGAATATCTGAATGAAAGAGTTTTAGAATAAAATGTATACAGAAAATGCTGGTGAGGTGGGGAGATTTGTGAGTTTTGGTTGCCTTTTTTTTTGTTTTGGCAAGCAGGTCTTTCTGGGTGGTATGTTCAACACTTGGTCTTTGACCCCTCTGAAAGTGGAAACAGATGTAATGCAAACAAGTGGGCAAGCTGTCCTCTGGGAGTTGACTGAAAACTGCAAACCCTTCTGCTAAATGCACTCTTAGGTTATTGCATGTCTTGGGACAAATTTGTTTGCAGAGGCATATTGAAACCAGTAACTGTAGAGGTTCCTTCTGGAGTTAAAATGCATGCTCCAAAATTGTGATTGATTGGGTATGTCCCACAGCGTGCTCAAGCATTCACATTTACAGTTGCTTCTGAGTCAGATACAGTGAATGACATCCAGCGAACATGCAGCTGTAACACTGGATTTCATATGGCAATTCAAGTTGGACTTGTTTTTCTGATGTCTTGTTCTGAGGGTCCTAAATGTGCTTTAAAGGACGAGACTAAAGAAGAGTTGTACCTTAGTGCTGGCCACCTGGGTCCTCACTCTTCTGCGTTTATAGCCTTTCCTCATTACAGGCTTGCAGAGACTCCAGCAGCACACTGGATTTGGAGGCAGGACATGCATGTTAATTCAAGTGTGAGTTATTTAATTCTTGGCATGTCTATTGTTTTGTATCTGATTTCATTCAGTTACAGCCTGTTCTATCTCTTGTTTCCTGGCCTATAAGGAGTTCTGCTGCGATCTGATGATATCAGACAGGTTTGCATTGGATTATGTTGGAGCCGAAGTATTCAAAACACCATTTGGCATATCGAAGCGAGCGGTTTTAGTGGCTAGTGGTAAGCGAGCAGTACTTGCAGTGTGCCTTTCACCTGTTTGTCCTTGTCCTTGTCCTTGTTTTTGTTGTCCGTGCTTGGACAACCTCCCCCTGACAGTCTCTTGACCTAGATTATTAGTGTACGCTGAGCTCATCTTTGTGCCAGGGTGGGCTGTTCTTGCTAGTATTTTGGCTTTTCTAGTTCACTGTTCCTCATTACAGGATTAGAGCATCTTTGGCATAAAATCAGTAGCCAGAAGTTTCTAAATGGGTTCAGTCTGTGCTGCTGACCAGAAGGTCACAACTTCTGGAGGAGTAAGAATAACCTCTTGCTTTTTGTTTTGAGTCCAGGTGTTACAAGTTGAGAGAGAGGTTTCAACTTTGTTTTTCCATATTCTGTTGCTGTACTGCTGAGCAAAAATTGAAGACTGAGAAAAGCACAGAGGCATCCAGGAGTACTTCGGAAAATATCTGTATTCAGACCCATTTGTCCACTAAAATACAGAACATGAGAAAGATTATGGGTAAACATATACAGTTTTTCACTTCTGTGTCTTTGATATAAGTTAAACTGATGTTTGTGGTAGTTGTAGTAGCTCTTGCTGAGCTGCTCTGCTGACTGTAGGTGCCCATGGTATTTGGGTAACCCTATGGAACAGTTTTGGAGCCCCCATTAGCATCAGCATCAGCAGACAGATAGACAGACGGACCTTGCATATCAAGCTCAGAAAGGTTCAGAAGAACCTCCTGCTGCTGTAAAGTCCCTCTTCCATGTGCACTCCAAAGGGGTGCTTTGTACAAAGACATTTGTACTGATAAAGCTTTTAGGAGCTCAAACCAAGCTTTTTTTTTAACTTTGACCTATTAATCAGTTAGCATTAGGACTCAAAACTTAATGAGTTCCTCTGAAACTGAAAAGAGGGAACCTAGAACAAGGTAGGAGAGCACAACTGCTGCCCTATTGCTGCCTCGAAGACACAAGACCCAAGAGTAGGGCTGAAGCACTTCTACAAATGTTCGCTTGGCAGCCATGGACATCCATGAGAGTAAGGAGAAGGAAGGGTATTTTCCCTTTAGGTTCTTATGGCCCATAGGTTTAAATTCAGGTTGGTGCATGACTTGAAGACTTACTGGCTATGAAGAACCTAGCAGAGGGAAGACCAGCAAGGATGAGGAGAGCTGCTACTGCATTGATTATCTCTTTGTTAGGGAAAAAATAGACTTGGCTAAGCTTCCCCACCTACCCTGCCCATGTGATTTCCACATCTTTCAAGCTGTCAAAATCACAAAGCAGGGAGGCACGTGCCAGCAACCTTCGTTTGGTATTGCTGTCTTCCTGGCTTGGACAGTTCGTGAAGAATCTTTTGATTTATGCTAACGTATATGTCGTGAAAAGCTCCCCAGTATGATACTGTGTTGTGATAAGCTGGAGTGTCTTTTTGCTGCATCTCGCCTGGCAGACATTCCATATAAAGCAGCCTTTGTTTTGTAGCTACAGTTGTTAGCTTAAAAGAAGAAACCTCCTATAATCTAGGAGCCTTCAGGTATTTTTGCTCGTGAGGCTAACTGGAGGTGGAGGCACATATCTTCCGGTTTGTTATTTTTTTTTGTTGTGTTTTTTTTTTTAATTTTTTAATTTTCCATATTTCAGGATATGCACAAAGATCCTGCCTCCTTGCAGAAAGGAGAAATAGCCAAAAATACTTTCCTTCTTTCCAGTTCTTTTAGCACTGAGCAGAAGTTCCCCTTCAGTCATTGCACTGGGACCATGTTATGGCTGTCCAGGCTCTCTGATCTTTCTTCTCTGTTCCTAAGCTCTCCGCAGCATTGTCTGATGCTTTTGTAACATATGGTGCCATCACCACTGTGCGTAACCCTGCTCAAAACCATGCACAGGCTTAAATTCCTGAACAAACTTGCAGAACCTTGTGTTCTGGATGAAGATGTGTCTTCTGTTTCTACATGCCTAAAATTAGTACGACAGCTATGTGAATCTATAGAGAAGCATAATGATTTATCAAAAATATCTGGAATGAAAGATAGCATTGAAACTATCAACTTCAGTGAAATTTAACTTGACCTGTATTGCTAGGAAATTGCTGACTGCGGTAAAATTCTGCAGGGCAGGAGGTGGGTGGGTGACCAGACTTCAACACATTGGCAGTTTTATTTGCTCCAAAAGTAACACTTGGTTAATTGTACCTTCAGGCTGAAGTCACTGCTTGTTTAAGTCTCTGTTAGCTCCAGACTTGGCAGTTTTGAATTTAATAGTACCTCAGACACAATTTATTCTTGTGCGTGTGTGCTGTGCTGGTTCTAGCTTCTAATGCCATCTCTCACCAAGCGTAAAGCACCCATGCTGGAGAGTAGCTGCTTCTGCACACACTTACAGAAACCCAAATCATGAGCTTGCCTTTTACCTTTCCTGATCTCCTTTGCTCTGTATTAGCTCAATGGCTGCAGAGGTCATGTGGGAGCCCACTGGGATGGTCCCTTGGAGGGTCTTGTTGAAAGCTGTTTAATTTGAAACACGTGGTATGAAATACCCTGCATGTGATCTCCTGTTCCCATGAGACAACAGCATGTCTGAAAATTTGCTAGCTGCTTTGGGTGTGGATCAGACCAGGGAAGGTTGCAGTTGAGCCATAGTGCACATTTTTATTGCTTGGAGGTACTTTTGTTGACAGATTTATTGTCCAGTCACAGCTTTATGCAGTTAGCCTTTGGCAGTTCATTTTTCTTTATATTAAAACTGGATTGTTTCACATATTCCAAAACAAGCCACATTTTCTTAAATGAAATAGCTTTCTGGCCATTTTTCACAGGAAAAGTGTCCTGCTGAGTAGTACTTCTCACCATCTGAACTGCAGAACATGGCACTAATATGAGTGAGAAAGGATGACGGATGGGTGATGCTGATTCGGGGGGTTTAGGCTTTAACATTTATTTTCTCGGAGGCAAAGTGCGATGGCCATGAAGCCTCAATGGTGCCAGCGTGGGCTGTCCTCGTTAGTGGGGTAACAGATGCATAAGCTGTCTGCCTTGTGCCCTGAGAGAAGAATGCGGGTGGGGAACTGAAGCACAGAAAGATGGAGATGGGTAAAGCTGGTAATATTCAAAACAAAATTAACTAAAAAAGCCCACCCACAAAAACCACTGTGGCTAAATGTGCCAAAGATTGTGAATCTGAGCCCTGGATCACTTCCACAGGAAGCTGGAAGCGGGGAAGGAGCCTGGGCTCAGATTGTGTCACTGTCAGATCTGGGCTTTAACCACTAAAACCTCCTTCCGCTCTGGGTTCCTGGTAGGGAAAGGAAAACTGAGCAAGCCGCTGCAAGTCTTGAACCTGAAGAATATACAGCACTTCAATATCTGTGTGAATGAGGTCTGCTGTTCAGAGCCTGCAATTAATCCACCTTTTACATAGAAATGGCTTTCCATTTCTTTTGCGGGAGTGTGGTGATGGTGACCTTGCAGAGCTGCTGTTCCTCACGAGCTTTGCACAGCCTCGGCCCTGTGTAACATAATGTGCCTTTGTCAGCGTGGAACCTGAAGTGCTTTATACTTGTGAAAGTTTCATGTGTTGGCCAAGTCCAAGTGTGATCACAGAGATTCTCAGCAAAACTTGGCGTTTCTCCCCTTTGAAGGAGACTTTAAGGTGTTTGTTCTATTCATGCAGAGCATCTTGAAAGTCCTGATCTATTATGTTTGGCCATTTACAAGCAGAAGAATGGATTTTCTTGCAGAGGGTAATATTACTTACAGAAAGCAGCTGGAGAAATACTTTAGCAGCTGCAAACTTATTTTTAAAAGCACTATTTCCACACCAGTCTTCCCAGAGGATGCAGCAACCTTCTCAGAAGCTGTCTGCTCAGTGACATTGAATTGTTCCTTGCTCTCTGGCTTAATAACTCCCATCTAAGTTGGTCAAATGTGAATCTAGAGGGTGTGTTGGGTGTGCTGAGCAAGGATGTTGTCTCTGCTCTTTTGACTTTATTGTTTGCAGCTGTTGGTGTCTTTCGGCTCATTCGCTGAAGCTTGTAGATGAAGGCATTGCAGTCATCTTTCCTATGGGGTGTGTGTCATGCAGATTAATGGGAGATTCGGCCATAGATGGGGACTACACTACAAACTGAAGGAGGTGGTGTTCTTAATAGGTTCCAGTGTGATGCAGTCTGTGTGGACTTTTTGACTTTGTAGGATTTTTAAAAATCTTTTTTTGTGGACATGTATGAGGAGAAACGTCAAAAAAGGCAGCAGCAGCCCAAACCGATGTCCATCCAATACCCTATTCTGCCTGTTGAAGTGAGGAGTGTGCCTGCTAATGTGGAGGGATGTGTCAGCTCTTCTGTAACACATGGCCAGCTGCGTGGTGTTACGGAATCACGGAACTGTCAGAGTTGGAAGGGACCACTGTTACCACAACTGAAGTTGTGTGGTAGGAGAAGGAATATAAGTGATGTTCTTCTGGACCTGAGCTGGCAATGTTTCTTCTCCAAATCACATTTCAGAACGTGTGTAACTTGTGTCCTACTGTTGCAGCAGATCAGCCTCGGATGCTCTGCTGGCTTCATGTCAGCCCAAGTGTTTTCAGATCCAGCTTGTTGGTCACCATCCTAGCCTGTCTGATGTACTCATGAGATAAGACTCTGTGATTTCCAGGCACGTTTTCCTTCAAAACGCCTTCTGAAAGTATGGAACTGTGTATGTCCCACCTCGGTCATCCTCCCAGAGGAGCATTTTGTAAATACTGGAAATGGTGGGGTCATGGAGAGCCTGTATTGGGGCAGCAAATGGACTTCTGACTGTTGTATCCTGGGTTTTCTAAGGAACTGGGAACGCTTCACACCGTGCAGACGTCTTGGGAAGTCAAAAGAACTGTGTCCAGACCAGGGACCTAGTAATGCATTTCCTGCCTGTAATCTCTAATGCTTCTCTGCTTCACAACCTCTGTTCAGTTTGTTCTTCATTGTTGGTAGCACATGACATTTTGTAGAAACAGTGTTGTAACTTTCTTCAGGAGCCAAAAGAACTTAAGGGCTCTAAAGCTGCCATTCAGAGAATGATATAATTTCATCTGGTCATGCTCAGCTGACAGTGGGTCAGCCTTATGTTCCTTGGTGCTGGCCCTTCTGTCTCCAGACCTTTCTACATGTGCAACTTCAGCCTTGGAAATAAGTTTGGGAAGCCAAAAGCTTCTCAAGATTACAGCACAGATTCCTTGCCTCCTGCATTCTAGCCTTGATTCACAAAATGATATGTGCTTGTCTTCCCTTAGCAAAATATGGTTTAAATCGGTTTTTGTAAAGAATGAACTGTAGAACTTGTTTTCAGAGCTGACAACACATAAAGTGATTAGCAGCAATTGCAAGTTGAAAACAGGCCTTACATCTTCTCAATTTGATAGGACAGTAGCATCATTGTCTGTGCAAAGGTATTCCACCCTTGTTTTCCCTGCTTTGTTGTTGTACTGAGGATAGAAGATTTCTTTGCAGCTCTTTGACCTTATTTCATGCCTAGTCTGTGCATGCTTGTAAGTATGAATTTTGGGGCAGTGTTTGCTGGCTCTTTGATGACAGCTCGAAGGAGCGTGTTGTTGCCCTAAATGATTTGTTTTGCTCACTTTGTACCTGTGATCTCTAACATGCACAGTCTGTCTTTCCACGTTTTGGTTTTTTTTTTTTTGTCTAGTTCTACATCCCTCCTTTTGCCTTGGTGCAGCCACTGCATGCGCCTTGCAGCTGCTTAACCAGGAGCAAGTGAGGCTGGCTGGGAGGGCACGGAGGCCAAGGGGTTAATTTTCGAAAGGCTTTACTCTGCTCTTACAGCATCACCCAAATCAATGTTGTTTGAAATGCTTTGATTTTTATTTTTTTTTTTTAATTCTTTTTATTTTGGCACAAATTCCTTGGTTGAAGCACAGGGAGATCAGCAAGAAGGGAGGAGCGCTTCTGAAACCCAGCAAGCAATGCCCTCTGGGTATGTGTGTGTGTGTGTGTGTGTGTGTACATTGCAAAATCATCAGTCACTCAGTTGTTGATTCAAAGTTATTCTGGTTTTCCAGTGGGCTTGTTCCCTGCTGAGTTATAGACACAGATGGTAGAAGTAAACTTTGCGTTTTTCAGAGTGTAGTCCTTACCTAGATTTTATTTGTTGCTGTCTTTTGTGGTTTGGTTTGACTTTTAATTTCCTTGGGGATGCCATACAGACGGAGAAGGTAGTGCTCAAAGAGTGAATTTTGCCCTTATTTCTGAGGATTACTTCTGATGGGAACAGTAGTGTTTATCTCTTCCTTCGTGTTGTCTCCAACAGCCAGAGAATGGTTCCTTCTGGGGAGCAACATGATGTGGGTAAGAAGCTTTAGCTGGTGCTTTTCTGAGATGTAGGCATGTGGGGTGGGTGCTCAGTGGGGTCTCTGAGTACAAATGGAGCCATGTGGGACTGCCTGGTAGTGTGATGGGAAGGCAGAAATAAAGCTTATTTCTTGTAAAGCTTGTAATTATAAAAGGCAGTTGTTAAGTTGGGAAAAGTGATCTGCAAGTAAATGTAGCTCTTGTTCTGGATGTCTGGGATTGTGCGAAGGTAGAAGAGGCTAAAAAATTCCAACCCCCAGCTGGAGGTTCTGATATTTAATACAGCGTCCCAAGCATCATCTGGACTGCATTAAGAGATGACTGCATCTGGTTATCCCCTTACTGGACTTGGAAATAAGCTGTTTGCTTGTCTGCTGTACTTACAGTCTGTATTGTGTTTGTCTTCTTCACACACTCACTCTGCAATTCATAAAGGGTTTTTTTTTATAATTGGCTAAAGAACATTTAAAATTATTTTAAATTTGTATTTAGCACCTTGGGGGAGGGATTATCATTTGGCCCTGAGGAGACCTTGTTGAGTGAGAGGGAAAAGGGAGACAAACCCTTTGTGTTTGAGCTCATTGTGTCCCCCCTAACCAATGCTGGCCTAATCCAGAAAGGCTGCCAGGTGCTTCGGAAGAGGAGAGGGGCATTTACTGGGATTTTGCTTTCCTCTGGAGTTGTTGCAGTCAAGTGGGACCGAAGTCAGCTGTGATGGGAAGAACTGGTGTGTTAATGTGGTTGGGAATACAAAGCATCTCTGCATAGGGGACAGCCAGCCATGTTAATGCAACCACTTCTAGACACTGAGCGTGATCAACGTTTGGTCTTACAAATATATGTAGTTCTTGGGTCACTTGAGATTAATTAAGATCATTTTATTTGTCCTAAAAGACTGAGATTATAACTATAATAATAATAATTATAGTATTTATGCATAGATATAATGCTGCTGTATCTGCCTTTCAAGATGCAATGGGAGATGTTTATTCTTTGAGGGTTGGTTGGTTAGTATAACTACAAAAGTATTAGTAAAGGTAGGAAAACAACCCCACCTATAAGAGAGTGCTCTCTGTTCGTATTCATTGCTGTTATTCTTTACTATTTTCTTTAAAACAGTAAATGCATACATTATTGCACAGCCAATTCATTCTCAGGGTCACTTCTTAGGCTATAAAATATTGCCTCCTGTAAGCCTTTTACCTTGAAAAGGGACAGCAAACAGCAGCTAGACTCTCTTTAATATGTAAAATGTGAAATTTACCCTTAATATGATCTATTTTTTCTTTTTTTCTGTGAGTCAGATACTGCTTGCTGAATATCTGCCTGTGACCTGTGAACTTTACGAAAAGTGCGCTTATTTCTGTATCATGTGGTAGGAGTGCAGGTTGACAAATGATCCTCCGAGTGTCTTGGTGAGGTACCTACCGTGTCCATGAGGGAACCCGAATCCTTTGCTTTAAGTTGAAGGTTTCAGAGTTCAAAGCAAAAGTTCCTGCTCTAGGAAAATCTCTTGTGGGCAGAGTATTTCACATCTTTCCTTGCTTTTTCCCCTTGCTTCCAGTCTTGTCAACTGGAGCTTTCAATGGTTAAATTGAGCATATGCTAAGAGTATGCTAAAGGCTTAAGAAAAACTTGTGGAAGAGCCTTGTAATTCAGAACAGTGGGAATAGTATTGAAGTTATCTTGGCTGAATAACACAAATTCATATTACCAAGTCCCTTTGGAAAACATGGGGCTGCTTTCCTGAGCAGGTGATGCCTGCATACTGTGGTGTGGAGGGTATGGTTGTGTATCGCACGGGTCATATCCTCTCCTGCACTGATTCTTTCAAGTCCTGCTAAGGTGCACTTGGAAAAGCAAGTGACGAGAAGGCATGACCGAAGTCAGTTTGCCTTGTGCAAGCGCAGCGCGAAATGGGAGATCCCAGCAAAGCTGGTGCTGGCTGGGTACCAGGCGCAGTCTCTGGTACACAGGACTAGATGGGGCTGGTGAGCTGCCTTTCCCCACCAAGACTTCTGCTGTCAGGTCAGACTTGTGGAAATACTTCCAGCTGCCAGGTGAGGTGACCCAGGCATGAACTTTGGGCTGCAGTGAGAAACCTTCTTGCACAAAATGATCATGAAGCGTGCACACTTATTCCAGGGAGAAAGCCGCAGAGGAGCAGATGAGCTAAGGTCAGTGGTGCACGTACCCAACAGTCCAGTCTAAAAGGCTGCCTTCCTCTCTGGGAGAGCAGACGATGTAGAAATGTTCCATCTATTCTCAACAGGCAAAATAACTCTTTTTACTAGAATAAATAAAAGTGCAGGAATCATAGAATGGTTAGAGTTGGAAGGGACCTTAAAGATTATCGAGTTCCAACCCCCCTGCCATGGGCAGGGACACCTCCCACTCAACCAGGTTGCTCAAAGGACCATCCAACCTGGCCTTGAACACCTCCAGGGATGGGGCATCCACAACTTCCCTGGGCAACCTGTTCCAGTGTCTCACCATTCTCAGAGTAAAGAATTTCTTCCTAATATCTATTCAAAATTTACCCTCTTTCAGTTTAAAACTGTTACCCCTTGTCCTATCACTACACTCCCTGATAGAGTCCCTCCCCATCTCTCCTGTAGGTCCCCTTTAAGTACTAGAAGGCTGCTATAAGGTCTCCCCAGAGCCTTCTCCAGGCTGAACAACCCTAGCTCTCTCAGCCTTTCTTCACAGGAGAGGTGCTCCAGCTCTCTGATCATCTTCATGACCCTTATCTGGACTCACTCTAATGGTCCATGTCCTTCTTGTGTTGGGGCCCCAGAGCTGGATGCAGTACTCCAGGTGAGGTCTCACGAGAGCAGAGTAGATGTTCCCTTTATCTGCCCCACTGCATGAAAGTGCCCTTATGTTGGGGATGAGGGAGGCTTTGAGTTCCTTAGGGAACTTGTGCAGTGACTACGGATGCTGAATTTGAGACACTGCATTTTAGTATCAAGTTTTTTTCCCCATCTTTGACTCTTTAATAGGCCTGTAAGTTGTGTGTCCTCTGCAAAGCTTGGGGTAGCTGTTTATACTTCACCCTTTCTCAGGCAGGGTGGTTTTCAGGCTAAAACTCAGTTACCCTGTTCAGGGCTTTAGGACGTAGATTGAGGAGGAAAGTTTTGAAACAAAAATTTCATGGTATGAAGCATCAAAATGTTGCAATCTGAGAGTCAAAGCTAATGAGTGTTATCTTCGGCTTTCTTGGAGGGAAAAAAGGCTATTACTCAGGCTCTTAAATTCAAAACTGTGGTTGGGTTTGGAGTTGAGAGCTCAGGGCGAAACTTCTTGCATGGGTGGCTAAATCAACGTCTTATGTGTGTTACTGATGACTGTTGGATGTTTTTCATTATGCTATTTATACCATTCATGCATGCTGCTCATTCTGTGGTGTGAACTGTCTTTATGTCTTCAACTGCGGTCACCTTTGAGATGTCATGCAAAGTTGAATCTCAACACTCTTTGAAGACCATGACATTTCTCTTCATGCATACACCTGTGGGCTTTGAGTGGCTTTGTACACATGGCTTTTGACTTGAGCTGTTCACTGTTGGGACCTGAGGGAAGAAGAGCAAAGTACCCTTTCCAAAGAAAGAGCCTCTCAGTGAATTTGGGAATGGTCTTCTCTTTTCCTGCCTCTGCATTGTTGCCTTTATGTTGTGTGTAATGATACTTGCCTGCCTTCTGTACTTTTTTTTTTTCCCCTACTCCTGCTGATAGGAGTGTGTTTAGTAGAGCACTCTTTTGATATGAATTGATAATTTTTTCTTCTTCTTTTTTTTTAATAGGTATATGGCAGTGGATCTGAAAGTGATATAAGAAAGAATTGCTCCTGAGAAGAGAAGCCTCCCTGCAAGGCCAATCCTGAAGATGTGGACTGCCATTGTATTCTTCCTGCTGATTTCCTTCTGTATATGTGAACACAGGTTTTCTGTCCTGAAAGGGAGAGGAGTCCATGTAGTGCAAATAAACAGGCTTACAACTGAAAAGCAGTGCAGGCAGGGTTGTCAAAGCCCAGGTGCTTCAGGTGAGGTTCTTGTCCCTTAGCTGGAATTCCAGCTGGGTTTTCTGTTCCTTAAAGGTCTCCTCTGCTCCCCTGACAACTATCTTTTTTAATTCCAGTTGTTTACAGGCATTTACAGTTATGGCTTCTCTGTGTAGTCCTGTGGTGCTAAATAACTTATGACAGCTTTGGTTAAATTGAATCCAGAGCAACCATTTCCCAGAGCCCTTCTAGCTTCTGTAAGAAACAACATGCATGTGTGCTTGGTGTGCACTGGTAGCATGCAAACAGTGTTAGGTCACTTGACTTGAAGAATGATTATTCCATGCTGCCAGATGTTTGCAAGTGAACAGTGCTGTTGTAGACAGCTGCACCGGAATGAGTAGTCTTTACTCATTGGTATTTATGTGTGTTTTTTCTGCCTTAGAAGAAACCAGTTGTATTCTGCAACCCAACACGGGGTTAAGCAAATCTGGGGAGATAAGAGCCTTCTGCTGTCTAACTCTGAGGTGTCTTAAAAAAGCATTAGACTTCTTAATCAGTCTTTCAGAGTTGTCCTTATGAAGGTCCCTATCTTATCTAGCCCCATGTGAGAGTTTGTAGCACCTACAAACAACTGGTGATGCTGTGGTGAAGATGAGACCTTGGCTCAGGTGGATGAATGTTTGACACTCAGATTGATAGGAACGTCATAAAGATGCCTTTTTTTAATGCCCAGTAGTTTCAAACCTTTATTTTAAAAATGACACATCCCTTCATAGTGGAAAGAAAGTACCTTTAAGCTAAGCATTTTATTTAGGAAGTAAAATATGAGTGGGTTTGTCTCCCAGGCACCAGAGCTGTGAAAACTTCAGCTTCTACTTTTTAAATTGGTAAACCCTAGAGAGGTGACACGTTCACACTGACTGCTGACTGCTAGGGTCTGTAGCACTGCATGTTTGTCTGTTCCACTTGAGAATCTCTAAACACAGTGCACATGTCATCTTCACCTCCTGGTGTCTTGATAAGGGTATAAAAGGTGCTATCGGCTGCCTCTTCCAGAGGAGGGACATAAGGAATTTAGTTAGACTGTGATCAGGTCTGGAAGATGATCTGAGTGCTTGATCTCCCCTGTTGCTGGCTTCAACCACTTTTTTTTATACCCTTCACCTTGTTTTTTCCTGATGTGTTTTGTACAGAGCAAGTCCAGTTGAGTGTTAGCTTTGGGCAGAGGGGGTTGAGCTTCTAGAATTAGATGACCCACTACATCTTCAGGAATCCATGCAAAACTAAACGCACAAGCTAAACCATTTACAGGTTTTATGTTCTGTATTAAACCCACTGGAGCAATTTAATTCCTATTTGTTACTTGATGGCCAGTCTCTTACAGTACCTGGTGTCAAGGGAGATGGAGAAGATACAAACTCTTGGCATAAACGTATAGCCATGTGCAGAGAGAGAAGGGCCTGAAATGTCTTTTTTCTTTTTTATGATTAGCTTTGGGTTTTAAGATCAGCTTTACTAGTCTTGTTCTCCATTCCCACTTCACCAAGTATATTTATTTTTGTGCTTTCTTTTATTAAAGGCATGAGGCCTGAGATTTAGATGTCAGAATATTTACACCTATGCACCTATGTCAGTAAAGGACCAGTGATTGTTGTTTTTTAAGACATTATAGTGTTCAGTTGCAGGCCAAGGTTGCATGGGGAGATGTCTTCATAGCTACATTGCTTGGAGAAGTGGAAAAATAACATTCCTAGCTGGCTAGGTTTTATTCTGTAGACGTAATTTGTATCCTTGCTGACGTAACATCGCCAACTTAGAGAAGTAGTGCAACTGTCACAAAAAGAACCGCTTTTGCCGGTACATTCACATCTCAGATGTGCCCTGTAGAAAAGGGAATGATTGCTGGTCTAGCTTTTCCAGCATCGCCTTTGGATATCCACAGGAGAGGCCAGGGTACGTAGTTAGCAAACGTATCACAAAGCAATTGTACCAATATCATGAGACAGTTTGACACTTCAGTTGCATGCTAGTAAAAGCAGCAAAACTTTCTAGGGTAGTAACTCCAAACTCCGTATGTTTTGTAGTGCAATGGGTTCAAGTCTCCAGGTGCTGCTAGGGTACGTCATTTACATGATGGAGAAAGTGCCCATCTTAGCAAAGATCTGGCAATCCAGGATTTGCAGATGTCTGGTGAGCACGGTGAACCTGTGTTGGGAGCTAAGATAAACTCGTGCTCTTCCCTTTTCATCCCCAGCCATAAGAGTACTAATCAGTCCGGCTCAGTAGAGGTCCCTGGGGAGAAACGGGAGTCATGAGAAGCTGGATACCATCCTGATGGCAGCAGAAACCAGGCTGTTTTAACTATGGTGACCCCATTAGTCTCTTGACCTTTATGAACTGACTGACTCAGATGTGTAGCCGATGCAAGATATGCTGATTGCTTTTTGTTTTCCCCTTCCCAATAAATGAGAAACGTCACAATTTACAGTAGTAGATAGTCTGTGTTTCTTCACTAGCGAGTGAGGGACAGGAGGTGGGGCTGGAATCTGGGTACATCCAAACATTGCTTTCATTTCTGAGGAGTGGATTTTAATTTATTGAAGGTCTACTGCTGTATCTCCTACTCTGTGTGACTTGAAGCTTTTAATTTTATCGCTTTTAAGTATCATTTTTTAAAGGCTTTGAGTGGTTCCATACATTTTCACAGCCTCTGCCTTTGCCTTCTGTGATTTGGGCGTTGCCTCCGTTCACAGCTCTCCATTTGGCCACCACTGAGGCTGAGTCAGGATCCTTTAAGGCCAGACCTTCCAGCTATTTTTTTTTTTAATTTTCTTTTTTAAATTCTTTAATTACAGCCATGAAGCAGTGTGTTCAGTATACTCTGTATAGCAACTCTCTTTCTCTGCTCTGTTCAGGTAACCATCGCTGTAATTGGTCTGTGCCCTACCAGAATCACTGCATCCTCTTGCGTTGTCACCAGCTGAGCGTGTGCCAGAATGCCGGAGAACAGGACATCAAAGATCTGCTTGGAGGTAATTCCTTGCTTCAGGCCCCTGCTAAATCCAGGATCCTGGTCCTTTTGCCTTAAATGCCTACGCATAGACCTTGAGTGGCTTTAAGCTGAGGGAGGTGGGTTGTGAAATGCCTGCAGGATGATTCTGTAGGTAAAGTCAGTTCACTGAAGAACTGTTTCGCGCCTTTCTGAAGAGCTCTGGCCCTTACATGTACATAATGGGTCTTTGAGTAACTTGTGTAACTGTTACTGAGTAACAGTTTGTCTCCATGTTGAAGACATCATTCATTCACGCCATTTGCACTCCACACGCTATGCTTTGGAAAATAAAGACATAACAACTGTATTTATATTTTTTTTTTAAAAGAAAAGAAAATCTGTTGGTGTTGTTTTTTCTGTGATTGCCAGGATTTTGTGCCAGAGGCAGCAGGCTGCTTCTATAATCAGAGCAGCCTTAGCAGTAATTGCTCATGGTGACTTTCCAGTGCCAGGGTCTTCAATTTCAATTACGTGACACAATAACAAAACAGAGCTTGCTGGTAATTGGGGAATCAATCTTCTAAATTATGTTTCAAGAGTTCACTGTACCCAAGTTTAAAAAAAGAAAGTTTGTTTGTGGTTCTTTTGGGTTGGCAAACGTTTCTCTGCAACGTAGCAACCAGACCTTTGATAAGCAGATAGGATTTATGTCACTATAAATCTAGATCACTAGTTGTGAAGGAAGTTCTTCTGAAATATGAAGGTGTAAGTGGAAATTTCCACTCAGTTTTGAAAAGTGAAAATTATGAATCTAAGGATGAAGGCTTTGTCGATGCCGTGTAACTTTGAAAGCATGAGTTGTCTTTTCAGGAGCTGGCATTCGCAACGCTGCTCCTGTTGATAATGTGCTTCTGCATTGTACCTCTGTACTTCGTTTACCCCCCTTTTGTGGAATTAATTACCTGGTTGGGAAAATGCCAGAGGTCTGTGGCAAAAAAACGAACAATGAAAAAAAAAACAAACCACCCCACCCAAAACCCAAAGGGATTATGTGCAATAAAGGCAAGGGTCTGAGTTTTCATGTTCTTTTTGACTTCAGAACTGATTTATTCTGGTTGTACTATGTTTACTGCAGAATGCGTGTTCTGGTTTGCATGTTGGGGGTATGAGATCAAATTTGAGCTTGAGAGTTTTATTCTTATGAAATTCATTGGTTTTGTCTCTTTGAAGAAATTCTCAGTGAGAAAAGGGAAACAGTTCTGTTTCACCACCAAAGCGATCCCCAGAAAAAGAAGAGGATGGTGAATAAACAGGTTGACCGATACAACATGGAAAACCTGTTTTCCTCAACTGCTTGGACTCGCAAGATTCACTTGAGGCGTTTGCTTGGGGATGAGAGTGAAGATGTAGCAACAACTGCAAGAAGAACATTTGCCACCACAGCGACGACCACCACAGCGACGACCACCACAGCGACAGCCATAACAACAAACTTTACAAATGCAGCTGTCCTCACTACAGCTTATGAAACAACTGGCAATGCCTTAAATGCTGAAGCCACATCATCCAATGCCTCTTCTCCTACTTATGGTAACATCTCTGCTTCCACTTCCAGCCATGTCACCAACCTCGTGACCACCACTGAAAAATCAGGAAATAATAGCTCCCCCTCTTCTCCTTCTGCTCCCCTTACTGTAATTTCTGAAGCAAGTACTCAGACACATCAAACAGAGCAGTTTAACCCAGACACCACCACCACCAGCCCTCCCCGCTCTACTAGGCCCACCACTGTTGGAGCTGGCCCAAAGACACTGAACACAACATTGACCACCGTTATCTCCCAGGATGCAGGAACATCTTCCGCTGCTTCCACTCATGCCATGGTTTTAACTACTGCCTCTGCAGCAGAAACTACGACTGGGCATCAGATAAAGCCAACATCTCACATTATTTCAACAACCACAGCTCTAGCAGGTGCACCCAAAACAACAGCTTCGGGCCTTGCAGAAACTCAGGACAGGGACAATGAGTATCTTCTCATTGCTGCCGAGCCCCTGACTCAGTACTTGGTGGATAAGAGTTCGCTTCTTGCAGTGCTTTTAGTTGGTACGGTTTTTTTCATAACTGTTATAGTTCTTTTCCTTATGCAGGCCTACGAGAGCTACAAGAAGAAGGACTATACACAAGTGGATTACCTTATCAATGGAATGTATGTGGACTCAGAGATGTGAAAGGGTGGGGGAAAAAAAAAAGCAGGCAGAGAGATGGAAAGGAAATTGAAAGCCTGCCTGCCTTTTTTTTTTCCTTTTTGCCTATAAAAAAATGAAAAGTGCTTCCAAATTTACTTCTGGTGCAATTGAGGAGAAATGCCATGTACTGTATTAAGAAAAAAATATATATTTTTTATTCAACTGTGCAGCAGATTGCTGTAAAAAAAAAAAAGTAGTAATTTTTAAAACTTCCATAATGCACAATAGCTTTCGCCATCATTTTTCATTGCAAAACAAACTTAACAAGAGGTAAGCCGTCATCTTCAGAAAATGCTATGGCGCTTTTTCAGCTGTTTACATGCAAGTTCCCTGTGTTTCATTCATTTCACATGCTTCTCTGAAAACAGAGCAAAGGATGCTCTCACCTTTTGCAAAGTGCTCTGAATTTGCCAGATGAGAAGTGTGGAGTAATGCTGCAACAGGGAATTTCTAATCCAGTATGTGTCATGTTTCAGTATGCTTCTTGCTTCTAAAGAGGTCTGTTTACAAGGCATCGTAAACTCTGTTTACTGCTAACCCAAGATATCTTTTCACCACGGAGCAGATGGTTTAAGAGCCTCTGCACTTAAAGGATCTTATTTTTGTATTCACTTAATAAATGGGCCCTGGAAGGGCATATCTTGTTGCATTTCTCTTTTCATTCCTGTCCCTGCCAGTTCAGAAGCAGGCAAGTGGGCTTTTGGGGCGTAAGCAAATTAGCTGTCCTGAAATATTCCAAGTACGGGGTCTTTGAAGGCCTCACTGGAAGTATGGACATATCACAGAAGATGCTGATCGTCTTCCAGAGTGACTGCTGTAATTTCCGAGCAGTATGCTGCCAGCCTCCCAGGTATGCAGATTTTCATGCGTAGAGCATCAGGCTCTGTTTCGGTTTTTGGTTTGCATTTAGGACCAGCTCAGAATCACTGGTAATTTGGAAACCTTATTGCATGTGCAGCTCACCTCCTAAGATCTGCAGCTGAGAGAGTGAGCAGAAAACACTTGATTTTCAGCAACTATTCTTCAGTGATTAATACATCTTATTTGAATGACACATACATACCAATAGCAAAATGCTGGATCAAGGTGCATTGTATTTTTTATTTTTAAACAGATTGATAGTGTGCCTTTCACTTTGAATTAGTTGGCTCTTTTTTAGTCCTGCTTGTATGTAATCTTGAAGCTGATAATAGGCAAACCTCAGAATCTGAGCTGCTGGGCTTTGCTTTGGTTTTTTTGGTTTTTTTGTTTTAATCCAATTCTCTGGCTGTTTAGAATTTGGAGGGTGTTTTTACGCCTTGTAGACTTCCTGTTCATCATCAAGCTGAAAGTGCTGTGGAAACACCTGGAAATAGCACAAGCAGCCGCAGAGGCAAGGGGTTTGAAATAAATGGATGGGAGGTAGTTTCCTGAATCTTACACAGTACAAATTTTGAGGACAAAATTTCAGCAAGTGTGTTGAGGAAAGGAAAGAGACTGCTTTGGGAGTGAGATGACTTGGTTGTCAGTGTCAAGTCGCATTTTGTAGTCCTTGCACATGGACCACATCTGCATGGCTACAGCATCTCTCAGGGTAAAAGGATAGTGTGGTTTTGGGAGTCTCCCTCCTTGGAAGGCTTGAAGTGTAAGCCACAAAATTCACATGATGTTTCCTGGAGGGAAAAAAAAGTTTGAGGGACTGAATTTTATTGTATTTTAAGGTTATTTTTAATTGGCTTCTCCTCAGCAGAAGGGAAACGAACCCTGATTTCTGCCATCTTCCTGGAGCTGCCCATGTAGAGTTATGCAACAAGGTGCTGGGAACATCCCTCACTGTATCTGGGGAGTTGCACCCTGTTGAGGTGCTTGGGACTCAGTGCGACTCTTCTGAGCTGTTAGCAGATGTCAAGCAGATGCTGCTCTACAACCACTGAGTCCAGAGACTTATTTTTAGGCAGGAATCTCAGGTTTCACCTTAATTGCATGACTTAAGCAGGTGAGTCACTAACCACAGCTCTAAGCATGTGGTCTTTGAGCTCTACTCCAGATACTGAGATAAGAGCTGTCTCCTGTGTTCCCTGCTGTCTCCCAGGTAAGGAGATGGGCGTTACCTCAGATTCAGCTCACTTCTTTTTCTCCTTATTTAGGCATCTCAGGTAAATGTTTGCAAGGTGAATCCAGGCAATAGTGCTCTTCCTTGTAATTTATCCCTGCCTATGTAAGTGAACTCCTGTCTGTAGGAGGTGTCTTCTGCATACAGGGTCAGTGTTGCGGCTGTTCTGCTAGTGCTCTGTGGTATTTTTTTATTTTTTTACATTGCCTGAGCCATTTCCACAAAGGCAAACTATGATCACCAGACTTGTAATTGCTTATCCCAGAAACAGGGAATTCTTTGGAGGAACTTTACACTAACTGTGGCCTTTTTTCTTTTGGTCTCCATGGATCTCTTCATAGACCCAAAGTTGGAGACCAGATCCTGTGGAGTGAAATCTTGTGAAGTTGCATTGGTTTTTACTCTCTTCTTTGAAGACATTAGTATTAGACCCCTGTACTGATTTCTTGGAGGGAGTAGGAAGGGGGCATTACTTAAAACTCTGAAAGAGTTTTCTTTTCTAAAAACAGATGCTTTCTAAGATTGGTTTAGTAAAGACAAATACAACCATTTGGGGATAATTTAAGTGGGTATGATATTATTACAGGAGTTGGAATTGGGTTACAACTCTATTTACAAGAGTCTTAGGGAGTTTCTCATGGACACAGTGAGAATATTACAACTACATCATGGCTAGAAGAAACTACCACCATAAAAATCTTTGTGGCTTCTTAACAGGTTCTTACAGGAAGGTGAGTATTCATCAGAAGCTTGCTGCAGTTCCCACAGCCCTGGTATGTTTACATCTAGGTCTCCTCTTCAGATACTGGCACAGCCTGTCTTTTTTGTTCTTGAGTTACTCCACTTCCAGCTGTGAAGTACTTTCTCAGCAGAAACTGAGCTTTTTAGTGTAAGGCTGAGCACCAGAGCAAGTCTTAGCCTCAGTGCATTTCTGCACACAAGTTAGAGATCTTCATGCTAATCATAGAATGGTTTGGATCTGAAGGGACCTTTAAAGGTCACCTAGCCCAA
>KZ505696.1:1157689-1202825 GCA_002844005.1 Limosa lapponica baueri
AAATTCTTCCTTATCTAGTCTGGATCTACCCTTTTTTAGTTTCAAACCATTACCTCTTGTCCTATTGCAATGCTGCTCAAAGCACAGTGCCAGCTGGAGAAACGTCAAGTAGGTTTTTCTTTACATCCCAGTGGTTTTGTCCCCTACTAGCTCAGTTTAGGCATTAAAAAAATAAAAAGTACTGAGCTGGAGCCTGGCCTCTGAAGGTCAAGGTGTGTTTTTTGGCTTGTATGCTGAATCCTAATTGTAAAGATTTGGCAGCTTTACTGATTTTGTTTTGCATCTAGCTGCTCGTGAGCATTGAAGGAGAGCAGTGGGACTGTGGGAAGTGGATTGCACATGCAGTCCTCTAAAGGGCTCTGCTGTAGTGGTGGCTTGATACACAAGTCTGAAGCAATTAGGATTTCTTCCCTTCTGGCTCTCTTTGTGTTGAAGGTCACCAGCAGCAAACATTCACTTGGCTGGTTCTACCTCCAGTCCATTGTTTCTGTTTGGGCTAAAGCCAGCCTCCTACAATCAATGGCTTGGCTCGTTTTGCTTTTGAGGCCGTAAATGAGGGCAAATCCATTGCATTTCATGGTGTAGTGTTGCAATAGTTAATAGTGAGTGCATTAGATGAGGAAATGCAACACCTTTAAAAGTTTGCTTGCAGAATTCACAATGTAACAATAGACGGGGTCCTACCAAGTTATCTAGAAGACATCTGCCAAGGGACTGCCAAAAACAACATTCTGCTGCTGTGAAGCATAGCATATCTGACGCACGCTGGGTTTCAACCTGTTGCATGGCCCCTTTCTCAATAAAACACAGGAACATCCTGGAATTAAATTTAGATTAGATTAATTCTAAATGCCACCTCCCTCTTACTTAATTGCCTGTCTTAGAAGTATGTTGTTCTAGACAGCAGAGAAGAAAGGAAATAATGGAATATTAAAACATTTAAAGGAATAATAGAAACGAAGAATGTTTTGACCGCAAACTTGTTTGCAATATGCCATGTGGTGTCCAGACAATTGCGGCACACATGCAGAATTCTTAAGCATGACCTTTAAAACAGCTAATGCATGTAGTCGGAAAACACCCAGGGAGCTCTGGAAGCAGAGGTATCATAGAGTTGGTTTCTCTAGATTTGTCTGGTGGCTGCTCATTTCTGGCATCAAAAAAGGAGACCTGAGCCCTGCCCTACTGAAGCATTTCTAAGGGCATTTTCCACTGTGGGTTCTCTGGTATGCAGTAAAGTCAAGTTCATATTGCAGCATCTCCCCTGACGAGGGAACTCTAGTTGTCTCCTTTCTATGGCCTCTAAGTCTTGTGAAACTTAATTACCTTTGTTGTGCTTGGCTGAAATTGGCCCATGGATTCACAAGCAAATGCTTTCATCTTGCACAAAGTATGGGCGTATAAGTTTGTGCTTTTCTAGAAAAACCAGGATAAACAACAGCAAAGCCTTAGAGCTGTAATGATTCCTATCTGCTAGAAGGCCTAAGTAGTTCAGGGTTAGGACTCTGACTTTTTGGTCTTGCTGGATAGCTTGTTATTGTGGGCAAAGCTGGTCTTTGCTCTACAGCATTTTGGGTCGTCTTCCTTGTAATTTAATGCCCTTGGACCTTGTATTTCTGTGCTGCTGCTAGGCTGGATAATGTATTTGGAGCAGTCCTGCCTTGGCTGAGAGATGCCAGCAGGTTGTGCTGCGGGGCAGCTCTTCTGGAGCTTGCCTGTTCAGCCTCCCTCTGGCAGGGAAACCCCAAAGGGCCTGAGAAAAAAGTCTACGCCTGATCTGGGGCTTCCTGATTAGCCCTGGGTGATGTTCAACTTGTGCCTTGGCTGGAGTTGTGTTTGAATTACAAAGTATGTTTGAAGGAGAGGTCCATTGCTAGCATGCAGAACTTGCCCAATATCCTGCTGGTCCCAATTAAAAAGACTAAAACTGTTTGGATGGGATTGTACAATCTGTTTGAAAAAGCAAACAAATAACTTGTCTTCATGAAAAGTGCCTATATATCTTAACCCCTTTAAGCTGGAACAGGTGAAACCAATTACACTGGTTTGAGGGTCATAGACTTATCTAAGTGGTTCCTGTTCTTTACTGCATGCAGATTATATTGTAGAGCATGAACTTGTGAGTGTAAACACTGTTAAGTCTTCCTGCATAACTCTTATAATACTAAAGAATGGAGAAGAAAGGAGGAGGGATTTATTCAGCTTGAAAATGCTCATGTTTAGAAATGACTATTCATGGCTAGTTTTTTTTTTTTTTTAAAGATAAAAAGCAAAGTCAAGATTTAAACAAATTCTAGAGTTAAATTAATCATAAACTCTTCTCTAAGGTCCTGAGATTTCATCTGCTACACACACCCCCCTCCTTTTGTAGGCATGTTTCTGAGCAGCTTTGCTCATCCTTGGTGGATGCAGCAAATCTGAAGTCTGCAGCTGAACAATGATTAACATAAACTGTACCATGGGGCAGAAGTTCCTCATGTTCTCGGGAAACTGAAACATGTGTTACCTGCCAGCTGGCCCTGTACCCTCATGGCATCGGACAATAACAAGAATATCCTTAGTATGGTGTGGTACCTTGTGTGATCCATGTGTTGCCAGCAAGCAGATAAGCCTGTAAAGTGCCAGAAAAGAGTTTGCTCAGAGAGGAAGCTCTGCTGATGTCAGCACAGTGGGCAGTGCTGTTGGGGAGCAGCTGAAATCCTTGGTGATGACTTTAATCAGAACTACATGAAGTCTGTTATGTAGGTGTCTTGGTTTCAGCTGGGATAGAGTTAACTCTTTTTCTAGTGGCTGCTGTGTTTCAGATTTGGTATGAAAGGAATGTTGATAACGCATATTGCTTTAGTTGTTGCCAGGTGATGTTTATATTATATTTTTTTAGCTTCCCATGGAAGCAGAGAGGGAGCAGAGACAGAACAAGCTGGCCAATGAAATATTCCATACCACAGACATTATGCTCAGTATATAAAGGGAGGTTGGCTCGGTGGGCAGGGATCTGCAATCACTGCTGGGGATGGGCTGGGCAACCAATCACTGGGTTGAGATCAGTGGTCTCACCAATCACTGGTGAGAGCTTCTTATGACTTGTGTTATACTACTTTATATTTTATATGTTATTTTGCCATTATTATTATTTTCCTTTTTCCATTATTGTTCTATTAAACTGTCTTTGTCTCAACCCAAGAGGTTTTTTTTTCCCTCTCCCCTCCTTTTTTCCCCTCTTCTCCCTACCCTTCAGGGGTGGGGGGGAGAAGTGAGCGAGTAGCTGCATGGTCCTAGCTGCCAGCTGGGGTTAAACAATGACAGTCTTCTGTGGCACCCTGTGTTGTGAGCTGAGAGTGGGATGGGGAGAAGAATCAGAAAAATAAGGAAAACTCACGGGTATAAAGACAGTTTAATAAGTAGCGTAAAAGCTGTGCACACAAGCAAAGCAGAATACTGAATGCATTCACCGCTTCCCACCAGCAGCCAGGTGTGCAGCCATCTCCAGGAAAGCAGGGCTCCATCACACGTAACAGTTACTTGGGAAGACAAACACCATCACTCCAAACATCCTCCCCCTTTCTTCTTCTTTCCCCACCTTTATATGCTGAGCATGACATCACGTGGTATGGAATATTCCTTTGGTCAGTTGGTGTCAGCTGTCTTGGCTGTGTCTCCTCCCAAATTCTTGTGCAGTCCCAGCCAGCTTGCTGGCAGGGTGGTGTGAGCAGCAGAAGAGGCCTTGAGAGCTTAGCAACAACTAAACCACCAGTGCGCTATCAACGCTATTCTCATCCCAAATCCAAAACAGAGCACTATACCAGCTACCAGCAAGAAATTGAACTCCATCTCGGCTGAAACCATGACAGTAGGTATGTGCTAATATGGCTATTCAAGGTGCACAGGGTAAATGGAAGAGACATGTGCTGTGTACTTCTGACCAGCGCAGTTGTTGGGACCTGTTGCTAGTAGAAGATGGATCTAAAGTGATCTTGCAGGCATCCCGGTGAATATTCCCAACAGTAAGAGATCAGTAGCAGCACTGTTTGCTATAAGACAATGTCTACGGGTTCAAGGCAGAAAGGCTGTCTGACCTGTAGCATAAAAGCCAGCTCTTTTATCTCATTCTCTAGTTTGCTGGGTCTAAGTGTATTGCAAGGATGTTATAAGAGCTGCAAACAATTTTTTTTTTCTTTTCACTAATTTATTGATTTTTACATATTCCTGCACGTCTTCAGTATTTAGGCTGTGCTAAGTATTGGGCTAAAGACCTCCAGAAAAAATGTGATTCCCTGGAAATGGCACCCTGGAGTGGGTCAGTTTTCACTGGAGCTTTCCCCAAGGTCTGGCCCCCAGCTGGGGTTGAAGGTTGAAGTCCCCAGCATCTCACAGAGGGTCAGGCAGGTTCCTGTGGTCCAGAACTGCCTTGGGAATTTCTGTGGAAAGTTTTGCACTTCCCTTTCTAGTTCAATCTGCAAGGAGAAATAGAGAGGCTCTTCTGCAGCAGAGAGCAATCTGGTGCCCCAGCAGTTTGTGACATGCAGTGAGTATCCCATTTTGAAGGAAATGGTGAGCCTCAATAACACGGTCTCCGTGCCTCTCCTGAATCACATGCAGCCCTGGGGTCTGTTTGTAGCCAAACATAAAACTTTTTCAAAAGATGATCTCACCAGTTGAAAACCACATGCATGTGAACCGAAGCAGGAAGGGGAGCAGTGGCTGAAAGGGATGGAGGGCTCCACATGGGCAGCAGATGCACATGGCTTGCACTGGGACAAACCATGTTTTTTTTTTCCAGCTGGGAACCTTGGTTCTGCCATCAGTGTGCATGGGACACTTGGTAGACTGTCCTTTTCTTTGAATGTTTGCAGTTTCATTAGCCAGCAGGGAATTCCAGAAAATGCTAGTGAGAGCTGTAAGACTATGCAATGATCTCCCAAGGGAAGGAGTAGCAGCCCTACAGGAGTTCAAAACCTTGCAGGCTAATGTAGCACAGGAAAAACCTTAGGAATGAATGGGACGACCTGAGAACTCTAGGGATGAAGAGATAATGAATGATGGAAGAAATCATGTGAGCTGGAGAGAACTGTGTGCATGCTAAAGGAAAGACCAGGCATTCCAATGAAGAATAGTTCTTTCTTAACTGGACTGGGTTATTAGTCTTCATGCTTCTGGGTGTATGTGATTGTTGGCCAGACGAAAGGTGTATTTCAATACACCTCTACATCCATTTGTAGAGAACTGTCTGCGGAGGGAATTAAAAGCCGGAGCACATACCCAATGTTAGTACTGAAGAGCTGTTGTTACCCTCTTGACTTGAGTTACTAACTGAAAATTCTGGGCTTTGCTGATCCATGTAGCAGAGTCATGGAGCCAGTTTCTGGCCACAGAACTGCATAAAGGTTGCTTCGTTACCTTGTCCTTTTTCCAGCTTAGCTTTAAAGCTGTTTCCAATTGCTTCTTGCTAGGGAGAGAGCACTGCAGCGGCAAGGTGAGACTGCCTCATCTCCCCGGTGCAGGGATACCCACTGTGGCTGCTCCTTCCCACCCTGCAACATGTGTACGTTCATGTGTGCACGTGTTGGTCTAGGAACTGTCGTCCCACAACAGCTTTGAAGTATATATACTTCACCTATTGCCAACACTGCTCTTTTCAAAGGAAAATGCAAGACCTCTCCTGTAAAATACAGCATATGTGAGATGTCTCTTCCACATCTCTGAATCTGTTTGGTTCCAGCCCTGAAGCGTGAGGTTTAATATTCCTTCATGTCTTGCCATTTCCTGCCAAAAAATGACCAGCAAGGTGGCACAGGGAGGCTAATCCTTATTCTGAGATTTATTACACCACAACCCCCTGGCCTTTACCACAGCTAATTAAAACTAAACTCCACTTATCAAATGACCATGTACCTTTTGCAGGGCTGCCATGTGCTGTTCGTTCTCTTTCCGTGGATTTCTTGGTCATTCCAGTGAGTTGAGGAGGTTGTAATGTAGATGAGACTAATAACAAACCTGCACTAAAACCAGCTGCGTTGTGGAGGAGGTTTAAACCCAAAGAAAAGGGGGCAGGGACAGTTTTAACCCCAAGTTAAGTGCTCTTTACTTAAAACCTGGTCTGGAGCTGACCTGCCTGCCTTGTGATACTATATGGGTTGGATGTGGATGCAGTCTGCATTTTTGACCTACTGCTATAACATTTACTCAGACAATTTTAGCCTCTTGACAGTGGGAAAATTATTCTCTGTGAAACCTTTTGGCTTGGGCCACCAATGTGCCATGGGAAAGGAGAGGTTGCTGGAGTGCTGGCATCTGTCCTTCCGCAAGGTTCCTGTGCTCCTGGCGGGCAAACAGTCATGGGGCCGGAGACAGGCATACCTCCAGGGAAGGTGGATTTTAAATCACCTCACCTTATCATTTGTTCATCTCCTACCTATAGCAGCCTTGCTGAAGGCTTTTTCAAGTACAGATCCACCTCATTTTGTGCTTTTGTAGGCTTCACAAGAGACCCTTGCCTCTCACAGCTGACTTTGAACTGCACAGGTGGAGCTGGGCAAGGGTGTGCCACAGACGGAGCAACCTGTGCTGCAAGTTGAGTTGGGGCTGAGGTGCCAAGGCAGGTCACTGGAAGGCTGACACTGCCTTTTTTTTTTCTTTTTTTTTTTTTTTATCTCCAAGGTTTCCAAAGTGCTTGGCCAATACATTTCAGCTACAGCTGTCATGTGTTAGGCATGTGCTGCAGCGTCACCTATTTGAGCCAGCAAAGCCTAGAGAAAAAAGGGTGTCTTAAGAGAATGGCCATGCTAGTGAAGTCTTGGGGCTGATTTGCTGAAACAGCTTGGGCAAATGAAGACTTCGGATGCTGATTTCACTGGGACCTCCTGAGGTGCCTCCTCATTCACACAAGCTATAGCAGAAGGTTTCCTGAGCACAGCTGCTGCTCAGCCCCGAGCAGGGGTGAGCCGTGGCTGCCTGAGCCAAGCAGCAGCTGTTTTGTGTTACTGGAGCCTGATAACAACTTCCTCTTCCCTGTGTGTGTGCTGGTGGCATAGTGCTTGTGGGGCCATAGCTGCTGCTTGCCCTTGATGCTGCTCTCCAGGTGATGATCTGTGTGTGCAGGCAACATAAGGGAGGGCGAAATGCTGATTTTTCTAGCTTTGGTGTCAGGGCAGGGTTTCTCCTTTGGCTCAGAAGAGAGGGGGATAGGAGAACTGAAAGTGAGCTGAGGGGGCTGCTGCTGCTTGCTTCTCGGCCAGCTGTTCTTGCTCTGGGGCTATCACAGCTGTATTCACCAGAGTCAGGGAAGGGCAGAAAATGTGAGCGTTCAACAAGCTACAGTAAAAGCAGAGAGCAGGAGGAAGAGGAGACAGGTCCTTGAAGTTTCTTATTGAGCACTGTGTCTGTCGAACTTTGGCTTACCTGCTCAGGAAGCCCTGCGTGGGCAGGCTGATGAAGAGCACCAGTTTCTCCTCTTGCTTGTAAGACTGGCTGGAAGCATGAACTGGGACAGCTGGCAAAGCAGCGGCTGTGGGGTGGGTGAGACAATGGAGGGGAGAATGGCTACACCTTGTTCATCCCAGATACAGCACAGTGTAATCAAACACGCTGGTGACCCTCAGTTTCTGATGGCACATGTGCCAGGCTGTGGTGCTTGATGTTGTTGCCAGCCTAGGAGATTTGGGTGTGCCTGAAAATGTTACTAGTAAGCTGTGCCACGTATCATGATACAACTGCTGTAAAGAATGCAGGCCACTTGAAGCTAGAGAGGATGATCCCATTCGCTTGGTGGGTTTGGAGACAGGGCCGAAGGGTCACTTAGGGCCTGTAGTCTTCTAACATTTGTGTTAGTGGCAGTGACAGTTTCCTGCAGTGGGTACTTGGGAATGGGTGACAAGTCAATTCAAGTTACAAGAGCCAGCCTTGCTGCTCATACTCTGGAACACCTTTCTAGTGGGGTCCATTCTCCATCCTTCTGTTGCTGTCACCCAAAGGCCAGAGGTACTTTGAGATCTTGGGACAGAAAAGCAGGAGATGTTTCCTTAATGTTGCACTCTCTAGAGTACTTGATGCAGGAATGTGCTACAAATCATTAACACTTCAAGTACATAAAAAGAAGAAATGACCAGCCCCTCCCACACAATATGGCTTTTATTAGTTGATATTCAATTATTTAAAATATTTTAGTCATGGTCCCCATTGCATTAGGCTGGTAGCATACATATATTGAGATGCTGCCCACGGCTTGAAGAGCTTGTGACCTGTGCAGACTAGACATCTTTGGGGTAGAAAGGCAAGTGAATGCAGAGAAGTGGCAACTGACTTTGGGAGGCAGAGGAGGAGAGTGGTGAAGTCGAGAGAAGTGGCTGGGCCTCTGGTTTACAGTTTACTGCTTCCCGCCCCATCCCTGACAATACAGCTTCTGCTGGTTTTATACAAGAAGAAGGATCTGTGGTAAGGGGGGAACGAAACAGAAGCTGTCCTGCTCTAGAGGTAGTGTCAGTTCTGCTTTGAAGCTTTCCACAAGGCATCGGCTCCCCATCAGAGATGTCAGCTCCAAATAAAACTGTTCCAGGACATTTCCTCGGCATGCTGCACCGCAGCAGTCTGCATTGCCTGTAACGCTGAGCAGACCGCTCGGGGCGGTTTGGAAGAGCAACAAACTGCATGCCAGGAAACACGCCTTCATTTTGTGGCAGACCAGGAGAAAATGTGTACAGGGTTGCAGTTGTTTTGCATGTAAGAAACACTGGGTATTTCAAATTGCAGGAGAGAGAACACAATACCAAGGCTCAGCATGCCTTGAAAGGACCAGAGATGGTCTGCTGAGTACAAGGTCCTAAAATACATGGATTTTCATAAAAGTCTATTTCTAGCCTTGTCTGGGATGTGGGTAGCCATGGAAAAAAAAAAAAAAAGAAAAAAGGACACTTTTTGTTGTCTAATATCTACTCTCCTTCTGCTAGCTGGATAAGAGCCTTGTGTTGAACCTGTAGCTTCATGCAGTTGTTCTGTCAGCTACAGACTCCGTTTGAGGTGTCACTTCATCAGGCATTTGTTCCCCAGGGGCTGCTGTATCTTCTGTGGAACTGGTTCAGCTATTTCCACTTCTTGCTCTGTACTGAATTAACAGCATGACTTGCTGGGGGTGGGAGGGTGTTGCTTGCTTTTTTACTTTCTCAACAAAGAAAAATCAGGAACAGGCTGTTCCCCGGCACCATTTTAGTCTCTTCGGATGTTGGATGCAACGTTTCCTTTAAACCACCTTCCTTTGACCTGAAGAACAGGCTCTGCAAAAAGTCTTTTCTGGCATTCAAGGGCCATGACCTCTATCACCATTGCTGCTATTGAGTGGTTATTGCCTAAGAGACTCATCTCTGGATTCGTTCCTGGATTTTAAGTAGCAGATTCTGGGTAGGTTAGCTCAGTAGGCATTAATGTGATTCAGCTAATTTGAGATGTGTTTTTACTGGAAAACTAACAAGTGCATGTCTGAGCCAACTTTAAAAGTTCTCTTTTCTTGGTGAAGTGCGGGATTGCTCAAGACAAGGTGACAGAATATTTATTTTAACTTTTAAATCATAGCAACAGTTGTATTTTTCCCTGCCTACTCACTGCCTTAAATCTAAAAAACAGCTGAACCAAACTTTCCAAAAATATTAGGCAGAAACCAGAAGGGCAAGATTTCACCTGAAAAGATTAAAGTTTAATGGAGTTGCTTACAACTGAAAAAAGCTATTTGAGAATTGAAATGAGAACTGTCCATACGTGCTTCTCTTCCAATACTAATAGTAATAAGAGTGCTAGATGGCCAAGGAGCATTTTATAGGTACTTCAGATACCTAAGAAGATGCCAAAAGTCTGTCATGTTGACAGGTCTTAACAGTATATGGCAGCATTGCACAACAGCTCTTCAGAAGTGAAGAACTGGTGAAAACTGAAGTAAAGGGAACTATAATTACTCCAGCTGGAGTTTGGCCTAGCCAGTAAGACTTCTAAAACTTTGCCTGCTGTGAGCTGTGTCAAAAGTGATTGGTTCTCTGCTTTGCATCTCGTGCAGAAGGAGAACCTGTAAGAGCAAAGCTGGCACTGTGCGAAGGCACAGAGCTTAACCTGGGAAGGCAATCATCTAGTAAAATTCAAATGCCACCTCTGGCAGCACAAGGTACTTTATTGGCAGCTGTTTATTCAAGTGTTGACTCAGCCTAGCTTTTGAGATCTGACAAGATCAAGAGCCCTGAAGGGCTATGGCCATGGGCATTAATAAAGCAATCTCGTTAAGAGATAATTAAGTAACATTTATTAAATACCTAATTAAGCAGCCAACTGTAAGTTCGTTAGGTAAGGAACGCTCAGTTGGGATTATTCACTTTCCACACCCTAGCAAAAGGTTAAAATGGAGGGGGAAAAAAAAAACCTAAAATTCCCCATCTTCTGGAGTATAATTTAAATTCTAGGTGTGGTGCCTGTGGAGGAAGCAAAGACTAAAGCCTCTGCCCTGCTGAGGTGGAGGGATAGCTTTTCCAGAAAGCTAGCCTCCTTCTCCTGGGAGAGATTGCACAGTGGGAATGGATAGTACTGCAGCAGGAGCTCTGCATAGGTGCTGCTCCTTGGGACCAAGAGAAATGCAAATCTGAACATAGGAAGAGCTCTCTGTTTGCCTCCCTTGGTGTCTTAAGCAGCTTGGGTTAAACTCAGATCTACTGTGAACCCATGGCCTCTTCAGGTCTTAACTAAGACTGCAACCAGGCCTGAACTGCAGGCAAACAATATGGCCAGACAAAAGGGATGTGGAGAAGTGAGATACTTTGCTACCCCTTTTTAACAGATGGGGAAAAATAGGACCTAAGGGGAACTGGTGACATACCTAAGATGACCTGGGGAGACCATAATTGAAAACTCCACTGAAGGCTTCTGAGCAACCTCCCCTAAACAATATCCTCCCTCTGTGCTGTGAAGGCTGGCTTGTCCTCTATATGGGACACTTTGGGCTCCTCAAAACAGTTTTCTGCTCTTACCTTCCATTAGCTTCAGCTCTTCTTTGCAGAATCCCTAACAGGTCGGTTTTGCTTTGCTTAAGGTGAACAACAACAACAAAAAAAACCCGCTGAATTGGTATTTACTTGGGAACATGGGAATCCAGAAGAAAAATGTGCCAGTATTGTCTTATCTTGGGGTTTTTTGTTTGATGATGCAGAGAGAAGGCTGATGGGAGAGGGCTCCACCAGTGCCTATGAACCCTGCACAGAGCTGGCGAGGGTGCGGCGATACCGGCGGGTTTGGCCGCACCTAGGGGAGTGGATGGTAGGCAGAAGCGTTTGGCCTGGGGCTCTGGAGCAGACTTCTAGGTGGAGACTAATAACCTTCTGTTCCTGCTCCTCCTAGCTACTGACAGCAGACCTGGAAGCTGTGCTGGGTTGTTAATTTGCCTCCCAAACTGTGCTCCTTTCCTGAAAGCTCCTTTGGAACCTATCACTAAGATAAATGTCTTGCCACAGGGTTTACCTTCCCTCTCTCCTTTATATTGGAAGGGATGGACACAGTCATAGCCGTAGACAGCTTGTGTATTTGGAATGATCGTAGGTATCTCTTATATTTAATTTCTATTGTTTATCTGTCTGCTTCAAGCACCTCTGTTTTCCAGAAGAAGATGACAAAAACGCTGATGGAGTTATTGGAATGGTTAATAGTCTGGGGCACTGGCTGATGCCCAAGTTTAGCAACTGTGGCTCAGGGCAGTGAATTCCAGTTTGATCTATTTAAACACCTGGCCTGGCTGGAAGGAGTTGTTTCTTTCAGCAGGCCCAGAGCACAGTTGGGATCAGTAATATGAGATTTCCAGATCAAATGAGGATTATTTTCCTTTCATGCACTCCCTGTGACTGGAAACCACATCCAGGGCTAGCATGAATCAAAATCACGACAGAGGTATAAAAGTCGTAGGCTTGTATTTATACAGTGATAAGCAGCTTATGAACAGTTTGCACTCCTGTTTTGTCCCTTCAGCCTTTCCTGGGGCCTTTGCCTCCTATTCTGCTACGGGTTCCTCAGTCTATAACAAGACCTATAGCATTAATGACCTTTTCAGCCAGAGATGAGTCTGCTCCTTGCTGTCCTGAGTACAATAAACTGCTGTCATCAAGTTTAAGTCTTTCTTTGGCTTGCATAATTTTGAGAGGTCCCTTGCTTCTCACAGGCTGGGGTTTAAGGATAGCAGTAAGCTCAAGGTGCTTGAAGGCTCTGAAACTCTTAACACAGCTCATAAAAGAGAGCTAGTGGTGTGGATGGGCTTATATAAAGCAGGCTGAAGCTCAGAAACATAGGGCTTTAGACCAGTTTCCAGCTAGTTTTTAACATTTTCAGTATCTTTTGCCCTTTACTATTGTAGAGCATACAGGTCAAAGGGGGCTGGTCATGCTGCTTTGTGTTACTTTGCCCAGCTCAGGCAGTCTCAACGAAGATCTAGGTTATGAGTTGTGAAGATTAAATTCTGATGATGAAGCAGAGGCACTATGATGTCAAGCAGCTTATGCTGCTTTATCGCTTGCATCTAGTCCAGCTCTGGATTCAACTTAAGACCTTCTTTAAGGAAAGCAGGTGATCTGGGTGAGGAACAAGACTGGGAATTAGAGGCAGAGACTACGCATAATAGTTTCTGAAGGATTTTTGTTGAGGGTTGGCTGCAGCTGGAGCCACGTGGTGCCAGGTGTCTGGCAGAGCTTGCCAGGTGTCTGTACAGAGCTTGCATGTAACATGCAGAGCTGGACTGTGCCTTAAAGCCACTCACTTCACATGATAGCAACACTGTAGGTGGATTAATATAAACAAGGAGGATGTTTCCTTTTTGCTTCTCCCTTTTTCCCATCCAAGTAACAGGACCATTACTCAGAGAAGTATTTTCTGCAGTATACTGTATCTGGGTCACATTAGTATCCCTAGTACCTATTTTCATTTCAGCCAGGCAGAAAAGCACTTAACGCAGAGGTGAGATCTCAGGTAGGATCAGTTCCTTGTCTGACAGCTGTTCAGAGCCAGAAATTGTTATGAGGATACATAGTGCCTGTGAAATGATCTATCAGTCTTGTCTCCCTTGTTGATCTAGGTTCATGGTTTGGTAGGCAGGGATCGTCTTGGGCAGCAGGCAGGGCTATCTTTGGCAGACCAGGAACACTAACTAAAACTGAAGCCTCTCTTTATATGGACTTGAATTTGCTGATCCGAATTTGCACTGGCAGAAGCTGAGAGATGTTCGTCACTTACGTAGATTTATATTCACAAACACACATTCACTTTTACATCCTAATAATACTTTTTTTTCCCCTTTTTCTTCTTTCAGTTAAGTTTGCTTTCTCCATGTGAATTCTGCTTTACAGTGATGCTCTTTCTGATTATTAAGACTCCTTTTCTCTACACCCTTCTCCTTGCCTCTTTCATAGTGTAAGCCAAAAATACTTGTCTACCGCAAGCGATCAATGCCAGATTTGTTGTGTGGGTGGGACTAACAGTGAGTAAGGGATAACAAAACAGAGAAAATTGATGCTTCACTAAAAATAGAGCTGCTGCAGAAGGTAGAAACTGGTTCCTCATGTGGAAGCTAAAGGATAATTAATTGAGCAATTGGGATGAATTTGGAAAATGATTCTTGGTGAACCACATCCTTCCCGTGCTCAGTGAGGAGGCAGAGGATGATAGAGTTTTGAAGCAAGCGCAGCAGTGGTGAGAGGGGCTGTGTTTGCAGCCGTTGGTGACTAAAGCTGCCTATCGTTTGGCTTTGTTGTAAGAGGTTAAAGTGTTATTGCCCAGCGTGCATGCTGGCAATTTTTGAGATCTTCTTTTCTGAATGAGTAGAAATCCACATGGAGCTCAGTCTCAAGTGGAGCAGAGAAACTTTGCAGAGAGAGGGGACGTGACAAAGTTGCTTGCTTGCTTGCTCGCTTGCCTGTTTTGGCTTGTACTTTTTCTGTCATGCCCACAGTTTTGCAAACTATTACTTGCCATGGCCTCAGGCAGTGCCACGCACTGATTTTAGTGAGGGCATCCATACTGTAAGATAGCAAATGCTACTCATCTGGCCCAGCGCTGCTGAAGGTAATTTGGACTTAATTCAATAGTTTGGACTCTGGATCAAGCCCTGAAACTTAACCCAGCTATGTTATTGCACCTACTGAAGATCATTCCATAATTTAATCTGTTGTCCTGTAACCCATGGTTCTCTGCACCATCTGACTCAAATGATGTTTTCATCATTTTACTACAACAGATTATAGCAGCTGATTTCCAAGGCAACACCTGCTGTTTAATTATAGCTAATAGTTCATTAACTACAAGCACCATGGTTGCCAACATGGAGAAGAAACCTGTGCCAGAAGTGAGCCAGATGCTGGGGAACTGGAGGCTGCTGCAGGACGGGGAGAATGCCCAGCTGATTCTGGTGCACCCTTCTTTAAAGGCAATTTGCAGTGACAGTAAGGGCAAAAATAACCTAAGAAGTCCTGGGATAGGGTTAAAAACTTGTACTCCATTGCTAGTCGAGATTTCAGTATATGACCACTTGAGCTTCTTATATCTTTGTCAGTGGTAACGGAAGGCCCTCTATTTTGAAATGTAGGTGCACCTAAACTCTTGTCAAATCATCCCAGTTGGTGCCCTAACTGGGGAAAAGACCAGCAAAACTCAGCTGTGACACTGGCCCAGTATCTGTTTTGCCAAACCAGCACGATGTGGGCTGGCCAGCTACATGTGCTAGGCAGCTGGTCAGCCTACGCATAGCTCTTGACTAGAAGCAAAGCATTATTTTTTGCCTGGTGGGCACAAAACGGGGGAGCTGCAAGGTTTTTAACTGTGGAGGTCTCACAGTGAACATGGGACTTACATTGCTGGAAAGAGTTGTATCAATTCTGTTTTTTCCATAGCAACTTATTATCATCAAATGCAGTTTCCCCTCCTCTCTTGCTGCTGAGTCTCTCTAAAACAGGCTATAACAATTGTTTTGAATATTCTCACAAGGTTTCAGAAATACCAACTTGGTCAAATTAATCATTCTCTAAGGGCAACTCTGACTGCCCTTGTCTATTGCCTGGTCTGCACTTTGTGTTCTTTAGTCTTCACTGATTTGGTTCTTGGCATCTTGAATCCACGGAAGTCCAAGACACGCAGGCTGGAAAAGGCTTAATAAAATTGTGAAATTCTTTCTATGAACAGAGGTAGCATCAAGCATACCTAGACATCTTGACAAAGATTTATCTATACCTGTTCCTGAAGTCCTACATGAAGAAGGTTCTACAATCTCAGTTGACTACTGTAGTGTTTAACTAACTTCATAATTATGAAGTGTTATTGCAATGATTAACTGAAATCTTGCTTATTATAAATTTAGTCTTTTATATTCTTTTCCAGGTGGGTAACGAATTGAACAATGTTCTTTAGTTTAAAAAGGTTACATATTTAAGGTGTTTTGCCATACCTTCCTAATTTTGTTACTGGGAGGCATAACAAGGGTGTTCTAACTTTTTTTCTTGATTATGATTCCTAAACTATCAATATTATTAATTTTCCTTTAACTAGATCACATTTTGGGTTAAAGAGAATTGGAAGAGATTAAAACTCTGCTAAAGTAGGGATTCATAATTGTTAGAAAAACGCTTTAATACCATCTCATACAAAACACTTCAGCCCAGTGTCAGGTGTCTCATACAGCCAGTAATGAACAGGGAAAATATAAAAATTGGGATATGCTTACTCCATCAGGCGCTCTCAGCTTTCAGCAATCAGTGGTTTAAAAACTTCCTGCACTGGAGGTTACATCTATATCATCACATTTAATAGACCCTGATAGACTAATTCAATTGGCTGAAAAAGAGGTTAGACAAATTTTATGGTTAATCTTCAAAGCATCTGGTGACATTGAGTTCCTCGATTTACGTGCTATCCACACAAAAAACATATTTCCCACAGCTTGTCTCAGATGTGTTTGCCTGGCAATTTAACCACTGCTCCCACCCCCCCCTTATCCCACATTAGCTCTTGCATTGTGAGAAATAGCAAGTGTTCTCCTTATCATTCATGTTTGCACAGACCAGTGGCAGCATGTTTGGCTTTTTTTTCTAGTACCAAATTTATATCACTCCTGAAGTCCTAGAATAAGATTGACCTTCTCTAGACAAATTATGGCAATTGGGCCTGCTCTCCTGGCTCTTGCTTAGTTTGTGGTTTAGTTCAAGTCCCGACCCTTTTCTTCAATGTCTTGCCTAGTCAGTTGCTCCCCTTTTTGAATAGACTTGTTTGATTTATTATTTTCCCTCTCCCTCGTTAGGGTAGCTCGTCACACTTTTCTTCACTGACCTTTGCTTTTCCAGTGCAGACATTTGTCCTGCAGGTGGAGGCCACTGGAAGCAGTACTGTGTGTCTTCATGAAGGGCAGAGCCCTGTGCCCCAGCACCAAAACTCCATGTCTCACAAGATATGTGTAACCAACATCTGCTTTGGAGTTGTCTACTTCTAAAATATCTTTGTTTGCAGGAACAGAAGAAGCAGTCTAAGAAGAAGAATCTAAACTGAATCATTTTGTCTGTGCCAGGGAATAAGAGCATGCTTATGGACAGTTACTGCAGGTTAGATGGCACATGGGCTGTGTACTTTGACAATTCAGGATTGTTGGCTCTACAACTAGACCAAGAACCTCTTTCATACACTTGGATTGCTGGTTCCTCAAGAGACAGTAAATATTAAATGCCAGGCCCTGGTCAAATTAGTCTGCCAATTCTTGCATTTCACCTTAGCAATTCCATCCAGCTAAACAAGTAAGACGATCACTTAAGGACCAAAGCTTTCATCTGGAAATTTAAGGATGAGTAGATGTGCTGGGAAATGTGACCCCTAATGATAATTGTAAAAAAAAATTCATGATTTCTTGAAAGCTTAGGGAGGAGGTAATGCAGAAATTTCCGTAAATTGCATGTAAATCACTTAAATCCTTGTTTGCTACCAGGAACCAGTGCCACCTCGGCACTTGAGCTGTTGGATACCAGCAGTTTGCTGTGAGGTATCGCCAGTTTGATAATCTGCCTTCTGGAACCAACCTCAGCCTTGGTGTCCCCATGCTATGCTGTGCCACAGGAGGAAGATGGAGGGCAAACTTCTCGGTGGACTTGGTTTGGGTTCTCCAGCTTCTCTGTAAGCTTTCCAGGGTGCTGCTCTACACCGAGGACTGTCCCTGTGTGCTGCCCCAAGGATGCGCAGGTTCTGCTGCAGATATTCCATGTGTTTGTGCCTGTATATGTTAAGTTATAAAACTAGATCAACTAAAACTATTACAGCTGCAAGAGATCCCCAACAGAGGTTATCATGATCTCTTACCATTCTTCCAAACGTGACCTGATTTAATGGCATTGGCTGTGACCAAATAGCCTCTAGTAGAAGGGAGTTCTTGTGGCTCAACAAAGTAACATAGTCATTCAGAGAAACATACCAGACTCTTCTCTTTTTCCCCATTCTCTCCTGGAAATGGTGGCTCTTTCCTCTTCCTTCTGTGTGTTTTATCATTCATCCTTACTTGCAAGTATTTAATATATATATTTTTCAAAAAGAGCAGAACTCCAGAATCTCGCCCAAATATCAGCAGGGATGGCTCTGAGGGTTGTGTCTGGACTGAAGTTACCTGCAAGTTTAATGCTGCTCTGAAGGACTGAAGTGCTAGTATTTTGTGCCAGGACAAGCCCTGCTTTGTTGGGAAGAGCATGATAGATATATTTTATGGGATTTTACAAGGTTTTAGGGAAGAGGTTGCACATTGGTTAACTTACAAGGGTAGTCAAAGATCAAGAAGCCTACTATGATTACAGTTTGAAGTCACCAAACCTTTGTAATTTATTTTTTTTGTCTTGACTATTCTTTGACCCATTCTAAAACTTCTTTCCTGCAGAGAAGTGTCCTGCACGCTTTCCTCCCAAAATAGAGCAGCAGCTGCTCCTGCCTTTCTTCAACTCCACAAATCTCCTGCTGAAATAGGAGGTGAGATGCGGCAGTTTCCTGCGCAAATTAATTGCAGACATTTCAGCTGCTGAAGTAATTGACTGTGGAAAGGGACCGCATGTGATTTGAGAAAGGATTTTTGCCTCCCCTACTGCGTATAGTAGAAACCAGCCTGGTGCTGGGAACTCAGGAGGGCTGGGGAGTACGGCTGCACCTGCATTCTGTAGCCTCCATGTTTTCACATCATCCTTACACAGACCTGCTCGCACATCGCTGCTTTCACCTCAGTCATGTCACTGAAGATGCTGCTGTATTAAGCCTTTGTTCTGAGTTGTTTACATTCCCTGATCATTCTCTTTCAGTAGTGTTATGGATCTGGTTCAGTAAAAAAGAATCGCAGTACAGATGTCTCTATAAATATCATGAAAAGGTTTTGCTCCTCTTCCTCTTCCTACTTACTCTACCTATCCGATCTCAGAAAAGTTACCAGGAATCTTCCAGAGAGCACAGCTGGGTGCTGGAGATGATGTGTGCAGGGACACTTAAAAAACATACAGCAGCCCTGCCTCTATATTAAAGGGTAATATCGTTGTGTGTAACACAGGAAATCACAGGACAAATGACCACCGCATCCTATGCAGATTTTGCTGAGATTGGCTTTGATTGCCAGCTGGTGGCCAGAAACTATCTCTGACTCAGTCATTCCCTAAGGCCACCCACCTGGTGGCTCAGAGGCACTGGAGTAGGCAGATTGCTTGTGGCCACAGCAATGCTCTAGCCAGAGGTCAAGTGAGCATCTCCTGCCAATGCAGAATGGGCTGTCCTGGTCCCGTCTTATTGGTAGGTTTGTATTAGGCAAGAAATTAGGGAAGCTTCATAAGCTGTGGTACTAAAATATCATTATATTTATACACTGCCTTCTCCTGGGAGAGTGCAAATATCAGGATTTGACAGTAGTTTGTGAAAATCTGTTGGGAGGGTGGGTAGGAGGAAGTATTTCCAAACCAACCCTCGAGGGACTTCTAACAGACTCATCAACTCACTGCAGTAAATTAGCCAAGAACCCCGGTGGGAATTGAACTTTGAGATACTTGTGGATGGGGCTGGGATTGCCTTACTTGGGAAAAATATAGCTGCAGGTACAAGCTCTAGTGAGTCCCATGAAGGCTCATGTTTGCTACTTACAGTCTCTAGGTACTCTGGTCAGACTGACCTTCCTGGGATATCTGAGTGATTTGCTGATCATCTGGAGAAGGGATGTGGCAGGGCAATGATTGCTCTGTGATGCATGATCTAGTATGCTGCCTACACAGCAAGGCTGCTGGGCTGAGAAAGAGAACCAGGTAGGAGTTAAACAGCAGGAAACCTTGTTCTTTGGCTGTCAGGCTGACAGAAGACTTGCCTTTCTAAGCCTCAGGAATTCCAGTGCTATGGAAATTAGTGCCTGAAGATAGCTTGCAGGAGAGCAGGCCTTGAGGTAGTCTTAATACATCCCGACTATTCAAGACATCATATCCTCCATAAGGGTCTTGTGGGAGAAAAGGCTGATTTTTGACCTTCCTTTGCTGGGCTTTGCTTTCAGAGTTTCTCTCACTTGTTTGTATAATGTTAGAACAAATTTTGATAACTTAAATTGCTGACCTGGAGTACAGACAACTGGTGAAAAATGGCTGGGAAAGAAAGTACAGCACTACTGCTTTCCCCTGGCTGGTGATGACTCCTTCTCCCCATTACTGAGGCTGTTGGTAGCTCAGGTTGCCCTTGTTCTTGTAACAAAGATTGCTGGACAGGAGAAGAATTGAGCAGCAAAAAGGCAGACAAGACCTCAGCTTCACAGGAGCATGTTTTAAGACTTGGTCTAGACTAGAGGGACAAGCACGGCATAGGAAACCCTCTCTGCAAAAAGCTGCACAACTCTTGCCAAATATATAGACTTGTGCTCCCTGTACCATTCCAGACTGCAGCCTGTGGCTGGTGGAGTTGAATCCTGCTCACGGGAGGCTTCTGCTGAGCTCCATCACCTACCTTGTCCTCAACAGTGACTGAGAAGAGCCTTACACCTTTGCTGGTGCCAGTTTCTGCTGGGAGTGAGGAAGAGGAGCAGCATGGTAGTGGTGGGTGGAAGTTATCAGCTATGAGAAGAAAGGAGGTGCAAAGCACCCTGTTGGGTACCCTAAAACCTACCTGAAGCCCCTGTATGGCAGCTGGGGGCTTCATGAGACTCAAGCTTGTTCATTCAGAGATTACTCTACTACTTAAAGTCACCACATTGTAACAGAATATATTGACACGTACTGCTGGTGCCTGAATTCATCCTATTTTGTCTTGGCTATGTCAATGGCTTGCATATGGTTATTTTTTCCTCTTTCGAGTAGCAAAAATTACAGACGATAACTCGCTGGGGTTCATGGAGTGGTTCAGATTGATGCATGTTGTCCCCAGGTTTCTCAGAGTGCAATCTACAAAAATCAGTTTAATTGCTCTTTTGCTAGCACAGACCCAGTTCAAGACTTGGCTTTCACAGCCAAACCAAGGGGGTAAAATGCTTTTGTTCACAGTATGCACATATCACTTTTTTTTTTTTTTTACTGAAACCTAAACTGAATCACGCAGACTTCTTCAGTTTTCAGAACTGGACCTGAAATATCCCAAGCCCAGACTGTCCCTCTGATTTTTGCCATAGTAGTTTCTGGGCAAAATCGTCAGAAAATAGGATGCAAAATAAACCAAATGAGAGAGGAGAGATGTTCACCACCTGCCTGTTTTTAAACAGCAGTCCACCTGGTGAGAAGGTCTAGTACAGTTCAGATGGATTCTCGTTGCACCACAGTGATTTTCCTATCTCTACTTCACCCTTTGCGGTCTTTTTTGGAGAAGGAAGAATGTGCTATTCTGCTCCCCAGAAGCTACTTATAGCAATGTTCACGGTGCTGGAGGGCTGTCAGCTTTGCTAAGTGGTGGGGCAGGGGGGAAGCAGGGACTCGAGATAAGAATAGTACATGAAATCTTAAATTTGATGGGCCTGTCAGGGAGGAAATTACAGCTTGGAGGAGGAAAAGTGGCTGTGTTTTGAATTTTCTGTAGTAAATATAAAGTCTGGGGGTTTTGGCGGTGAGGAGGCAGTTCCACCAGGAATGTGTAAGGCTTTGTTTGGGACATGCCTGCCACAGCTGTTTTTCATTATAAGAGAGCAAGGAGGAGGACTTGGTGACAAGGAACTCTTGTATACTCTGGCAGAGCTGGTGTAAAAGATGCAGGAAGGCGGGCAGGGATGAGTGTGGAGAGAGAGGGGATAGAGCCTGGAAGACACTGGAAATCACTTAAGCAGCCCAGGTGGTACCTGAATGAATTTGGCATAGGGTTGCCCTTTCCTCTCCATTTCCGATGAAACAACAAATTGCTGACCTCACCTGGCAGTAATTGCAGTGCAGTTCCCAGCTGTGCCAGGGGCCGGGCCCTTGTCTCTTTATGGCCTGTATTTAAGAATATGTTGCTTGCTTTTTAAATTATATTTTAAATTCTGCTCTCAGGCCAGCTTGAACTTGTACTGTGGAAGAAGTGCTAGTATTTATGGCTGCTCTGCTGAGTTTCTGCAAAGATTTCTACCAGAGGGAGTGGAGGGTAGAAGGGGAGGTGAGGGATGTGCAGAACAGCTCTGCAGGTCCAATCTAGAAATTTGCTGGCATGCAGGCATGCACCATCACCTGCTGTTCACAGGAGGCAGAAAGGTGAAATAACGTGTTCCAGGGCCACACAACAGGCTGCTGTCAAAGCACAAGCAGCACAGCCATGCCTCAGCCCTTCTTGTGGGACTCTGCACTTCTCTGGATAAGCTGTCCTAGCCATCCATGTGGAGCATCAGCTTCTTTTTCTGGAAGATGCACCCACATAAACTGAATGCAATGTGGAATGAAAATAGGAGAGATAGACCTTCATCCTTTTCTTCCCAACCAGGCTACTGAGAAGGTCTGATGCTGCGCTGGTAATGCCACCAGTGATGTGGTTGGCAAAGGGAGGATCTGGCGCACCAGAAATGACAGAACTGCAGTCAAATGATGTTCTGGTCTCAACCTTAAGGCAAACACTCAATGCATTGTCCTAATGTTGGAACAAAGCTGTCCAGCAGGGCTGACACTGAGACATTTCGTAAGAGTGTGCTGTGCTATACAGTGGCCCCTGGATGGGACCCCTCTTTGCCAGCTCCTGTGCAGCTGCTTCGCTGGAGTTCAGTCTGTGACCTGTCTGGGAGCCATCCTCGCCTCAGCAGGACTGGGCGGGCTTAGGCTGTTGGAAGGATAGTGCACGTTAGTGAAACGGGGCCAGCTATCCTAATGCTGTGAATACCCAGCAGCTGGGCTGGTGTTTCTCAAGTGCGACCCCCAGGACCAGTCTTTCCATGCTTAGTGCACTGAGATGTTTAAGAAACCCAGCCCTTTATTTTGATGCTTATCTGACTGCCAGTACAATGTAAATACCTGGTCTCAAGAAGTGAATACTGAGGCATTTCTGAAAATTGCTCTTTCAACAAGTCACTCTTGGATAGCTGTTTTAGTGTGGCTGTCAGACTGTGGCTTATAAGAGATCTAGCTCATAGTTGCCTGGGCAGAGGTGGGAACAATGCTGTTCTCTCATGGATCTGAAGTTTACATGTGGAGTCTTCAGTGCCTAATAAAAGAAAAGCTCTATTTTGAAAAATTACTTAGGATTCCCAGACTGGACCTGGTCCTGTACAGATTCTCTGTTGTCTAAGAAGAGTTCAGCTCCTGCCTCTCCCTACCTTTTTATGGGAATATTAGTAAGGTTTCTCTCCTCGATGAGCCATCCATTTTCATGAAACTTGTGCAAATTTTATATCTTTGAGCCCTATTCTATCAAGACTGACAAACGGATTTAAAAGATTTCAGGAGGAAAGGGAAAATGACAACTAGGAGACAGGCACAGGTAGAGCATTGTCACATAAGCTGAAAATACAGTTCTGTTTCTGACCACTTATGGCTATTTAAGAGGGCCATGATGGTCCTTGGATTGTGTCATGAGATATCAGGATGTTTCGCTTTACTCTTCCTAATTGCCCTCCTATTTTAAGGGAGGGGATGAAAGATTTTTGTTTCTTCTCTAAGACAGCACTGATAATATCACACCATCCAGGAATACCAAGTTATCAATGAGTTTGGTCTTTGAATTCAAAGCTATTTATTCTCACCTCTTCCATAGTGGATTGTGCCCACAATTTCAAAACTCTTTTAAAGTTCTTTTGGATACTTTCTTACAGGTACAGAGCAAATAAAGGAGAGTTCCTAGTGCAGGCAGCAGGGAAATAAGAAGGTTAGAGCCAAAAGATGGCCTGCTTCCTCTGGACTCGGTGGTGTGATAATGGGGAGCAGGATAGCTGATGACTAACCCATGGCAGTGCCAGGAAGCCAACCTGATGACTACTGCTCCTACCAAGTCTGGTGTTGGCTTTTTACAGTGACGTCACAGCGCCAAGAGCCTGGGCCAGGGGCAGTCATGGAGCCAAAGTAAATGTTTAAGCAAAGACTGATGAGCATAGATTGCCTCTTTAACATCACAGGTTTCTTGGAAATTTGAGTGCTAAGAATCTGAGGTTTTTTTTGTTTCTGCCACAACAACAAAGTCAATTGCTCAGATGACCTCCTTCTTCCCTCCCTCTTTTCCCCCATCCCTCCTCTTCCAAATTTTTTTTCCCTAGGTCCCAAATCACCTTTATTAATCACTTACAAGGGCTAAAAATAAAGGGGAGAGATGGTAACAAGTACTCTACTTCTCTCATCCAGATAGTTTGGGCTGGAGCAGAAAGTAAGCAGTGGACTTTGTGCCCCTGCTTCTGGAAAAGACAGCGCAGAGAGGATGTGCCAGTGGTGTTGCCAAAGGAGAGGGTGGTGATAAGGGATGACTGAATTGCAGGAAGATAGCTTGAGAGCCTGGCTGTTGTTTCTCTAGGTCTCTCTTCCTTTTAGCTCCTCAAACAGGTTGCAATACTTGAGAACAAGAGCAGGTCTGGCTTCTGCTTCCCAGTCAGCTGAAATGCCACAGGATGTGGCTTCTCTGTTTTTCCTCTGTAGTCCTCTGGGGACAAGACCTTCATATTCCAAATACAGCCACTTCAGAGAGGAGGCATGGGCAGATTTCCCCACACCCGCCTCTCCAAGCCAAGTGACTTGCATGGTCTGTCTTTGACCAAGTCCTTTCCACAGCTTCTTGCTGAAGTTAATTGCCATAGATTTAGCTATCACTTGCCGCCTTTTAATTTCAAATTATTCACGGACTAAGACATATCTTTTAGTTCAAAACTGAGAAATCCTGATATTTTATACTAAGTGGACTCATGGTCTTATTTCAGCCTGCAGTTTTTAGAAGCTTGGAAATAAATATTTGGGTTTTTTTCAAAATGGAGCTGCTTAATAACCTGTTACAGCCTACGCCCTACTAATGTTCTCAGACACAGAGCTATTGCCCCTTTAGAGATTTTTTTTTCCCTGGCATGCTTTCAGTGTTGGCAAATAAAATCCAAGCTCTTTGTTTGTGAGTAGCCAGCTTAAACTTTCCACTTTGGCTTGTTATTTCCCAATTGCTAAAAATCCTTCATTCCTGTTGTGTTTTCCCTTTGTTTTCCATTTGGTTTTGGGTAGTTCCTGAGCTATGGTGTCTTCTCACAATAATAACAGATGTCAGCACAGCTTCTCTCATGTCATAGATTGTATAGAGCAAAACAGTATTGCCCACTGTGCCCCATTTATATGAATTGTCCGCTGTGCCCATTCATATGAGCTGGCAGTGCATCCTAAAAGTCCTTTAGTGCATAAAAGAAGGTAAAGATAGACTGTGATTTTAATGTGAGGAACCTTTTGCCCGCCTCACTGATGAACTGATGGAACTAGCGTGTAGCTGTTATTTAGCATGCTTTAACGGGGGACTTGAAAGCTTTTTGGAGGAAAGCAAGATTATTTCTCACCCTTTTATAGATGGGAAAACCAAAGCATGTGGAAAAGTTATTCAGCAGATCAGCTGCTGAACTGAGAATATTACCAGAATACAAGTCTCCAGCCTCTCAGACCATGCCCTACTCATTAGGCGACGCTGCCTCTATTGCTTCCCAATTACCTCGTAGGTGCTCCCAAATGGTTTGTTAATTTTGTTTTTTCTTGGAATTGTTAAATGAAGTAAGTCATAATTCTGACTCCTCCCTTTCCCCTTTTCAAAGATAGACACTGTTCCATGATCTTCCCAGGCACAGAGGTAAGATTGGTAGTTACCAGGGTGCTCCTTTCTACCCTTTTTAAAAATGGGTGCAATGTTTTCCTTTTTCCACTCACCAGACACTTCACCTGTCTGCCATGACTTTTCAAATATCATGGATAGTGGCTTGGCAACTACATCAGCCAATTCCCTCAGGGTTCTGGGATGGATCTCATCAGGTTCCAAGGACTTCTGTATGCTCAGGCTGCCCAGGTGGTCACAAACATGATCTTCTCTTACAGTGGGAGGAATTTTGCTCCCCCAGTCCCTGTCTTGTGCTCCACACACTTGAGATGTGTGAGGAGGTTGCCAGTGAAGACCGAGGCAAAAATGTTGTTGAGAACCTCAGCCTTCTCCTCGTCCGTTGTTACCAGTTTGACAGGTGTGTTCATCATGGGGGTACGCTTTCTGACCTTCCTTTTCTGGCTGATTTACCTGTAGAATCCCTTCTTCTTATTCTTTGTATTCCTTGCCAAGTTCAGCTCCAGCTGCGCCTTGGCCTTCCTGACCCCATCCCTACACAACTGGGCAGTGTCCCTATACTCTTCCCAGGATACCTGTCACTGCTTCCACTGCCTAAGAATTTCCGTCTTGCCCTTTAGTTTGACCAGCAGGTCTCGACTCAGCCATGTTGGTCTCTTTCCCTCCTTTTCTGATTTCTTACGCCTTGGGGTTGAGAGCTCTTGTGTGTTAAGGAAAGCATCCTTAAAGACCTGCAAGCTCTGTTCTACTCCCATGTCCCTGAGGGCAGTTTCCCAGGGGGTCCTATTGACTAACTCCTTGAAGACCTGGAATTTTTCTTTCCTAAAATTCAGGGTCCTGACTTTACTCTTCCCCCGACAGATATCCCTCAGGACTGCAAACTCCACCAGTGCATGATCACTGCAGCCCAGGCTGCCTCCAAGCTTGACGTTGCCAATGAACTCACTTGTGTTTGCAACCAACAGGTCCAGTATCACATCCCCTATGGTAGGGCTGTTTATTACTTGGCTTAAGAAGTTATCTTTGATGAACTCCAGGAGTCTCCTGGATTGCCTACAGTTTGCTGTGCTATTTCTCCAGCAGATGTCAGGGTGGTTGAAGTCCCCCAGAAGGATGAGACCCCTGATCAAGACTTTCAGCTTCTCTTCTGGACCATGTGAAAAACCGAACAGATGCTAGGAGTGGAAAATCCAGCCCAAAAAGCTGTTTGTAAGAATTAATGGTTAGAGGGTAGAGAAGCTCACAGAAATAGTGTTGTCACATTTGTTTATCACTGGGCATACAGTCCAACCCGATCAATTCCCTGTGCTCTTTGCAACACAAAGTCAACAGCCATCTGCTGGCACATGGGAGTTTGAAACTGAAATGGACTCCAAAGTGAGAACAGGTTCTGTAGTTCTATATGACCCAAAGTTTGTTCATTTTATAATTAATCTTGGACTCCCTGGAAAAGAAAATATACACTCTTCAAATAGCGTTGACAGACCAATAGGATGTCAGGTTTTGCTTTCACTAGACTCCTAACTTATTGTGAACTATGATTCTTCCAGGAAGAGCAGTGATCCTTATTATAGGTAGATAGTGCTCATTGCAGTGAGTTCCTTATCACTGACCAGCGTTTCCTTGAGCCGCTGAAAGAGTTCTGATTTTGTTCAGAGAGCTATTGCTGCCAGGCCAATGTGCTTTGTCCAACAGGGATGAGAGAGAAAATACTAATTATTTAAAAAACATAAATTAACGATGAGAAAAACTGTTTTCCACAATGAAAGGTGCTACAAAAACTTCCTATAAAATCGTGGTGTTAGCTCGGATACATGAAGTTGCAGTTTCACTAGTGATGTTCACCAATGCTGCCATCTACAGGTTGTTATTCTCTCTTCCAGGCCTTTACGTGCAATTCACGCTGTCGCATCACCATAAAAATAACTTAATTTGCCTGTACAGGCAGAGTTTCAGTCATCTCATTTGTCACTAGCAAACTCACAGGCATATTTTTATATTCTTATATACTACAAAGGGCTGAACAGACGCTGTTCAAGAGAATGTTAAATACAATAAATTTGTTTGTGTGTTGATGTGTAGGAATACATAAATCTTGTAGGAAACTTTATGAGGACACTTTTTTTTTCTTTTTTTTTTTTTTTTTTCCCAGTTACACCTGTCTGCAACTTTCCCCCACAGGTAACCTTCTTTTTTTTCCTCCCTTAATTTCCTTTGACTTTCTTTGGCAGCCAACAGGAGCACACAGTGTAATCCCAGCAAGAACCACTCCCAGTGCTGTCAGCAAAAAGATGGCAGGTAGAGTTCACATAACAGATTGCGTTCAGGATTGGTTTCAACATCCACCATTTTAATATCTAAATAGTCATGGCACCGAGCCATATCATGTGGCATTTCGCGCTGTGTACAAGAAAGATTCCCATCTTGCCGTGACAGAGTGAGTCTTGCCTGGCATCTTAACCACCCACAAAAATTAGTCAGACGGTAACTAGTCGAGCATGGCTTCACCCCTGCTTACAACATTCTTTATCTTGAGCAGCTTTCAAAGGTAAAAGAACCTTCTTTTTTAATGCTGAAAATGCCACAGAAATTACCTCAATCTGTAATTACCTTGTGTGTAATCTAGTTAAAGAGCACCTTGCCACCAGGCTGTTCTGATATTATTTCTACATCTACCAGTCCTACAGTACTTGACTAGGTGATGCTTTTAATGGTGGAAGTGAGCTTTGTCATTTAACATATGAATGAATATGACAGGCTTGTACTAGTGCTAACAGATCATGGTGTTTTGCAATGTTTTTTCCGTACACCCAAGTTCTCACTTGAAGGGTAATCACACTACAAAGGTTGCACGCTCTGTGGCCTGCCACCCAGATTGTAACAAGTTACTATTATTTTACATGTGCATAACAACCGCAGTTGGTTGGGGTGTAGAGTGAGGCAGGAATTGGCTGCTATATGAATAAACGTTGTGTTTATACTTCTTTCAAAAAAACCCTTTTCTTGCTCTGCTCGGTACCCAGACACCTGTGCAGTGCAGAGATGCTTGGAGCAGCGTAGCAGCATGTAAAGACGCTACCCTAAACCACAACACTTCTCCATGACCCATTCACCATCTGTTCTTGCATCCTCACTATCTCAAGGGCAGCTCTGCTTGATTAATACTGCAGTTGGAGAAGGCTTGTCCTGTTACCCTTTTTCCTGGGTCCAGGTCCCTGTAAGCTATGGAGAAAGGGGAGTGCCTCATTTTACAAATTGGCCTGCTGGTTATACAGATGTAGCTGAGGCTATGACCTCACAGTCTGGGGAAAGGAAAAGGAGGAGGGGGAATATATTTTCTTGCTGTATTCAACTTTTAATTTTAATTTCTCTATAAGAAAAGTGTTTCACAACGTCTTTCTCTCTAAATTGAGAGATAAGGATTTGATGGATGGATTGTTCAGTGGATGAAGAATTGGTTGGATGGTTGCATCCAGAGAGGGTAGGGGTCAATGGCTCAATATCCAGATGGAGATCAGTGACAAGTAGTGTACCTCAAGAGTCCGTATTGGAACCAGTCCTGTTCAGTATTTTCATCGGTGACACAGTGGGATTGAGTGCACCCTCACAAGTTTGCAGATGACACCAAGCTGAGTGGTGTGGTTGACACACCTGAGGGATGAGACGCCATCCAGATGGAGCTGGACAAGTGAACCTCATGTGGTTCAACAAGGCCAAGTCCAAGGCTCTGCACCTGGGTTGGGTCAACCCCTGGTATGAATATACTCTGGGGGACGAAGGGATTGAGAGCAGGCTTACGGAGAGGATTTGGAGGTACTGGTGGATGAAAAGCTAGATGGTTTCAGACTAGACATAAGGAAGAAATTTTTTACAATGAGGGTGGTGAAACACTGGTACAGTTGCCCGGAGAGGTGGTAGATGCATCATCCTTGGAAACATTCAAGGTCAGGCTGGACCCAAACCATTCTATGATTCACTTAAAGGTTTTTTTTAGTGTTACTTCAATACTCATCTCTGTGCTGACTTCTTAATTTTTGCTATTACTTTAGATTGCCACAGAATATTGCCTTTGCTTGTAATAAAAGATTGTCCTTCACAATACCACTGGGCAAAGGGTTCCTACTTTGAGACACTGGATATGGTAATCTTTTTCCTCCTTTGCAACTGAATTTCCATGCCCCAATATTTCCTCTTTGATACACGACTTTGGTGACTAACAGGTAGGCATAAGGTGCATCTCCAGTGCCAAGAACTGTTAATTTTACAAGCAGCTTTGCAAAGGTAGCTGTCACAAAGGTTTTAAAGAGAAACTCTTGCTCATACAGTGCAGGGAAATGCGATGACTGCTGTTCTGGTAGCTGTAGCAGGGAGTTTAGTTGTAACCAGAAAAGCATTCAGAGTCCAAGAATCACCACCAAAAAAACCCACTGAACTATTTTTATGTTTTCAGAACTTTTTATGGTGAGATATTTCTCAAGCAGTGTCAGCCCCTCTGTTCCCGAGGTGGCTAGCCAGCAGGAGGCTTTGGGAAAATGCTCTTTACCCTCACCATCTCACTAACATTAACTTAAATGTTGTTTCAAATGATAGCAGCGGGACATTTTTCATGCTTTTTTTAATATTAGTTTTCCTCTTGCAAACCTATGTGAGCAATCTCTCTCCTTCAACTCACTTCTGCCAGTACGCCTCTGTCCTGTAGCACTCTGATCCCTTGGCTTGTAATGTCTCCAGATTTCACTGTGTTTGAGTTACTGGCATGTGTGTCCTATTGTCCCCGCTGGAGCAGAAGCACTTGGCACATTGGCCCTGGGTATTGTGGAAAATCTCAAGCACTGGCAAATGCTGAAATATTGCTGTTCTCTGTCTTTCCCCTTCTGTAGTCCCCCCTAGATTAGTTCCATCCCTTAAAATGTTGTTAAAAACCACCGTAATTGTTTGACAAAACCAGGGGTTTTTTTGCAAGCTCCCAGCCCTGTTTGTGACCGCCATAACTAGCCTCACTGGGGCCATGACACTGGAAATGCTGAGGTTGCAGTTCCAGGTGTGACACTGGAGCCCTGTCTATGCAGGGAAGTTCTCCAGCTTATATATTAATGTAATTAATATAATATAATAATGTGCATACTGATGTCCAGTAATACCTATAATGCATCTGTAGCTTTCTTTGATATTTAACCTTAATCTTTCCCTGAGCATCCTAAGCCTTTCAACCTTTTTCAACCCTTAAAGCTTTTCCAATAAGCACGAAGAGTCCTGTATAGCACCAAAGGCTGCCTTCCTTTTCATTGTTGCTTTTAGGAATGTCTTAAAAGTAGCATTAAAACCACAGGCTGAAAGATCACTGATTTTAATGTAAACTGGAAAAGTCACTCCTTTTTGTGCCTGCACGGCAGATTGTGCTGGTTTAACTGTTTGGTTCATGTTAGAGTTTATCTGGAGAAGGGACAGAAAGAAGAGGAAGAAAACTGCCATGTAGACAAAGTTGGGTTGCTGAGATATTTTGGGGAATAACTGCTTTGAACAAAATCTGCTATTATCCTTATGCAACACCAGGGAAACTGCCTGATATAAACAGAGGTATTATTTGTCTTACTGTCACCTTCTCTATGGATAAGGAGGGGGTGGTGATGTTAACACTTTCCCACCATGTAAGGCAGCTTAATGAGTGGCGGCGCAGTGATTTATTTTTAAACATTAAGTATTATTTAGCACTTAAGAAGTGACTTTTTTCAAAGCAACGCCTAAAAGCACCATGCAGCCTCAGGCCACTATTGAACTAGCTTGTGCTGAGAAGAATGTTCTGAATGGGCAAGGCAGATAAAGGAAGAGTGAAAATACCACCCAGACTAGACACATATGACCACCTGATGTTGGAGGAGAAGCCAAGTGGTGTCTATAGAGCCTGTGATGGATGGACATGGAGACTAAACCCAGATTTTCTGAAGCTTGTCCTGGTGAGTCCGTGACCAAACCCATCCCTTGCTAAGATTACTTCAGACTTTTCCTCAGGAAGTGTAATCTTAATTATAGCTGTTGTATGTATATGTTTTGCTTAGTGTGTCTAGTTTTTGAAGAAAGCGAGGGAACCTGTGACCAGGTGATGCTTTTTTCTATAATTTCTGACTCATTCTAGATTACGTGTAAACATTTTCTCTTGTGATACCGGATGAGAAAGAAAAGGGATCCCTGTACATATTTAGTTTGAGTCTGCTTCCTAGTTGAACGCTGAGAGAGGAAGTGTGAAGAAGTGGATTTGAGACATGGGGAAAGGAAAATTATTTTGCCCCATGGCCTTAGAAGTAGAGATGTTTTGATGCTGTCTTTGTTTCTCATTGTTCACTTTACCTTCCCTTTGCAAAACACCAAAGAACATCCTCGGTCTATCCAGTGACTTCATCTTGACTACACAGTGCTGCCCCAGAGGAATAAACATGCATGTCTTGGTACTGATATTCATCATAAAATAAACCTGGGTGTCTTTTATAAGGCAGTAAATTCACTTTAGGAGCTTCTGCAGTTGTCATTAAATGTTAGCTCTACAGGAGCTCAGACAGCCCTGGCAGCTGGAAGAGAAGGATGCTGTGAACTGGGGTAGGAGGGAGAAATCCAGGAGGAGTAAACATGCAGAAAACATTTGAATTATTTCAGTCCAGCCAAGTTTCCCAGCTGTGGTGGGATGGCTAGGTTATCCTGGAGGACATCTCTAGGTGCTCAGATACAGCTGGGCTCTTTTGTTTTCCCTCCTGTCTCTCTGCATGTCTCTCCTTTCTCCATCAATGACGGCAATGGCAGAATGCAAGAGCTGGCCTGCTTACAACTTGGGAGGGGACTGCTGGACTCCCAGTCCGGCTTTCTCCCTTTCCTGCTTCCTACAGCCAGGCCCCAAACCTGCTGCAGCTTTCTTCACGCTATCTGGGAAGGATGAAAGTTAGGAAAATTATTCCCCCTGCTCCTTGTATTGTAGGAGAAACTGAGGAAATGCTGGACTGTGACTTTCCCAGAATTATACAAGAAATTTTAAATGAAATGGGGTATTGGCTCTGTTTTTGGAGTCCTACTTGGGCACCGTGAGCATACGACGGTATGGTAAGGAATCCCTCTTTCTTCCATTAAGAGGAAGGATAGAATCATGCTTTTGCTATCCTGGTAAGTTGTGGGTTTGGGGTTTTTTTTGTTTAGTTTTTTTTTTTTTAAACTGGTTTTTACTTTCTTACAGAAATATATATATCAGACATTTCAGGAATGCCACAGTTTTGCCTCCCCTGGTTCTGCTGGAGGAATTCTTGCAGGGCTGGAAAACAGGTGGAAGGCAGCTTTCTCAGCACATGGGTGAGACGCCTTGTCAGAGTTGCCCAACTTTAATTTCTTCCAAATTCCCCTACAACAGAGTAACTTAGTTTAAGATGGCATCTTCTGGGATGGAGGAATACCGCATTCCTGGCTGCTACTAGATTTGCCATTGCTTTAGAACGTCATTAATGGCTTTTTAGCCGAGGTGTTATGGTCAAAGCCCCAAAGATGCGTACTGGCAAGGCTCTCTGCCCTAGTTGCCTGCCTCTGTGACCTGGTCTCTCTCCTCATTTTGTTTTAGCTTTGAGTCTATCACCCAATCTGCTAATTGTGGTAGACCTAGTCAAGAAGGAAAGGGGGTACCAGGCAAGAATATTCCACTCTGAAAATGAACTTTTATACCAAATCTGTGCCATGGCAAAGAACGAACTTTAATGTGGTATGAAACTCTGCAGTTTATGCTTGTGAATAGCCATCCATCACAGCAAGGTTGGTGTGTGGCTCTGATCAGTCACCAGTGGATCTACCTGGTCTTAATATCTCTTCTTATGGTGGGTACCTCCCTCAGAAAAAATCTGTTTTGAAATCTCTCAGTCCAAATCCCCTTGTCAGTCTGTGTTGGTTTTATTTCTTTTAGCTTCTTGTATAAAGTAGTGCTTCCTTCTCAGGTGTGGCCACTCACATGCTGTTGTTTCTCCCTGTTGGTATAAAATGCTGCCAATCCTAAATTGCCCATGCAGTTTGACAGGGTCAGATCAGGAGAGAAACAATCAACACTTGGAGGGAGCAGGGATAGCAGCAGCCATATGACATCCTAGTATGGGACCTCGGGCTCCAAGATACCAAGTGCTGGGAGCAGCCAGCAGCCAAAAGAGGAGTTGCTGCTCCCCTCGAGCAGCCTTATGGGCAGGCTCACCCACCCCACCCGGCTGGTCCTGCTGGGGTGAGGGGGAGGACGGGGCAGGGAACCCAATTGCCCTGTTGCCACCAGAGACTCAGGTGGTGCCATTGATTCCACCATAGGATAGCCTGACGCTCTGTGAAGGCACACTAACCAGTTTTGTGTATGGGTGCTGCTCTTCTCCCAAGCTGATGGGGGTTTGGGATATTGGTCTCCACGCACCGCCATTCCCCACTGCCTGCTGCAAGTGCAACTGTTTCACGTGTCCTTTCTCTGATTTTAACTATCCCCAGTTGCTGTGATGCCAGGACCACTGGGTAATTTCCACCATGCAGGAGGTAGGACCCATCAAAAGTAAAGTCCAATCACTGTCTTCAACAAAGAAATCTTTCTTCCAGTTATTTGTCTGGTGTTGGGCACTTTTTTTTTAAACAGATCCAAAACAAAACGCTTTTTCAGTTGGTGTTCACGCAAAGTTTTGCCATTAATGATTTACAGCAGCCCAGATTTGGACTCCAGTTTATTACAGACCTTCTATCAAGAAAGACCAACTTCTAGTTTTCCTGTCTTCAAGAAAGTTGAAATTTTTTTAGGTTTTAAGTGCCACCTAAAACGAGCCCCTCTTTAAAATACATCTTTTTTATACATTAAAGCAGTAGCAAGACAGAGAAGAAAAATTTATTTTCCTTTGCAGGTCACTTTAAGGTCAACCTATAAGCCTTTTGTAACTCCTTTAAATTTTAAACTGCTTTCTTAGCTAAGGTGAATACTTTAAAAACAAACCAAACCAAACCACTACACCTTTCCCCTTCTGATGAAAGGATGTCTGAGGGAAAGTCTGCAATGGAGTAACCAACAGGACCTAAACCAAATTCCTGAATATTTGATCCTGGTATTTGAGATGGGCAGAGATCCATGGGAGACCAAGAAGAAATTTCAGCTGCTGCTGTAGCAGATAAATTAGTACACGGCAACTGGGAAACCTGGCACTTACTAATCTCTGAAATGAAACAGAACTATTAAACTTAACATCCACTTTTTAAATACTTGCTTGTGATTTACAGCTCCTGCTCTGAGACTTGCAAAAATAGTTTAGGGGGATGCCAGGCAGAAAGACCCTTGTCTCCATCTCTGTAAAAAGGCCACCTAGCAACTTTTTTTCCTATTGTAGAATTGGTGTCAGCACAAGGGAAAATGGAGACTCAGATGCCAATTCTTGACTTACGCTACTTCTTTTTATCCCTGCTAGGGACGTGGGGGCGGTATCAGATGTGCAAAAGGTGGAGGATGTTTTATGGGTGCTGCTCAGCTCCCTGCAGCCCGGCCCCAGCGCTGCAAAGGCCTCATGTCACGGGGCAGAGTTCCTGCCCCTTCCTTAGCGGTAATGTGTTTATATGAGCAGGTGGCATGTTTAACAGGGTGGGAAAGGCAACAAAAGATTGTTGTTGAATCCGCCTTTCTTTGAAAAGTAATGTTTTGTAGAAGAGTGGCTTTATAAAACGTTGTTTTGGTGGGAGGAGGAACGCAAAAGCGAACCTCCATCTGGGAAGAAAACACCCACCCCTTTTCCTGGAGACAGAAAAAGGGGCGTGCATCCCCACGCTTAACTTCTAAATCCACCCAAGAAGGGTTGCTTTTTGAACACGCAGCGAGCCATCTTCTCCGACCTTACTGGCTGGTTTGGGAGCAACAGCTCCAGAAGGAACGAGGGGCGAAAAGCAAAAAAAAAAAGGAAAAGAAAAAAAAAAAAGACGAAAACCCCTGAAATCCCACCTCCTCCCCGGTCAGGTGTACCCACGCGTGGGGTACGCTCCGGCGGGCCGGTGCGCCCTCGGCTCCTCCCCGGGCGGCGGGTGCCCGCGGAGGATCCCAGCCCCCTCCCTGGCGGAGGAGGAGGAGGAGGAGGAGGGTCGGCTCCGGCACCTCCCCCCTTCCCCGCCTCCCTCCCCGCCGAGCGCAGCGCCCCGAGCATGGAGCCTGCCTGAGACGCTCCGTGGGCTCCGGCAGCTGCTGCGGCGGCACAACATGGAGGCGGCGGCGGCCCCGCCGCTCCCGCTGCTGCTTCTGCTGCGGCTCCTGGCCGCCTCGGTGCTGCGGTGCGAGCCGGGCTCGGCCGGGGGTAAGCTCGCCGGGGCGTCGCGGGGCCCGGGTCGGCGGGGAGGCGAGCGCCGCTGTCCCTTTTGTTGTCGGACTTGGGCAAACTTTCCCCCGCGCTGCGCCGGGAGGGCTGGGGGGGCCGCGGCGGCGGGGAGAGGGGCGGGAGCGGGACCCTGCGGGGCGGGGGGCGCGGGCCAGGCTCCTGCGGGGGAAAAGGACGCGCACATGGACGAGACGGAGACGGGACGGGGCGGGAGGAGGACGGGAGGCTGGGTGCGTCGTCTTCCCCCCCCCCCCCCCCCCCCCCCCCGTTTTCTGCAAAAGGGGGGCGCAGGAAGAGGAGGCCTCTCCTCCCCCTTTCCTCGGGACATGTCCCGCTGGGGGGGGTGGTGGTGAAGCGGTTTATCCCCGGGGGTGGCTCAGGTAAACCCGTACGGTTGCAAAACGAGAGACAAAAGTCGTCGTGTACGTCCCCCCCCGTCCCCACTCCCGTCCTTCCGCGGTCCCGGGCAGGGCTTTCGCTGGGGTTTGGAGAGGCGGGTGTCGGGTGTCGCTCATCAAACTCTTGGCGGGGATGGGGGGAAGGCGAGTGTCGTGTCGCCGTCCCCCCGCCTTCCCCCCAGCTCCGTTTTAAGGCTGTAGGCGGCCGACGGGGGCGGGTGGGGAGTTGAGGGGGGCTGGCGCGGCGGCGGGAGGAACCGGCCGGCCCGGCTGGAGGCGGCGGCGGGCGGGGGTCGGCCCGTCCCGGGTCGGGGTGCGGGGGCCCGGGCCCAGGGTCCAGCCCCGCGGACGCTGCCGGAGCCCGGCTGCCCGGTGCCGGCGGAGCGCTGGGCCGCTCGCTAACCCGCTCCGTCCCGCACGCGGAGCCTGCCCTTTCCTTTCCCTTCGCAATACCGCTTTTAATCCTTTAAAGATCCTTTAAAAGCACAAATAAACGGAGGCTGTGCTCTGCCTGGAGCACAGGGTAGAGCTGGGGTCCGCTTCCCATCCTTTCTCCCTGCGCGCTGCTTCTGTCCCAACTTTGTGTCACCGAATTTGGGGCTGAACGTGTAAGACTCCTGGTTTGTTGCTGCTGCATCTGATGTGCCTGAATACATCACCCCGGTGCTTAAGCAAAGTGAAGCTTAGTTGTTGCAATTTCCTAGGTAGTTTAGAAAACTCGGCAGTATGACCAAGGCTGTCAGAACGTCACCTCAGGGCCTCTTTTATTAGGCCACCCACCTTTTCAAACTGTCTGTAATTATTAAAACTGTCATTTAGAGCGAAAGAACTGATCACTTTCTGCTGGCATCATCGTTTTATATTTTTAGCTGGAGCTTTTTGTAGGTATGTATTATGTATTGCTTATTCTGTCAGGATTACGTGAAAAAGATGACCTTCTCATCTCAGGATGCACCTTCTCCATGCACATTGCTGCGATCTTTTCAAAATGTTTCAGAAAACCTGAAGTGTGGCTTGTTCTTTTCTGAACACTTAAGTTTGTGTAAAGATGTCCACATTCCTACTTGACTCGAATGAAACTATGTAGCTTTAGGGGGGAAAAATCAATTTACAAGAGTCTTAAATGAAAAGAGAACAGGCTGACTGTGTTCCTTGAGGGTTTCCTTACTTTTACTTAGCAGACCTGAATAGAAAGGAATACTTTAAAAAAGGGATAACTTTGTGTCCTGGTTTCAGCGATACAGGATTAGTTTCTCTTTCAGTAATTTTACTTTTCAGTAAGGTCTCTTCTAATGCTTTGGAAAACTGCATTTTTAGAAGACTCTAGACTCTGAATTTGTGAAAATATTTACTTTATAGCCAGCTATGGTATGTGGGCTTCAAGGTCTCAGTGTTTTTGAGCCTTGCCAGGTGCAGGGATGAGGAGGAGCGACACCCGGACACTTGACCTGAGCTGGATTATTTTGTGCCATGAACGTCACATTCAATATAAATTAGAAAGTTTGCTGAGGAGTTTTCTGTACTATATGATGGCTGTGATCCTGAGAACTTCTTGCCCTGGTGCTGGACCCCTGAGGCCTTCCCTTCCTCCTGAAGTCAGCGCTCCCAGTGTCCAATATCTGCTGTCCACTGCTGGGAGTGCACAGCTTCCTGCTGATAGAATGGGCTGAGTATCACCCTTGTATGTTTTATATTGGTACTGGGATTGATATTGGCTCTTTAGTATTATTAATGTTAATTATTTAGTCTTATTCTATTAAATCTGTTTACATTTCAACCCTCTTGTTTCCTTGTTTTTTCTGATTCTCCTTCCCAGGTGGGGAGGGGTCATCAGGTGATAGAATAATTGTCTAAACCACAATAAACTGTTGTGGGTTCTTCGAACCATAACACTTTGCATTTGGAACTTTAAGGAAAATAATAGTTTACAATAAAACTAAGAAATAAGTTGTAACTTGGAGTTTGGTTTTCGTTCACCTCATTTTAGAGACAGTGATTCTTTTAATACAGTGTGTGTTCTGTATTGATAGTCACCTTCCTTAACGTGTATGGAAAGACTCTTCTACAAATGTACATTTTTTTAGTAATTGGCTAAAGAGTCTTGATTATAAACCTAAATGACATTGCTTTTGTTCTGTCTACTTGGTAGGAAGGTATGTAGTTCTTTTGTTAGGTTGATCTGGACTGTCCTGTTAGAAGGAGCATGGGTGTACTGTGAGAGGCTTTCCGTGACGTTAGTTCCATTCCTGAGAACCCCCACTCTGTAAGCAGATGCCTGACTTTAAAGGACTTTTACCTCTTAAAAGTATTTTGATGTGCTTATCTTACAAATATGTAAATACATCTCTGCAAGATGGTGCTGGAACTTCTGCAGTGTTAAAGCTTCTGCGAAGTTTGGCACGTTATAATAGATCCTGAATATTTTGTCTGTGAACTAATTTTTCTGTGGAGCTAAGTCCTTGCTGTGTATGTGGTGTTGTCAGGAGCGGCTTTATTTACATGGCTTGAAATAATGATAAACCTGTCTCAGATATGGGCTATACTCGACTCTTCTTTCACTGAGGTAAGGCTACGTGATTGTTGCATTTGGTACTTTCGTGAAGGGAGAAATCTCTTGCCTGTACAAAGTATTCAGGAGCAAGATGGTTATGACAACAGCATGTTTTTGTCTGAAAATATTGTAAGTTCTGAGCGTTTAATACTGCACAGCAGGTGTTTTGTGTAGGGCTCTTAAAACCTGGAGGTAGTTGAGATAATTCTTGTTTAAGTTATTGTTTAAGAATTATCTCAAGCAAGAATTATTCTTACTTAAGCTCACAAAAGCTTGGTTAGCTGTTGCTTGTTGTGTACTAGAACATTTCCCAAAATCGTGAGACTGTATTTTAGTTTTCCTTAATGGAATGCTGATGTTAAGAAACACAAGATAAAGGAAGGTCAACAGAGAAGTGTGACAGGATGGTTATAAAAGTTTGAAACTAGGGATGCAGCATGAAATAAAAAATGCATTTGAGTACAACCCTGAAATGGCTTTTAATTCATACTGGTTTTCCTGAGATAGCAATAGGCTTCTTTAGCTTTAGGTTATGTTTAAATGTAGATCGTAGCAGGAAAGAACACTTGCTAATTTTATGACAGGGAAATGTGCTATGTAGGAGTCCTCAACTGCATTTGAGTGCCATTTCAGTCAGTTTGTCATTGATTTAAGGGGCTGTTTTCCTAGTAACTACCACTAGCATGATGTGAGGGTCTGTCACAAATGATGGTCATAAATTCTCTTGAAATAGTGAGGAAATATTGAAAGTCCAGACTGACTCTGAAGTTCATGTTGATACTTTCAAAGCACTGAATCTTCTCTCTCCAGACAAAGAATAATGGCTTTAACTGTCTTTTAGGGATGGTGTATTAATTAATTTGTTACTATTTATTTTTAAATTAATTTAATTTAATTTTAAATTCACTTTAAAGCATCTGGAGATGCTTTAAAATTACTCATACTGTAGATGTGGTGCGGTTGACATGCTGGAGGGAAGGGATGCTATCCAGAGGGAACTGGACAGGCTTGAGAGGTGGGGCCGTGCAAACCCCATGAAATTCAACCAGGCCAAGTGCAAGGTCCTGCACCTGGGTCATGGCAATCCCAAGCACAAATACAGGCTGGGTGGAGAATGGATTGAGAACAGCCCCGAGGAGAAGGACTTGGGGGTATTGGTGGATAAGCTCAACAGGAGCTGGCAATGTGCACTTTCAGCCCAGAAGGCCAACTGTATCCTGGGCTACGTTAAAAGACGTGTGTCCAGCAGGTTGAGGGAGGTGACTCTCAGGTTGCTGAGGGAAGTTGTGGATGCCCCATCCCTGGAGGTGTTCAAGCCCAGGTTGGATGGGGCTTTGAGCAACCTGGTCTAGTGGGAGATGTCCCTGGCCGTGGCAGGGGGGTTGGAACTCGATAATCGTTAAAGGTCCCTTCCAACCTAAACCATTCTATGTGTCTGTAATACATAAGTCAGCATGACACACAAAGCCAGTACTTAAAAGTGTGCATGTATTTTATCAATAGCCTGTTGCAAATTCCACCATTGCGCCTTGCTATTTTTGAACCTTTCTTTTTAAATCTCAGCTGCTTTAACTTTTACCTTAACAATTGTTTTACTTCTTTATAACGTAGTTAGTAGAATAGGCCACAGGTTTTGTTCCAGCTGTAAATTTTCTCAGTCCTAGGTGTTTCTTGAATAAGGCAAGCCAAGGTAACATTTTAGCAAACACGGAGACTGTTTCTGAGAACTTGTTATCTGTTGCTGTTACGGTAAGGTCTGGCAGCAGAACAACAAATAAAGGTTACAAAACCTCTCCTAGAATATAGATGCACATGACCTACAGAGAGTGTCTAATGTAACTTTCCTTCTAGCTAGAATTTAGCCAGCAATGTAGACCTAAAGGTAGTTGACTGTCTTTTTTTTCAAAGCGGAAATGAATTTCATTTTTCATGATGCTTGTAAATAAGCTTTAAGACAAGGTTTAGTTTCATGTTAGATTAGTATTTTTTGTGAACATACTGTATTGTATGAAAGCAACCTGCCATCTTGAGGTGGAGAACAATAATTAGTTTTAAATTCCTTGTTAGAAAGAAGCTATTGTCGGTGACTTTATTGCTCTTCATTCTAAGAAATCATCTGAATTTTTCTGTACGTCTTTAACCCAGGAGCTATTAAACATTCAAAATGTTTGGCTTTTATAAGTTCAGAATCTCTCATGGGAGTTGATATGGCTGAAAAAAATCACAGCACTGAGAATACTGGAAGAAAATAGTTGTTATTTTCTGCTCAAGACTTTTGTGAAGAATTTAAATAGGTGTCAACCTGAGCCTCGAGGGAAGAATGACAGTAGAATAAGTATCCCCCCAGCTTATGGCAGAGGCCAGCAACGATGCAATTCTACAATGCACAATGAAGTCAGCATTTTGTTTAGAGATTTTGAGGCATGTGGATTATTTTCCTTTTTTGCTATATTGCTTTCCAACAGGATGTGTCCAACAACACTGCAAGTTCACTTAGGGCAGAAGCAAATAATTAGTGTATTGGCTGGGGACACTGGCTGGCCAAAGCCATGTGCTGTTTGGATGCTTGGGACTTTCTGAAGAAGTCAAAGATGTGCCATCTCCTGACAGCCCACAGCTGAGACTTCTGAACTGGAAAAAATACTTCTGGACAATTCTACCCCCTTTAAGTTACGCCATGGAAAATCTCACGATAGAGTCAAAGGATATGTTGAGCAGTTTTTGAGATATTGGGTGATTAAACAGTTGTGAGAGGATGAAAGAAAATGGGAAGTATGTCCCACAAAGTATTGTTCGCTACAGTTTGTTAGGAGTTTATGGGCCAACAATTCTTTTCGTTCCTTCTCTCTTGGAAAAATCAGAATGTGGAGCTCACCAGCATTTTGTCTTTGTGGTTTCCATTTACTAAAGATTGAAAATACCTGTTAAACCACAAAATTCTACTGAGAACCTCCGGAGTGCAAAGAATGAGTGATGGGTTGGTAAGGGTGTTGAGGGTCCATGTAATAAACAGGATTTTTAATTCAGCTGTTGATTCCTTTACTCTTGCTTGACTCGTGCATTGCCTGCCAGCATAGGCACATGTAAGGTGTCATTTTATATTGATGTTAAATCCGTGGGCGACTTTTGCAAGGACTTAAGTAAATTGACATGTTTGATTTAAATTGGGTTGTTTGCTCTGGATGATAAAAGAGTTAAAGCAATTGAAACCACTTTTAAACCAATAAATACTTTATATGAGTGTTTTGTGTTAGATTAGCTTAATGGGGACGGTCTGCTGGGAGGAGGAATTTCTCAGCTGTGAATAGGCTACAGAATTGTCTTCATTTCACAGTACAAAGGTTTATTGCAGTAAACAGCACTGGCACCAGATGCAATGGTACATTCGTGGTGTGATTGTCAGTGGTCTGAGAACCTCAAATGTTGGCACATGTATTTAAAAGTGTTCCTGCTTAATAATATAATAGTTGTTGAATACTGTTTGGCACTTTAGCTTTCTGAAATGCTGTATAAGTATTAGCTAATTCTGAATCTTCTGCTAACATAGCATCTATTATTTATCTTTTATACACAAGGAAATTAAGCTTCCTCAGTTTAAGTTGGAAATTAAGGTAAGGAAAATTATGCAACTGAAGAAATGAAGTTGCAAGTGTGTTAGGTTATAACTCTCCTCTTTACCATGAAAAACAGAAAGATCGAAATTATAATTCTGTCTTTGGTGTGGTTACACAAAGGCCTTGATTTTAGTTTTTTTTCTCTCATGGATTTCTGTTAAAGAGCTTGTGGTCTCGTATGAAAGTGCAATGCTCTTAATTTGGTGGTTCTGTCCTTCTTACAGGACTCCTGTTGGCTTGATTTTTGTCTGAGAGGGAGAGGAATGATTGAGTTACTTACTTTGACATCTCTTCATTTGGCTCAGCATTTGACGACATTTTGTGATGGTGATTCCAGAGGTCCTCTGTTGCCTTTTCTTCAGGTTGTCTTGACTGTGTGTTGACTTTATTTTCACTGTGTTGTTGCATTAAATGTGATTCATTAAACATTTATTAATACTTCCTTTTAGAAGTGGCTTGTTACACGTGATAGTAAAGATGATAAATTAGCCCTGGGGGACTCTTGATCCTTAGCCTGCAAGAAGTAGACTGAAGGTAGGAGCTGGCAGTAAGTGAAGACAGAAGCTTGACCTCTTCTTCCTGTGATGTTTAAGAGTCAAAAAAAGCCAGAGAGTGCGAGCAAGTGTTGTTTGCTTCATATTTCTAAACCTCTTGGTGGAAGAGGAGGAACTGTGGATTGAGTGGACCTGCTTAGTGAATTTCTTGGCTTTTGGAATCAAATACCGTTAACTATAATGTGATTTTTTTTTTTAGATGTTTTTCTTTTCTGCTGTTCAGTGCTGGTTTTAATTAAATCAAAAGGAAAAGGAGTGGAGGATGTGAGAAAATGTGATGAAAGTTTACAGTGCTGCTATAATGTATGGGTTATTGATATGTCATTCAAGAACTTTTATGGAATACTGCATGTACTTAAGCCATATACTCCAGGTTTTGAATTAGGCACAGATTATGCCTAGCAGCAGTAATGCCCTTAAATCATTGTCAATAACTTCAGCATAGCTGCTGTGAAAATTTCAGTTTTACTTCGATTCTGGATTCATGGATGCTTTGTCTGGTACTTTTTTTTTTTCATTCATTTTGCATGAACACATTCTTTTCTGTTCTTCCAAATGAAAACTGTCCTAGCTGGACTTCAGAATGAAAAAAGAGTGTTTAGATGACCAGAAATGTAATTAAATGTGGTGTGGTTTTTTTTAGTGCAAAACTTCATGCTATAGAGTATGACTGTCGAGAAGGTGAAGTTGCTTCCTATTATACCTTTATAATTTGAGAGGGAGACATACCCCTAAGCCTGCCTGGTGCACTTGTCCTTATATGAATTAAAAAACCAAGAGCACAGAATGCCTAAGTGACAATATATCTTGTGGATCAACCAAAACAAAATGCTTTTGTGAGACGCGTATTGCTTTGAGTTAGCCAGTGCCATAGGATGTGTGGACCTACCACTACACTTTGTTATGCCACACTTCTGCCAGTCTTTTTTTCTCTAGAGAATCCTTAAATAAATATTTGGGTTTGGCCTTGCTGTAAGAGATAAAATGCTTTTTCACAGGATGCACTGTGACAGTGGTGGTCAGAAGTTCTCTGTTTTATTTTGTATGTACTCCTGAAGTAAAGAGTGAGATTGTGTATGGTGTAGGTAAGCGTTTTGTAGGTTTCCCACCGCGACATGTCTCGGGGAGCTTTATGGAGTAGCTGACTTATGCCACCTGAACCTTTATTTCTTTGCAAAGTGGATTATTTTTTTCTTGTTTCTCAGACTTCCTAAATAACATACTTATTATGTCTGGCTCTTCAGGTAAGACTGAAAGGTGTTCTTTGTGGCATTGAGTGAGTGGTCTGTCAGCTACCTTGTTGTTATGAGGTTTTGTTCTTTCTTGCACGCTGTGGGGTGCTTGGGCATTTTGTCATGTCCTTTTCCATCATTTCTAGGATGCTACATAAGCCATGGCATATTCGTATGTAACCAGACTTTGAAGAGACTGTTGAGGGTTGAAATCTCAGTGTGCTGAATTTTAGAAAGTCTTCTAAGCTGATTTCTCTAGCTTTAGTTTTAGAAGTGGTGCATACTTGATATTTGAGGTGATGTGAAAGGTCTTATGTCTTTATTATTATTGTTGTTGTTTAAGGATTATTTCCAAATAATTGGTAAGGGACAGTTTCTGCAAATTTTTGTGCAGATATGAAAATAAGTTTTTTGGGGGCAAAGAATGATTGCTTTAAAAGGACAATCACAAAGCTGTGGCATTTGGGGTAACCTAGGAAATGTTGCTGCTTTGTATCTGTCTTCAAGTGCTGTTTTTAGTTCTGACACTTAGACCACGGTGTTGGTGATGCCACAAAAATATATTCTGCAGTAAAAGTATATTTGTATCTGTTTTAAATTTCATTATAGAGGAAGAGAAAAAGCAGGAGTTTGGCTCTTGGATAACAAGCTGTCTCTGCTGCTGACAGTGAATAATTCAAGGAGGAGAAGGAATGAGAGGTTATGAGATTTATTCTCTGATGTGAAACTATAAGGGATGTCTGTATAATGTACTTAGTGTTCCTTCTTAGCACTTGTAGTTTAATGCAAAAGCCAGAATGCTGTTTCTTGAACTTCTCAAAGCAGCAGAAGTAAAAAACCGAAAACCTAATCCTTTGTTTTATAGAAGGTGTCACCTTTGACCACTGAGTCATAAATTACCCAGTGTTAGGTTGATACTGATCACTACTTATATTGTGCATATAGTTTAAAAGAGCTTTGGAGGCTTTAATTTGTGTAACTAGTTATTTCAAATCTAGCATGTCTTACTTATGAATTTGATCCCATTTAAGGAAGGTCACTCATGGCCACCAAGTTTCCTGTTTTCTCTGTCACACTTTGTTTTCATTTCAGTCATTGAAAATTTTCTACTTCTGGAACAATTGAGAAGCTCAAAGTAGAGTTGCCTGGCCTATAAGAATTAATTTTGACATAAAATATGATATAAATTATACAGTCTTTCTCTTTCTTCAGACTATTCTCTGATGGCTTCCCGTGCTTGAGAGTTGGCAACTTGAAGTATAATGTATTTA
>KZ505696.1:1212155-1312043 GCA_002844005.1 Limosa lapponica baueri
TTTTTTTTTTTTTTTTAATTAAGCAAGACTTCCATCTTTGGTATGTAGGAAAAACAGCCCTTCTCCTTTTCATGTAAATATGTGGGTTAAATTGGATTCATAAGCCCCTGTTTTATTTTAAGAGGATAGATGTCTGTTTCTGTATTTAGTCATTATTGCTCATACCCGGAGGGAGTTTCTTAAATGCATGTGGTCATTTCTTGCATGTAATTCATGTTTATTAACGATCCACTGCAGGATCTTGTTTTTATATAAAAAGTTAAAGTTGTTAATTGCTAATGGTGTGCTAGTGTCTGGCATGTTGACTGTGCCATGTTTGTCACGTTTCTGGATTGGAAATGTGATTTTAGGTTGTGGGCAGTAGCTTTTTGTACTAACATTTGTATTTTGCGGTGTTTTTAATAAGTAAAAAAATATGCATATGTTAATAGGGAGGGCAGAATCCAGGACATTGAAACTCCAAAGCAGTCTGCAACAACTGGAAATAGAATAGATGTAAAAACTGGCTGTAATAAGTTTACTGTGCTTAAAAGGCACAGTGTCCCCAGAGAGGGGACACATGGCACTAGTATTTACTCCAGGTATGAGTGCATTAAATGGTAGGCATTGCATTGCAGTGGTAATGTATTAAGTGTGTTCTGCCTTAGACTCCCAGTCTGTCTCCCGAAGGACGGTAGTATTTATTTCTTTTTCTCAACCACAGCATAGGTTCAGAATAGTTGTTTGGAATATGATTTCATCTGAAATGCCCTGAGTGTTTTCTAGGCACAAAGGGAGAAGGCTTCCTGCGCTGAAAGTTCTGGGTTGTGTCTTCGTTGCTGAAGTAGGTGTAATTATTACACTGATATTGCAATCTTCACGTAAAAATCCTGATAGTGTCAGTGAACTCCATGCAGCTCATGAAATCTCAGGTGAGGAGTGAAAATAATGACACTGGATTTTTACTCGACGTAAAAGTTTCTTTTTCTCTGCTGGCATTTTTACGTTGAAATAACTATCTCAATGTAATAATTACATCTTTCTCTTTAGCAATGCAAACACAGCCAAATAATGCAAATGAAGGGTAGAGGAAAGGGATACCGTGCACAAAACAAGGTAATCGGATCAGTGATGACCACACATTACCTGAGTATAAACAAGTGCACTTTGCTCTGCCCTCTGTGATATTGCTTCCTTGCGTAATGCTAATAGGCTTGTACTCTTCCTTCTGCAAAAACAAGGGGTAGGTTTTTGGACAAAATCAAATAAGTAAAAAACCCCGTGGAAGCATTTTGTCACCTGTGTTCTAGAAGCAGTTTTAGAATTTGTATATTTTAATTTATATGTGGGGAAAAGTGTCTGTATTCCTGTTTTTCTGTCTACTCTTCCAGCGTGCTGCTTTTATTTGTGGCCCTTTGATTTTGGAGATCAGCTATGTGTCTTTTCACTCCTCAAAATTGCATCTAGGATTTTCTTTAAACTGGCACTGTGTTGGTTTTGGTTTGGTTTTTTTTCTCTTTTTTTTTTTTTTTCTTCTGTATTTGAACTATTTGCACTGTAGCATAGCCCTGGAGTTATTTCTTTTGGCGCTTAAATTCACTGAAATTGGAGCATAGGAAGATGGAAAAACATTTAGTCACACCTCTCTAGATGTGTTGTATATCAGGACTCCAGTTTGTTCTTTGCAATACGCCTTGTTTAGGCTACCAAGGGATGGGAGCGTTGGGGTGTCTGAGATTATTCCTAAACCGTTCGCCACAGCAACATGTATGCCTTTTTTTCTCTATTAAAATTTGTTTGTAAGGTGTCTTGACAGTATAAAAAGGTAGTAAGTTTACGCTGTCTGGTAAGAAACACTGATTATGGTTCTACTTAGCACACTGGGGTCTCGGCTCGGCTCTGCCATAGACTGCATGTCTTGCCCGTGAGCAAGACCCTTAATCCTGGTCTTTGGTGGGCTTTCTTTCATTCTTTGCCTTGCATAGCTAGACAGCAAGCTCTTCAGGTGTGTCAGTCCCTCACAACGTAACCACGTTCTGTCTTTCAGGGTGTGAATCTCAATTCTGGCTTCTAGCCATTACTGTAATATGCATGATGACAGTTGATGTTGTGTAAAGCTTGTGTTGTTCCCCCCCCCGAACTTCCTTTGTAGGGAATGGATTGACTTCCTTCTGGTTTTGGACCCCTTTTATGATGAACTGAAAGCTTTTTAGACATTCATTTCCTTTCTTGTTTGGGAAAGGCAGATATGTGTTGGGTTAAAACAATAATTAGGCTTGGCTAGTTATTAAGTTAAGTTTGTAACTTTGTAAATGGCTAGGTCTATGCTTAAAGCATCTTAGTAAAGCAAACCTGTTTGTGACACTGTATTTTTTATATTATTCTTTTGAACACAAAACCACCTATAAAGTTTCTTCCTCTGAACATTGTGTGTATAAGACACAGCAGCACAGAGACAGTGCTCTGCAAGTCTGCAACCAGAAAATATTCTGGCTGCAGCTGACCTGGGAAAAGAAGTTGCCTTAGTACTTTTTTTTTAATCTGCTTGCCTTTTTAAACTGAGATCCTTTTGACAGGATTGGCTCAAGGAAGGCAACTATGTGTACAATCACGCTGGCAGATTTCAGGGCACCGAAACATCTGTGAGGTAGGAGACTGGTGGAAGGGCAGCAGCATGCAATTGGGGATGGGCAGGAACAGGGGGGAAAAGAAAAAAAATTCAACCCGACTTAGCTTCAGACAGAGCAAAACACATCTAACCCAACCCAATGCAAAGGGCATATTTAAATCAAGATCCCTCCTAACGCGGTGTAGCTGGAGCTTGATTTGCACAGAGTTTATGGTTTGGCCTGGAATGCTGTGTTTGTCAGGGGAATATGTGCTACACCCTGCGCTGCCCTGGGAGTTTGGGGAACCCCTCCAGCTGCTCTGCCTTTTGCATTTTCACAGCTTTCCCTCAGTGCAGAGCATCACCACTTCTTTAATAATGTTTTTAGTCTCCTTTTTGGGATCTTTATCCTTGATTACATGTCACCCTATCACATACATACATATCATGCAATTCTGCGAACACCAGAATTCAACAGACAGACAGGTTGCTCTGTGGAGAGCAACCAATTAATAACCATGAGATTGTACACAGCAGCAATTAGTCAGCGGCAAAAACAACAGAACCAAAAATGTTAAACAGCTCCTATGTATCTCATCTTTTAAGGCCCCAGACTTCCATTGTCTCATATTTTCTTCAGTTTTAAATAATTATCTAGTCTCAAAGCATTTTCCAAGAAAGCAAACAAGGCATTCTGGGGCTGCATTCCAAAACACGTTTCCCTTCTTGCACACACAAACTACCAGCCTATAAAAATAGGTACAAGGAGACTGATACAATCTGCTTTCTTTTGAATATTACCAACACAGGTCCAAAAGTGGAGAGCCTATTTTATTCTGGAGGTTTGGAGGTGACAACTGTTTTTTCTGGAAATGTCCTTGAATTCCACATTTTGGAGGGACAAATAGCACAGGTGATTATTTTACGTTTTTTCAGCTAGGCTAGCATTTGTACTTTATTGCTCTCTGTTAGGGACCCTTTGCATACTTAAAGGAAAGAACAATTTTTGCCAGTTTATGCTCTTCACTAGTTTGTGGTACAGCAGAATTATAAGTGAGCCACTTGCACCTCCAGTTTAAAGGGAAAATAATTTTTTGGGGAGAACATCACTCAAGCTCTTCTGCCCAACAGTGACATACTACCAAATCTTAGTTTGGTAGTAAGAGTCAGTGGTGGAGACCTTGCCAAAGATTTTTTGGACTCTGGAATAATGCAGATGCTGGTTGCCAGGTAAATGATAATAGAATGTGGTCTACCCTCTAAAGTAAGAATATAATCAGTTAATGAGCAGTATTCACTTACCCACCTTACTCAGATCAATTGAAGCTAACCACGCGCTTTGCAAGTATGTGAACTGCAATGCCATTGAAGATAATGCTGGCATTAATTTGCATCAACAGCAGAGTGCAGGCATGCCCCAAAGAGTGTAGGATCCTATTCCATTATGTCCATAAAAATCATACAATGATCACCAAAGACACATGAAATCAATTTATCAAAATAGCTGTATTCAGTGGCATTGTGACGCCTCTTTTAATTAACATCTTCCCTTCAGACCTTGGAAGAGCTGAATCTTCGACTCAATTTGTAATATACTGTGATCATTTTAATGGAAATATAAAGAAAGTCAGATTATTAATTTTTTTGTGACACTTGGCTGACTTCTGACAAAAAATGGAAGAAAAGTTAGTGAAATCCTGACCACGCTGTCTCTTACAGCAAATCCACTATTTTTGCACAAATGTTATAGAAAAAGCTAAATTATCAGAAGCACTATGTCTTTGCATCCACGATATTAAAAAACAGTTAGATTTACAGAATAATAATAATAATAAAGAAGAGAGTAGAACATTGGACTTCATGTAGTTCCGGCAGGACAGATGCTCCAGATAACTTGGAGGATGAACACTGACTTTAGAGAGACAAAAGGAGCCATAAGGAATGAATTTACTTTAATCAATGTTCTTGGATAAAGCAAAATCATCTCCAGCAAGGAGTGATTTACAAAGCTTGGAGCAGATGACTGTATTTATTTGCTAGGTTAGAAGAGGCAAATTATGTATTATCAGTGATACATATATATATATATATATCAGTCACGATATTAGCATTATTTAAGATAATGAAAACTCTTTTTACCTCATCTTCTTTTTGCTCTCCTTCCTAACAAACACTCCCAAAACTAAAATCTTGAATATTTGAATGGAAGACAGTCATGAGACTTGCACAAGAATCGGAAGTCCTGTCCACAACTTGGCACTAAAATCTTCTCTCAGCTTCACACCCTCTAAAGCCGACTATCGTGTGGCAGGTTCCCTTTAACAAGATGGTTTTATATGGAAAGATTCTTAACTGTCAGAAGAAAACCATGTCAGATTGTGGAACCTATGTTTGAATCTTCCACATCTGACTTGTTATTCATTGGAACAGAAGTGTACTTACTTGCCAGCAACTAAATCCAGCACATGCTATTTTTCTGCATTTTACACATATATTACATTTTCAAGGGTACATATCGTACATTTCATTGAGATAGAAGTAAAATGTCTTTTTTCCAGCTTTCTTAAGATTTGCGCCTTTTGGAGTTAATGTAACATCTGGAACTGGAACTAGAAGTTGGAAACAATTCAGATCAGAAACAAGCATACCTTTGTCAAGCTTGTATTTGTTCAAGTCCTGGAGAAAATTTGCAAGCCAAATTTTCCAAATGATGTAGACCCACTATTTTATCCATTATAAGTTTGGAACCATCATCACTGCGTAATCTACTATTATTGGCCAGACAGCTGTCTGCCAAACCAAGGAGGAATAAAATAAACTGGAGAAAAAAACAACCCAAACCCTAGAAAAGAACCTTGCTCCCATTGGCATCCAGAATCTAAAAAGGGGACACTGCAGGGTTTTTTTTCTATTCATGGATTGACCTGAACTGTTACTCAAAACAAAAGTTGTGTTTAGATGTTCGAGGAAGTCACCTCTTTGTGTTCTTCTAAACCAATTTATGCAGAAGTAGGACAAATCTTTGGTTTCCTCTGCAGCTTTAAAACTTTACTGAGCATAACATGGGGGTGGAGGGAAACCCATGCCTGCTGCATTTAAAATAACAACAGCAATATTATTGCCATGTACTCTGCATCACAGAATGTGAAACATCCAAGTATGGCTTTTTCCTGCCACATCCCCCATCCCTATTTTTAAGCACTTCCTTTGCACTTACCCATTCTGGCAAAGCCCAACGGCAATACCACGTAAGAGACTACTTCAGTGCCACTTCTGCTTATTCTAAAATCAGAAAATGCCAGAAATGTCAACGGACAGGCTGTTTCCAATTTTTGTGGGTACAAGCCAGAGTGCCATATTAATTCTCATAAAACCATCATGAGTCAGCTGACAGATAGCTCCATTGTGGTTTGAATATGGTAAACACTGTTATGGAATTGAAACTAATGTCATATGGTATAAGACAAAATACAGTTTTGTACTTCAAAGAATCCTTAATCAAAATATGAAACCTCATCATGGTCAAGACAATGCAAGTATTTGGTATTACAGAATCAATGCAAAGAGGAGTGGTATTTTAAGAGGGTGGTCTAGCAGAATGGAAATTGAATCCTCATCTACCAAGTTCCTTCCCAGTACTGCCACCCTAAGAACATCCATTCTGAATTTGGCTCTCTGGGTCCAACACAGCAACGCAATCCAGTATGGAATTAATGTACAATCCACTACCTTGCAAAGAGAGGATAACGGAGCGGACTTTGTAGTACTGTGCACATGAACACCGCTATTCATATCAAATTTTAAACATTCATTTCTTAAATTCCACACCAGAATAGGTTGATTATTATTCAAGGATCACCTTCTCCAAGCTCAGGAACGGTGTATCCTAAGAAAGAAGTCGTCAGGCAAAAAATCTAGGAGGCCTGCATGGATGAACCAGGAGCTCCTGGACACACTCAAAAGCAAAAAGGAAGCCTACAGAGCGTGGAAACAAGGACGGGTAACCTGGGAGGAATACAGAGAAACTGTCTGAGCAGCCAGGGACCAGGTTAGGCAAGCTAAAGCCTGGATAGATAGAATTAAATCTGGCCAGGGACATCAAGGGCAACAAGAACAACTGCATAAGTATGTCAGCGATAAAAGGAAGACTATGGAAGATGTGGGCCCTCTTCAGAAGGAAACGGGAGACCTGGTCACCCAGGAATGACTTTTTTGCCTCAGTCTTCACTTGACAAGGGCTCTAACCACACCGCCCAAGTCATAGAAGGCAAAGGCAGGGGCTGTGAAAATGAAGAACTGCCCACTGTAGAAGAAGATCAAGTATGAGACCATCTAAGGAACCTGAAGGTGCGTAAGTCCATGGGACCCGATGAAATCCATCGTCAATCTGCGGGAATTGGAAGAATAAGTTGCTAAGCCACTTTTCATGATATTTTAAAAGTTTTGGCGGTCCGGTAACTTTCCCACTGACTGGAAAAGGGAACTGATCATCAGCAAGTGTGTTTTTATGATGGTATCTTCTCGGTGACTTGGATGATTTGCTGAGTAAAATGCCTCAGAACATGGTCCCCAGAGACTTCTGAACTGAGCTTCTAGCTGAGGCATGGTCAATGCAGGCTTTTGCATGAGATATACTGTAAAGCAATACTCTTCCATCAGTGTAAGTAATTTGTCGTTAAAGTTTGCCCGTACAGTTAGATTTTTGGACCCAGGGTTACAAATTGTAAGTGCTTACAGCGTCTTTGAATCTTACAGGCTGCAGCATAAAGACCACAGCTTTGTATAGCTGGAGGAGGTGAGCATCCAGCGTGGTAGTCTGTGATGGATGTGGAGAAATTTGCTTGTTATGTCTTGAAACAGCAGCTGGTGTGTGAAGTCTGTGATAGCCTTCCTTGTATCACACCATTCTTATTTTAACATAGACGAGGTTTGGAGGCTCGCTGTGGTGCGAGTCAGTAGATCACCCACGTGTATGTTATGGGTCTACCTCTGCTACCCAGTTCCTCTGTTTGAACAGTATCAGACCCAAACATCCCAGTGCAGACCTATGAGGTACCGCTGCCTAGTTGCATTAAAGAGTGGGAAAGTTTTAACCTTCCTTGTGGGGCTTACTCTTTGCATTTAGACTGGTATTTTCAGTGGACCTCGGGAGCTTTGGCCATCATCACTGAAGTTTGATGGAAGTTGTCAGTTTAACCTCCCTTGGAGTTTAGTGCAGGTTCTGGTCTCCAACCAGCACCGAACTCAAAAGTTGACTTTTAAGATTGGAGGATGTTAACAGCTGTTTTCAAAGTGCTAGTTTTCAAAGCTGCTTGTTGATGTCTCTCTGGAGCCAAAATGCCCTAATCCCCAGTAGATAGCATATTTGCATTTAAGCTGTTGTGTGCATTGTGATTCTTGAGAAACAAATTGCAGCAGAATCCTCAGAAGAATAAGCAAATTGTTGTGAACAGTATAGTTCTGCTTTTGGGAAAATCCCATGTATATTTTAACCTCTGTAAAATGCTCGGGTGAGAACCTGAGGTCAGGAAGCGGTGGGAGTGCAGACTACAGAGATATTATCTGTTTAACATTAGCTAGTCAGGATTGCATGAGGCTGCAGTCCTCACAACTGTTTGGCTGAACCCCAGTTGTGCATTGCACAGGGAGAGATTGCCAAGAGCCAGTTTTGCAATAATGTTTAGAAATTTCCCCTAACAAAACAGACCAGATGAAAATTGCTTCATGCTCTAGTGAATCTGTGTTCTCCTCTAAATAAAATGGGTAAAGTGCTTGCAAGTCTTATCTAATGAGTATCTCAGCAAATTAATGTAAGTGTCCCCAAATCATGGCTGGTACTCTGTTTTTTATTTAGTTTTTCAGCGGATTTCTAAATATGTTCTTTATGCTGCTTGGTGGTCCGTGTAGGGTTGGCTGCTCGCATGGACTTGGCTGTCCTACTTTCCAGCTGCTAAACCGTGTTAAAAGAAGATGAAATATGCTGTTCCATGTAACCAATTTCAGTATTTACTATAGGGGTATTAAGGACAATCTGAGAGCGCCATTGCCTTGTGCACCAGGAGGGGAGTTCATGTGGCGTGCTTAATGGGTGGTCTGTGGGAAAAGGCAGAAAAGTTTGAGGAACCCTCCTTTAAAATAATGTGTCCATAGAAAAGTGATCTTGAACACACATAGCTTGCTTCCAGCCTCTGTAGTGATATGTGCTAAATTACGCACACTGAATCCAATCGCTGTTCCAGTATGTGAAGATTTTTACTTGAAGTAGGTAATATAATTAGAAGCAGGACAAAACAATAATGAATAAGTTAAGAGTGTGCTATTGGAGAGTTTTAAAACATTTTATAGCCATCCCAGACAATCTGAACAAATCCTAAGTTTCATAATTTGTATAAAGCACCTTTACTGGACTTGTTCAGAGCATGCTCTTCAGAGAAATCCCTTTGCATCTCTTGACCAAGGGACGTGAACTTATTCAGGCCAATGGAGATGAAATGGTATGTAATCAGTGCTATATTTTGTTGTTACTGCTAACATTATTAAAAAACTGTAGGCTGCCAAACAAAACCAACAAGTCTGAAGTAAATCTCATGTCTTCGTAAACCCCTGTCATTACAGGGGGGAACCCTACACAATCCAGATAATGTTATAACAAGGTCTTAAAGAACCTACTGCTTGTTTATTTAAAAACATAAAATAAAAGGTGGCTAGCGGTTTATCTAACAACATTTTAATGTTAGTATTTGATAAAACTACTAAATTCATCTGCTTTGGGTGGGCAACAGAAACAGGGATGTGAGTATTATGTTACTGGGAGAGGTTTGAAAATTATTTTGTGTAAAACCAATTGTAAACACAAGCAACCCTACACCCTAAAAAACCAGATAGCCCTATATGTTAGGGAGTGTTTTGGTTGTCTAGTGCTTAATGATGGTGACGATAGGGTTGAGTGTTTATGGGTAAGAATCAGGGGGGAAGGCCAACAAGGCAGATACCATGGTGGGAGTCTGTTATAGACCACCCAACCAGGATGAAGAGGCAGATGAAATATTTTATAAGCAGCTGGGAGAAGTCTCACAATTGCTAGCACTTGTTCTCATCTGGGACTTCAACTTACCAGATGTCTGCTGGAAATACAATACAGCAGAGAGGAAACAGTCTAGCAGATTGCTGGAGTGTGTGGAAGAGACCTTACTGATACAGCCAGTGAGGGAGCCAACTAGGGAAGGAGCCCTGCTGGACCTGTTGTTCGCGAACAGAGAAGGACTAGTGGGTGATGTGACGGTTGGAGCCTGTCTCGGGCATAGTGATCATGAAATGATAGTTTTTGATTCTTGGAGAAGTAAGGAGGGGGGTAAGCAGAACTGCTACCTTGGACTTCCAGAGGGCAGACTTTGGCCTGTTTAGGAGCCTGGTTGACAGAGTCCCTTGGGAGGCAGTCCTGAAAGGCAAAGGAGTCCAGGAATTCATCTTATCTACAATAATGTGTTTTGAGGATGAAAGTAAAGGCCTCTATTCTTTGGAGGACCGTACCTGGCAAGTTTAAACTCGGGTTGAGTATGTGCAGTTAGTACAGAAGATCAACATTTAATCTATCTTTTGAAGTTGGTGGATTCAGATTCTGTGCAGCAGCTGCCAGTAAAAAGGACAGGGGTACAGAATGCAGAGCTTAGAGTATTTAAGAAAGAAACTTTTTTTCTGCTAAGTATGTAATAGTTGCATTAAAAGAGTAAAATAGACTTACGTGTATCTGTGCCATATTTCCTTCTTGCCTAGCAAGGTGTGTGTGAGACCGGGTTTTTTAGTTGTGCTTGATTTTAGGAGACAGTTGTGGCAAAACTCTTGATTACCTTCCTTTCTCTTCCATGCCTGAATCTTTCTTCTTTTTACCTTCTTTCCTGAGTCTTTATGGTACCAATAGTGTCTGTGTGTCCTGGCATGTGAGCTTCCTGCTGCCACCAGCTGCTGTCTCTCTCCACTTGAGCTAAGCCATGAAAAATGGGGATAGTGCCCCAAATGGTGACAGTATGTGGAACAACTTATTTCCCTAAATGTTTGGAAGGGGCCTTATGCTGCACATCAAAGGTCTAAGCCTCCTTATGCTCCAAAAGAGTTAGAGCTGGATAGGAGGGATCGCTTTATGCTGTAGAACCGGTTCCTCCAATTAATTTATGGCTGCTAGGACCCTACTTACATGGTCTTGTTTCTGCATAGCAGCTATTTTTAAGTATAGGAAGCTGATGTATGCTTACTCCATATCCTTAGAGTTTCCAGAATACTGTACAACCTTAGGTGCAAAAGTTTTGACACGTTTGTTTTTTAGTATCTTGTGTGCCTACATCAGGGGTGTGGGGGTTGTTCTTGTTCCTTGGTAATGAATGTTTTTGCGGTTTGGGGCATTGACTGCTGTAAGAATTTTATGCTATTCTCTCTTTCCAGCAGTACAGATGGCTTAACCACAGAGGTCCCCTATGCATTTGTCCTGTTAAGAATTGAAATAATATTTTAAATATAAGTTGTTGCACATACTGTAATTTTGGATGGCTATTTTAGCTTGTATGCTTATTAAAATGAGGTCTTCATTTTATGTTGTGTACCAGGCTCCCAAGATCCTTGGTCAATTTTCTTAAAAGCTCAGTTAAACCTTTCCATGACCTTTAGCCTAGTTAACTGCTTTAAGAATTGTTAAGTATGGCTTTTCTCTTGTGCTATACATAGGATTTGTGTGTGTTCTGCACTTCTGGTGCTTTCAAGAGTAGGAATCATGCACGTGCCCCAGTATTCTCTTGTCTTTCTATTTTGGCTTTAAGGGCAAGGAGACAAAATGTAGGCATGTCAACAAGAATGAAGCAGTAGTATAAATGTAACTTTTTAAAACTCTCTTGCTCAGCTTGTCTTAGAGCTGTTGCAGCCTTGCAGCTAGCCAGCAACTGATGACAAATGCTCTGTTGATCATAATTCATGATCACCTTAGTCTTAATATGTAAATGACTTGAGCCCTGTCAAACTGTTTTTCAGAACTCTTACTGAAACTAATAATAACAAAGATCATATAGTGCAACCCACGTCACTTTGCTGGGGCTAACAGGCGCCCCTGAAGCACTTCATAAAATTTAAGTGCTGTAGATGGGGTTGGTACAGTTAAAACAAAAAATGGAAGTTAATGGCTGAATTCAGAACCAACACAGTTGCCTGTTCTGTTGGAAGGCAGTTACAGCTGGGCAAATGGCAGCAGACTTCCCATACTTCATAAAGCTTACGTTTTTAACAGAGATTGATGGAAGGCAGAGAAAAAGAAAGATTATTACTGCCTTTTTATGTATGGTGAAGTGCAGAGAAGTCTAAGCCTCAGTGCAATTTAAAAAAATGCTTTTTTGTGTTGCATATGAATGTGACATAGATAGTGGTAAGGGAACTATGGTAGACGTGCTAAAACTGATACTGTTTATAGTGGTCAACCAAATAAATTATACCTAAAGTGTACCAATCCTCCGGTCTTACATTATGTCTGCACAAGGTAGCTTTCCTCATGCAGGTGAAACAATGAAAATTCAGTAATTAAAAATAGACAAGAAACAGAAGATTTGCCTAAGAGCATTCAGGAAATAAACAGCAAAGCTGGAAACTGAACCCATGTTTGATTCCTAACCAGCTTGATCATGAGTGTTTCCTTTTCTACTGGTTTATTAACTGATGAAAAGCTCCATTTTCACACTGTTGTGCAATAAGCCTCTGTGTAGATTGCTTCGTTATCAAGACAAGGGTGTGTTTTATAGTTAGCAGAAAACCACTGGAAAATTGGTGTTATTTTGAATAGAAATAATAGGTCTTTCTAGAATGAAGTATTGTTGTTGATCCAGTACTGCATGATCCAAATGAGATTGTAGAATTGCTGCAAGAAGTCTGTAACTTTCTACAGTTTAGGCTGTATCTGTTTAGAGTTCATTTGATAATTTGTGGAATTTCAGGTTCTTTTTTTGCATTGTCATAGCATTGTCAACTCCAGCTATGTATAGAGGTTTTAAATATTGCCTATTATGGAAAAATATGAACTGTTCCAATTTTACTGAAAAAGAATACAGGTTGGTTTTGCTTTTGTTTTTTTTGGTAACTACTTTAAAATGTTGTCCTTTCAATTGGGTGGTAAATAGATAGGATATAAACAGTTTGTCCTCCACATTCATCATTCATCATGTTGCTATTTATTCTTTTCTCTTTTTAAAATAGAAGCTGGTGTTCCCTTTTCAAGCAATTTGCAGTTGTTGGTAGCATTGCTGATTGAAATAGAGCCTAACACTAAGTGTTCTTTGGAGACTCTCCTAACTTTCTAGCCATGGAATAACTTCTCCAACAAGGGATATTGCCTCTTTTAGTGTAACAGATGAGCTCATTTGAATGTCAACGGTAATCAGAGTTGTTGCTAATTTTTTTGGATCTCTCCCATCCCTCCATCCTTCTCTTCAGAAACTGCTGTTAACTGGTCTTCCAGTTTTCCTTGTCAAGAGCTGTGCAGTAAAGAATTAAATGCACCAAGGATAAGAGTGTTCTCTGGACCTTCAAGCCCAATTCAGGATTAGATAAAACAGCATAATTTGAAAGGAGATTGGTCTGCATGTTCTTGGAAATAAACCTTTGATTGTACATACAGGCGAGATTCAAAATAAACAAACTTGCACTGTTTATTGGTGGGATGATCTTGAATCTCTAGGATGGTTGGTTGATGGCACAACAAATCAAGTTTTTGGTCTGTTTGTTTTGTTGCTTTTTGAGCTTTCTTTGTTTCTCATTCTAATGCCTTAAAAAACCCTGTTGATTATAGTCAGGTAGACTGTGACTATGTCTATGTCTTTTGAATTGCCAAACTGTTGAGTTTAGTAATTCTATGAAACTAAATGCTATGCATCTGTCCTTCTAGAAAGGCATTTGCTTCCTTCATTGCCTCTTTCAGATTTACTACTTACTAACTGGGAATGTTGAAAATTTGAAAAGTTCTGTGAACTTTTCTTGCCATGTCTTAGAGGTTTTATTTAGTCAAAGGTGCAGAGTTATCAGAGCTAGCTTTGCCTGCTAGTGAGCCTTCACATCCTGACCTCTTGTGATAAATGCAGGGCCATGGAAACAGAGCATTTAATCACTCTTCTGACTTTTGCATTATTTTTAAAGTTGGGAGAGTATGTGTTTCTTCAGCAGCATTCCAGACAAGAATCAGTGTTGAGAACCAGTTACTTGTTTTGATCGTTGGCTTCTGTTGATGGTTTCTGGTTTTTTTTGTCTGTTTTTTTTTTTTTTTTTTTTTTTTTTTATACCAGTAACGCTCTAAAAGGGCTCTGCAACATTTTTTATAAAATTTGGACTGAATAAAATAGGCTGGTGGGGAGGAGCAGGGAAGTGAATATGGTTTTCAAAAATCAGGTTTTCTGCCTTATCTCTTATTTTTTCCAAAGGAAATTGAATACTCATTTGTTCTTAAAAGGGATAAACTCTGGCCATTTTCAATAATCAATCAGTTTATATCAGTGTATAAATGCAGTGAAATTTTAACACAGTTGCAAGCAGGGGTGTGTGATTTCCCTGCTGGGTGTTTATAGCCAACACAATGCGGCTGCACTTCAATCAGGACGATTCCGAAGCACAGAAGTGACAGAGAACACAGTAGTTAATGTGTTATCTGTACGCTGTTGCCCTACTGGGTGCATCAGTGGGGAAGAAATCTCTTGAAAGGGATGGGGAACTGGGATAATATTGATACTGATTGGATTAGACATTGTTCGTGTCTGATCTTTAGTTAAGAAGCTGTTGAGTTTCTCTGCTATTGATTGGACTTGATATTTCAGGTTTCTTTTTCCTTTGTACAAGCATGAATAATGGCCTCAGCATGGAAATGTCTAGATTAAAATCCGTCTATTCATATTCCTCAAAACACATTTTTGGGACAATATTTTTTTAAAATTTGTACCTAAACTTTTTACGGCTTTGATCTTTGGCTGGATATGGGGCTGGTTTTGTGAGGCAATGTGCATAACTTGAGAAGTTCTCTGCCCCAGAAAACTTGTGACTTAAACAGAGCCTGCTAACATCAAACTTTCCAAGTGTTCAAATGGTTTGGTACAGTGCCACTTAAAATAGACATGGTTATGGGGAACCAATGAGTTGCAGAGAAGAAAACAAGCACTTTGCATTCTAGACATTTTTTCTTCTGTTTTCAATAACTAACCTGTCGGGCTTTCATGATACTATTCCTAGTGTTTTTAGAGATGACAGAGAGGAGGACTTGGCAAGTTGGGAAATTAGATAGGAGTGATACTGGGACTTCATTTCTTAACAAATAATTCTCCTCAAGCTGTATAAACTTTCTTGAGTTAAATATTGTAGAAAACAAAGATATTACATTTTCAGTGAAACATTCATGATAACAATTGTCTGTGTCTTTGCTGTCCAAGATCCTCTCTAAAACCACCAGCTGATTTAAATTTTCCTTATTACTTTCATCAGCATAGACTGCCTCCAAAAAGAAAAATAAAGGCATCTCTTTCCTGACTTGGGGGAAAAAAAGGCCATGCAGAATAATAATAAAAAGGCTGATTTTTTAATGCATGTTTTTAAGCTCATATGAAGCTGAGTTGTAGATGCTAACTGAGGTCCTTAGCCTGCACATAAATACATAAGCTGTTGTCAGAGATGTACTTCACTTTGGCACACGCTCTCCAGTGAACATGTAGCTGGAACCAGAGTTCATGAAAAAGGCAATAGCATGCGGCAGGGCTGCCAACATAGCAGAGACTGAGACCTGCAACTGAGACCTCATACAGGCTGTCTTCTTTTAAAACTGCTGGAGAAATTGCATCTGAAAGACAGTATCACGAGTTAACTCACGTATATTATATATAGTAACATGAATTTGAAACTAAAGGTATTTATATCACAGTCTTGAAACCATAGAAGATTAAATAACTTACCTGTTGTTACTGCTTTGTTCTGTCTGTTGTTCCTTGAGTTGAGTGGCAGGTGTTTGGACCTCTGCTGTGTGCACGCTGGAAGCAGCATCATCAAGTTAAATGATTGTATATGAAGCTAGGAGTCAGCAGTTGACTGGTATAGAAGCTGCCCCTTGAGTTAGAAGAATTAGGGGAAGGAATGGGAAGTGTAGTGGGGTTTGAGGTGACAAACAATATGGGCAACTGAAAATAGCTCTTCCTTTGATGACATAAGACCCCTACCAGACTTTGGCAATCAGAAGAGAAGTTGAGGGAGCTCCATTACTTCTAGCATCTAGTGGCTTTTTCCGAAATACTGACATTCTCCTTAGCTGCCCTTGGTGTTCACAGCTGTGGCCGGTATGGTGACATCATTGTACTTGGCTGCTGCCTTCCCAGCCATATCTGCAGGTAACTGTTTCTCTTGTTTACTGGATAAAGAAGCAAGCCTGCACCCTTAGGAGGGAAATGAAGTGGTTAACTTGGCCATCAGTCTGGCTAGTGTGATTGGGAAGGAATGTTCTGCAGTTTGTCTACTTAATGGCCTCTTCTGGAAGAAGCAGTTGGGCCGAATCATGCCTTGGTCTCTGAATGATGCCTGCTCGCCCTGTCATGGGTCCTTTAGAGGATCTTTACAATCTGCCAGTGCTAGGGTTTTGTAACATTCTGTGTGGGGAGTGAAGGGAGGAATTGTAGGACTCAGACCTTCACAACTTTCTCTCCTTGGTGTGGGGGGACAGCCTCAATTGGAAGCACAGATTTATTTCTCCCTGAGTATAATGGCAGATGAGATCTGGTATGACAGAAAAGTCATCTTGTCTATGCTAAAATCTCTGCCACTGTTACTACTGCTTCTGTACGTCTTACTGTCAGATCCAACTCAATGAGGTTAATTTCCTTGCCTCTCATGAGTCTCCCCACCTTCTTCTATTCTGTCTGTGAGTGCCATTTGTTATCTGCCAAGGTCATGTCATTGTCCAGCTGAACCTCACACACAAGAGATCTAGAACTTGTGCAGGTACTGCTGGAATATCTCTATTGTCATCTTGGCATGTCTTTAAGCTTCCCATCCCTTTAACATCAATCATAAGTTAGCTCCCCTTTGAAAGCCTGTTCCCTGTCATTCGTTACAAGGACTTCAGCTTCCACCACCCACTTAGAGCTTCAAACAGAAAGAACCTTTGTCCTTTTGCTCTGGCTGCCTCTTCCAGCTAACAGCAGTCCCCAGAAACTTGCACAACCCACATCATCATCTTCCTTCAAACTCTTCCTTGAGTTTCTCTCTTGTTGTGGTGCAGAGGAGAAAACAGTAGTTCTGAATCTCTGTCACAGTCTTTTCTATCTAGGAGGGTATTTGGTAGGAGAATTTCAGGGTGTTGTGTCAAGTACTGTTAGCTTCCAGTCTGCTACTAAAGGGTATAAGAGATTGCCTTCTGTGTGTTGTTGCTACTTCAACTTGGTGAACCAAGCTTTTAAACCAAGAAGGCTTAATTTGTTCCAAACCTGGGTTTATGGATTGAGAGAGGTATTCTTGAAAGTGTTGTTGAAGGGCCTCAGTTTGAACTCTTAACTATGTTGAAGATGCTGTCCATATCCTGTAGATACATAATTGGGCCTGCTCTTCCCTCTGTCTTTTACTCCTTTGTCTGACATGTGGAAGGAACAGGTTTCTGGGTAGTGTGCATTTTTCTCTCATGTGAAACTTCCATGTTCCTTCTGCTGTACTGCCTGCCCCACTGATCTGGGAAAAGAAATCCTCCTATGCCATATTCATACTCAGTGCTTTAACATCTGTAGATGCCAGTAACACTAACATGTTTTTGTTTTTTTTCTTCTGTAGCATCTCCCTTTTTGCTGTTTGCCAACCGGCGGGATGTTCGACTTGTGGATGCTGGAGGCACGAAGCTGGAGTCCACTGTGGTGGTCAGTGGTTTAGAGGATGCTGCTGCGGTTGACTTCCAGTATTCACAAGGCATCGTTTTCTGGACAGATGTGAGTGAAGAAGCCATCAAGCAAACTTACATTAACCAAACTGGGAGTGTGGTGCAGAATGTCATCATTTCTGGTCTGGTTTCCCCGGATGGCCTGGCATGTGATTGGATTGGGAAAAAACTTTACTGGACGGATTCAGAAACCAATAGGATAGAAGTAGCTAATCTCAATGGAACATCTAGAAAAGTCCTCTTCTGGCAAGACCTTGATCAGCCCAGGGCAATAGCTTTGGATCCTGCTCATGGGTAAATATTTGACTTCAATGCTTAAATGGATACAGTGGTGTTTTATGCTGAGTTTTTTGTTCTGAAAAAGAAACATAGCCTTTTGTTTCAGTTTACATTTTCCCAAGGTATTTTTCTCAAGATCTGTAGCTGAACATATGTTTGAGCTTAAATATTTTGTGGCAAGAAATGACAGCCCAGACATAGAGCCAAAAAGAAAAATACAGCTGATCTTCGATGCCAACCCAAATATTCAACCAGGATGATTGCCTAACTTATTCCATTGCACTTCTGAAAAGTAATTAATTTTCCAAGCCTTTTTTATTGTTATTTTCTCAGTTATCTTGTTTGGCAAGTTAACTTTCATTTGAAATGTGATGTCTATTTAATGTATCTAGTCAGCAAGGTGCGTAGATCTGCATGAGTTGAAACAGGAAGTCTCACTTGCTTTGCTCTGGTAAACAAAGTCAGGATATTCTTGAGTGGTGATGTTGGATAATCATGTTTGTGCTGGTAAGTAAAAGGATCCAAGTGAAACCAGGGACTCTCAATGCTTTAAGGTAACCAGGTTAGGAAGTAATAAGGGAGCAGGCTGGATTTGTCACTTCGAGTGCTCTTGAAAATACCTGTGTCTCTGTATGGTTCCTCCCTCTCTCTTCAATACTCCTCACCATTTCACATGTGCCATTTGCTATCCCTGTGCACAAATAGTATTGGTGTTGTGCAGTTTGGGCCGTGTATTCATTACAGTGAGGAGTGAAAATCTGCTGCGCTAGATGGATGCCCAGGGTAATGGGAAAAGAGAAGTGAGGTGTAGTTCTTTTGTGTGTGCAGATCCACACAAGTGAGGTGGTTTGCCGCTTATGTGCTGCAGTTCTCGTAACTCTTTCTCAGGGATCACTTTATCTTCCTCTTTTCTACGGTATGTACTAGTTTCCTCATCTGTGAGAAAATCTGGCATCAACTGACATTTTCACTGAGTCTGGCCTCTGCAAAGGGATGTTCAGTTAATACAAGGTCTTTGGAAAAAACCAAAAATACAAAGTAGTTTGTGGTTTATCCCTGCACTGGGAGATGGACAGTCTCTTGAGAAACCACCTTCTTCAGGTATGTGAGAAGTCAAAATTTAAGCAACAGAAGGCAACTTAAGATTGCCATGTCAGCAACTGCTATGCCACAGACTTGAGCTTTGTCAGGTAGTTTTTGCAGTGGTTCCCGCGTAAGGCTTCCCAGATGACTATGAGGAGTTATCAGTACATTTATGATTAATATGTAAAGGACGTACAAGTGCTAAATGAAGCTGTGTGTACCCAAAGAAACAAAATCCTTAGTTTTGTTGACATGTCAAATGCTGGCCCTACTTTTGTCTTTCAGGTAACTGGTGGAAAGGTACAGCCATAATCAGTAAAAGGGAAAGTGGAGTGATTTTGTTGGACCAAAGGTCTTTTCCAGAGGAGACCTTGTCCTCTTAATCCTGACTTCAATATGGATGCCTTTAGGTGAAAGGAATTCTTCCCACAGAAAATTGTTGTATGCAAGTAGTTTAAATAAATTGACAGGATTCCTGTGAGTATCCTCATGGCAAGTAATCTATGCAGAATTAATTAATGCTGAAGAGTAACTATAGATTAAGAGTTCAGTAAAATTTAAAGAGGGAATGTGATATTACATTGAGCGTTTTATAATGAGGTAGATCAGAGAGAGTGGAATGGCACCTGTTCCTTGCCTTTTGACTATTTTCTTTAAGGTAGCTTACATATTGGTCATGGCAATACATTTCATACCATATTATGTGCTTTTTGACTCTGCTGATTTGAAAAACTGAAGGGGTTCACTGGGGATTTCTGGTAGTACATTACTCCTATACTACAGGAAGTATGAAATTATTATTTTTCATGAAAACTGGATTAGAACAACTGGGAGAGAAAGTATTGTTGGTACAGGTCAAAAGGAGAGCTTTTTTAAAATCATCGGTGGTGGTGAAGTTGCAGCGCTTCTGCAAATCTAATCCTTATTTGTGTTTGGAAGAAGGAGGGGTGCAGGCATGGTTTAGTGCAGAACAGATGTGTAGCATTTCTTAAACATGCACAAAATCCATAAGTGTAACAACAGAAGACACCATTTTGGTGTTAGGTATTTTACCTTGGTTTTGCATTTCCGTAAGTCTGTGGTAGCCTATTCTTTCCTTCATGGAGGACTTGTCTACTTCTAACTATCTTGCATTAAATCCTCCGGGGAAGGTTTGCAAGTATGAACAGTTACTGTGGAATGGGCTAATATAAGGAACAAGATTTAATTCGCAAAAAATGTAGATGCCTGCATGTGAGCTGGTCACCCTGAAACTTTCTGGTATTAGTCAACAAGATTACTTGAGATGAGGAGAGAATGACAGTTCTTCTGACTTTTGCTCAGATAAATTCCTTGGGTTGCCAGTACTGCTCTCCTAAACATTAGATCAGTCTACAGGTTGGGTTTTTTTCCATAGGGAGCAGCAACTTTTATATGAAACACCTCTATCACTTTTAGCTTGTGGCAGACATTTCTAATTGTTTGCCTGTTTGATTTGTGTATTAATGCAGTGCAGCAAAGCAACATAAATAAATGATCTGTGAAAATGCATTATGATGATACATGTATCTTTTATAATCAACCAATTCATCCCCACTATGGTCTGTTAAAATCAGCGTCTTCTGGGTAAAAGTGACAAAATCCAGTATTGCACAAGGATCCTATTGAATTAAATGCAGGTTTGCCCAAATAACTATCTAATACGGTAAACTTAATAAACAAAAAAACCCCATACATTGGGGTATATTTGTGGAACAAAGCATTCAAATTTAATTTGCTTTTATGACCAACTTCCTTTCACATGGTATTTCTGAAATATTTTATAGGTGCATCTGTGAAGTAGTGATCATTACATTTGATTTAGGCACAGCAGGCTCTGGGTTTGAGCTTGCCTAGAACTAGTTGTTCCTTGTTTACTGGTATTTTCTGGGGAAGGAAAGTGGGAGACAAAAGGAAAAAAGAATCATTTAGTACCTTTTCATCTGTCTTTTTGTTAAGAAGGTTTTTTGATAAGGTGTTAACGCAGTTATTACAACGAACAGAAGAGTAAGAATTTTTCTAAATTAAAAGAGAACAGATTACAGCACTTAAGTAAGTTTGTGGGTTTTCTTCCGGATCATGAAATCTGATGAAATTTAGACTAGGATTCTTAAAACTGGTTGATGCAGTCTTAAAGTTGCTAGACATTGGCTTTCAGTCTGGAAGAATTTCCATAGATGTGATTTTGGCCTTGTAGCAGTTTCTTCTAGATGAGTGGGAGAAAGCTTAGAAAATGAGGTAGAAAACTTCATTAGGTATATACCAATTAGGTATATACCAATCAACTTCAGTTTCCAGAAGAAAAATGAGACAAGTAAGCAGTTTGTAAATGCTTAGCCAATACTAGTAGTAACCAAACATGGGCTTGTCAAGAATGCTCAGTGTCAAACAAAACTGATTTATTTTGTCTGTTGACAAAATAATATGTGCTTTTGCAGATTGGTGACACCTCGTCTCTTTTAGCTTTAGTAAGGCCGTTCTGCAGACATGGATGGAGGACTCCATTTCATGTTGTGGTATTCACAGTGGGATAGTATGCCCAGTGTGATGCTTACCTAATAAATAGGTTTTATTCCACTTTGAGTGCAATTCTTCAAATACATAGAGGAGAACATATTGAATATACAGTGATCATCTCTCAGGAACGTTGTAGGTGTAATGACCAAGCCTGAGGTCATGGGAGATGGACTAGTTGACTTCTAGAGATTCCTTTTGAAGCCTATTTTTCTGTAATTTCTGGCTGACATTCAAAACTATTATTTTTTTGGATGTTTTGGCAGGCTTGCTTAATAGTTAGTTGGGTCTATTTGGCATAATGACATTTTTATAGAGAGATTCATCGGTTCCACATTCAACCTACTTTCCTTCTTTAAAGGCAATGCTTTTCTGAAGGTTATAACACGAAAGAGAGATGCCCTTGTCGTCTCCTCCAACAATCATTCAGAGCATTTCTAAAATTTCTTTCTTTTAAAGCAAGTCGTGAGAGACTATTGCAGATCATCTGTGGGTTTCTACTCTTCCCAAATCTCGGGAAAATCATTAATTGTTCTGGATTTTCTGATGCTCTAAGACAGTATCATAATTAACAGGCACTGCTTAATATGTAGTATGACGTTCTTTCCCATACACCTTAAAGCTTTCTTTCCACTATATATTCTAGGAATCAAAGGAGGCAGAATATGTGATAAATCAATTATTCTGCTTCCATGATACTAAGGATAAACTAAGCAGACAGAGGGGAGTACAAAACATTTTTCTGCAAATTCACTGATATTTTGTTCTGAACATTCAGATCCCAGACTGGTGTAGGTTATGTGAAGCTGAGTTTATTTAATGGAAGATATTAGGCTAAAATTATTGGCAGTATTTTGGAGAACATTAGCATTTATATACATTCTGGCTAGGTGGACTGCTGATGGGGGATTCAGTAGTGTTGGTGTTTTATTGAGTTCACAGCTTTTGCGTGTTTCTGTGTTTTTGGGACAGCAACTTCTAACAAAACTTAAGTTAGTGTATGTAAATATTTTACTCAAGCTTAACTAAAGAGATAGCTCAAACTCTGGGCAACAGAGTGAAAAGAACCTAAATATCATGAATGTTGTGTGAAGAAGCAGGAATGCATTTCAGAAGCAAGTCCTTATTGTGTGTCACAAGCAAAGTTCAGTTCCCTGAAAAGAAATTTTCAAAAGAATGCACGAATGCAGAGCCAAAACAAATGAGTTAATTCTCAGTCCTGTAGGGAAGGTCTTAGATCTGAACAGCCTAGAATGTGTGTTGACAAGGGTCATTAAATCTGGGACCTCTAAATCTGAATCTCAAGGCTTGCTACTTTCAACCTGTAATACAGGGCTTTGATTGTGGGAAGCTGTAGCATATCCTTAATTCTCATATCTGATTTTCACTGCTAAGTGCTAATAAAGTAGTTAATTCACATTATTAAAGCATACAATGTGCTAGAAACATCTGCTTTGGTTAGTATAAGCCTTGAGTTTTTTCCTACTTGTGTGATGGCTGCTGCAATATCTTCTGAAGCAAGCTTACCGTTCAATTTTAGGCTGTTTTTTCTGCATTTTGGTTTATTCAGCAGACTACTGCTTGAGAAGCTTCTGCCCCCTCTTTTGCCAAAGTACTAAGAGCTGAATGAAACATCTGTGAAATGGTTAATTTAAAGAAAAATAAAAATTGATTGCCTCCAAAAAAACCCGTGCTGTCTTGTGGAGTTTTTTGTGTGTGTATAACAGCAGTCTTCACTTGGAGTAGTCACTGGGGTTGTTGAATTGGCCATACCTGAGCTGGCATAGTAACTCTGGTGCAGTTTGTAGAAATTATATTCATGGAGGAGAAGAGCAAGGACCTTTGAATTGCTTTGACTGGCTGAAGGAAAGCTGCAAACCTCTTTCTACATTTCCTCCTTCATTTTAGTTCTTAAAATGTCTTCTGTGACATGGTGTGGGTCTGTTGGGCAGTGGCAGTGCCAGTGCACTAGCACAGAAGCTGACTTCATTTATGGAGCAGTGTTCCCCTTTTGGAATAGCAGAGGCTTTGAGGGAAGGAAATAAGATGCAAATTAGAAAACAGCATTTTAAAAAAACTTATTGAGTACAAAAAAAAAGCTGTTAATCATAAGTTTTGGCATTCTGCACAATGGCCATTAGTTTGGAGGTTAAAACAAGTCTAATCACGTTCTGAACAGCATTAAGGAAGTGTGTGCCACAGCCCAGCTTAACCATTGCATCAGGCAAATTAGCCAAAATCTTTGAGCAATGACTGTCATTGGCCTAAGGTGTATTTGGCACTGAAGGAAGGAAAGGATTGAATGAGTAAATATGACAAGTGGGCTACTCAAAAATGGATTTAGAAGGGAGAACTATCAAAATTAGAAAACAGTTCAGAGTCTAAAATCAAAAGCCTCAGACATGCCTAGTTGTTAATACAGTGTCACAGCAAAACCATGAACCAAACCTATAGCTGTTCTTACATAACTCACAAGTGTGTTCACAGAAGAACTTAAATAAAACTGCAGTGGTGTTTCCTGTGCATTCACCAGGAGCTCGGTGTTCTGTACACTGAAGTCTGATCTGTATGAGCTGCAGTAGACTGATGCTTTGAATATTTTGATTTAAATGACTGTGAATGGTGCAATGTTTTTAACAGTGCATCATCTGATGTTATCTCCTTTGGAATAGTTGAAGGGGAATACTGAATAAAAACTTGGGACTCTTGCAAATACTGGAGAAGAAAAACATCAAACATGGTATGGGTAGAGATTATACTTTTTAGCAACTCTTACTTTCACTCATGGCTACTCAGTTAAAATGCAGAAGATGCCCCAGTTTTGAGTGAAATATGACTATTGCTGCCTTGAAAGCTAAAGATGAGTTTATGTATTATGTGTTTCTGTTTAGTAATTAATTTCAAGTAGAAAATTATTTTGAAGCTTTTGGTTAATTGTTTGAAACACTGTAATGAGGAAGAATATAGGAGTAGCACAGTTGTTTTCTTAAAATGTAAGAAAAGTACTCAACCATAAAATTGGTTACAAGTCATATCCAGTATCTTGGTATGGCTGTAATTTCTGGGAGTTGGAAAGCTTTTGATATGTTCTGTGGCCAAATAGCTGCAAATAGTCTCATGCATGAGAAACTTGAAGTTCTTGTGGGAAGTGTTATTTACTCTAATTTTCAGATGGATGCCCTTGATAGTGACAGCCTTCCCACAAATGTTTCATCAGTCTTTTTTGCTTATTTCTCCCTTTTCCTGCTCATAGATATGACTAAAGGCCATAAATTGTTCAAAGACCATTTGATTCATTTGAGAGCAGAGCTGCCTGTTCAGAGGTAGCAGAAAAAAAGAGGCTTACTCTTCCCCTCCCCAAGCTGGAATTGCATGGGGAAGAGGTGGAAATGTGTATACTTCCTTCATAACCCCATTGAACTCACTCCCCTGTTAGCACATTTTTTTTCCTACAAGTTCTGTGATTCTTCATATCCTGAGTCCTGGAGACTGAGGCTCCTTTGCCCTGTATGCATTTAGTCTTCTTAAGCAGTTTGGGAATCATGGTGTCTTATCTTTTCAATTTCTACATCATTTTTTAAGGGAACAGAAGGAACAACAGGATGACTTTGATTGTCTCAGTGCCAGTGTGTATTGCATTGGTTTCTCAGGTGGTCAGAAATGTAGCTTTGGTCTTGTACCTTTAGCTCTGGGTCAAAAGAGATAATAGAAGCTGGGATTCTCTTTGATTAGAGGACTTGATGGGTGTAGTTTATAACTGCAGAGAGGCAGTGTGGAAATCATGGCATATACGACATGTTGGTCTGGCTGGACTGGCACCGTTCTGTTTGTCATGAATGGGTGGCTTTGATTTAACTCAAAACACGTTTCTAATCTTTTCATGTAAAATCAAGCAGTAGTATAAGCTGAAGTAAGATTTTTTTTCCACATAACCTGTTGGATGTGTACTTAAACAGGGTTTGTTTGTTAAATTGTGTTTAAAATTATAAGTGTGCAAGTGAACATGCTTAGATTGCATGGCTTGACGAATTAGTGGCTGTCATTTGAGTGTATTGTTTGCCCAAACATTGAGTTAAACTGCATCAACACACTGAAATAGATAAATGTATTGGCTTGAGCTAAATGTTTAAGGGCAGTTGTGAGATCTGTGGGTAAGAGAACAACCAACACCTTACTTGCACAATTGAGTTACTGTTGTTTAATATGTTTGCTGGACCCCTGTCCTTTATTAATTCAGTACAATGTGTAGACATAATTTCTTGGACTGTCCTGACATGCTTTAATCCAATCTAGTTTATCGAGAGAGGAAGAAATCTAGGTTTAACTTTAGGTAGAGTAGGTAAGTCAGAGGTTAAATCATGACTGGATCTACCTGCAAACAGCAGAGGTTGAGAGGTGTCTCATAAGTTGGTGGAGAGTTCAACAGTTCATTCTGAACCTTTTGATAGGAGGATCCCCTGACTTTTGAGTTGCTGCAGTGTGTCTAAAATGGGTTGAATGTAGTGAGGTTTGGACTATTTTTCCCTTTCCCAAAATAAATCGTATTTTTTGAAAGAAGAGGACATAGGGTCAATGAACTGAATATGAGCCAGCAATATGCCCTTGCTGCAAAGAAAGCCGACAGCATCCTGGGCTTCATTAGGAGTGTTGCCAGCAGATACTCTCTACTGAATGCTGGTGAGGCCACCCCTGGAGTACTGTGTCCAGTTTTGGGTTCCTCAGCACGAGAGAGATGTGAACATGCTTGTGTGAGCCTAACAAAGGGCCACAAAGATGATTAAGGGATTGGAACATAGAAGACAAGGGTGATTGAGTTAGGATTGTTTACCATGGAAAAGAGAAGGCTTGGGGGATCTTATCAATATGTACAAATATGGGATGTGAAGCAGCAAAGACGATACATTTGTCAGTGGTATCCAGTGAAAGGACTAGAGGCAGTAGGCGCAAACTGAAATGGAGGAAGTTCAACTTAAATGAGGGAAAATGCTTCTATACTGACAGGGTTATGAATCACCGGAACAGTTTGCCCAGAGAGGTTGTGGAGCATCCAGCTTCAGAGATACTCAGAACCTGACTGGATGAGGTCCTGGGTAACCTGCTCTGGTTGACCTTCTTTGAGTGGTGGGTTTGCAGTAGACAATCTCCAGAGATCCATTCCAACCTCAGGAATTCAATGATTCTGTGAAAAAGCAGCCTTTTTTGGTGCATGGCTTGTGACCTCATGAGGTCCTTTCCCTACCTTGTTTTCTGTGACCACTCTAGAGTGGTGGCATAATGCTGAGTTGCTTGTGAAGTGCTTTCAATATGAAATATTTTTTTTATATATATAATATTTCTTCATCTATCCTCTGAAATATCTGAGAAGAAAAACTTATAATGTGTTATCTCTTCTGTCTTATCTAGTGACCATGAGGGCTCATTTTGTCTCCTTTTAGTTGTTTTTCTGTTTTCTGTAGAGTTTTTACATGTGTATGTGCTGGACATTCTTTTAGAGGGGAAAGTGCATAACACACAAAACATGTGCAACTCCTGCTTTTCTTCAGGAAGTCCTACCAATGTAGTTTCTTTTTCTCAGCATAACAGAGGTATTTGCAGTAATATTGCATTCCAAGTTGAAAATTTTCTTCCTAACCCCCCTGAGTAGCATTGCAAGTATCTCCTTACTGCTGCCCTCCTTCTCTAGCTTTATGTGTTTGGAAATCTTCTTGAGTCCTTTTCTGCGAGGATTCTTCAGCTTCATGGTGTCATGGAACCTGACTTTTTAACAGGCTGCTGAAACTGTATTGGATATGTACTTGTTTACCTTTGAGAAATCACTAGGGTGTCTTACTCCTTTCCATATGGGTGAGCAGAGAAAGGCGTGCTTTTTCCTTGCAAGCACTTAATTGCAATAATATTTGAGCATCCATCAGTTGACAGGTGATTATGTTATTCCATTTTTTTCTCAGTTGCCAAATACTATACTACATATATGTAATGTATACATTTTAAAAGAATAAACCTGTCAGAATAAAGATACAGGAAAACTGTAGTGGAAAAGGGTGGTTCTTGGGGGTTTTGTTTGCTTTGCTTTAAATACAAGTCTTTGAATACAGTGTGATTAGTTGTGATGTTTACCTGCTGGGGCATATTTTGGGGTTCGATGTAGTGTGTTTTGTCAAGGACATCCACGTCTCAAAGTTCAGTGCTTGAAAAAAAAAAAAAAGAGATAATTTGAGTAAGTAGTTTTCAGTTTATGCAATGCTATGCAAGATAGCCATTCTTTTCCCTTCTGTAAACCATTGGTGCTATTTCATTTTGCAGTTGAGATGTTCTAACTTTAAAGGTGGGATGGGGGAAGTAAGTTTTAAATGTGCAGGAATCTAAAATTTGTAGTAATTTCCTGTAAACTCTTGTTTTGTGCTCTGAGCTTGTATAAGTTTGAGAACATTGTTGAAATTGGAGAAGTTTGTGCTGATTTACATCATCTGTATAACTGGCCCCTTTTGTGTAAGCAGGTTATGTAAGGTTTGGCAACTGTACTGCATTTCGGGAGGTGGAAAAAGCATTTGGGCAATGTTGGCCGCTTTTTATTATTTTCCTGATACCTTCCAGCTCAGATGGCTGATCGGCTGCTCTTTGAGGGCATGGCCGTGATTTCTAATGTTTGCAAAAATGATAACAAGAGAGATGAAGCGCCAGGAAATAAGAAATGCCCTACGGCTTTAAAACTGAGGGGAAATATGGTCTTCATCCTGTTTTTGCTCCTGCACCTGGAATTTTAAAATGAATTAGGCAGACAAAAAAGAAAAGACCACTGGGGTGCAGTTTAGCAACTTTAAAATCTGTTTATTTTTGCAAGGTTGTTTTCAGTCCCATTCTTCTGATAGTACTGAAGCAGCATTTAAGTCCTGATTGAATGTGGTAATTAAGTATGTGCCAAAATCCAGTAACTTGCTGACTGTGGTTGAACTGCATTTGTTTAATTGCCTTTTGACTAGAAAGCTTGATATTGAAGCTTGCAGCTACTGTGCTTACTAATAGAGCAGTAACTTAATTCTACAAACTCTGTTGAGTCCAGTACTTCTGGTTACTGGATGAATCATAGAATCATCTAGGTTGGATGGGACCTTTAAGATCATCAAGTTCAACCATTAGCCTAACACTGCCAAAGCTACTGCTAAACCATGTCCCTAAGCTCTACATCTGCCCATCTTTTAATTACCTGCAGGGATGGTGATTGAACCACTTCCCTGGGCAACCTGTTCCAATGCTTGACAACCCTTTCGCTGAAGAATTTTTTCCTGATATCCATGCTAAACCTTCCCTGGCACAACTTGAGGCCATTTCCTCTTGTCCTGTCACTTGTTATCAAGACCAACCTCCACCTCTCTACAGCCTCCTTTCAGGTAGTTGTAGAGAGCAATAAGGTCTCCCCTCAGCCTCCTTTTCTCCAGGCTAAACAACCCCAGTTACCTCAGCCGCTCCCCATAAGGTGTGTTCTCTAGACCCCTCACCAACTTTGTTGCCCTTCTCTGGACATGCTCCAGCAGCTCAGTGTCCTTTCTGTAGCCCCAGAACTGAACACAGTATTCAAGGTGCGGCCTCACCAGTTCTGAGCACAAAGGGACAATCGCTTCCCTAGTCCTGCTGGCCACACTACTTCTGATACAAGCCAGGATGCTATTGGCCTTCTTGGCTGTCTGGGCACACTGCTGGCTCATATTTAGCTGTCTGTCTACCAAGACCCGCAGGTCCTTTTCCGATGGACAGCTCTCCACCCGCTCTTCCTCCTCAACCCTGTAGCACTGCATGAGGTTGTTGTGACCCAAGCGCAGGACCTGGCGTTTGGCCTTGTTGAACCTCACACCATGGGCCTTGGCCCATTGATCCAGCCTCTCCAGATCCCTCTGTAGAGCCTTCCCACCCTCAAGCAAATCAACACTCCCACCCAGCTTGGTGTCATCTGCAAAGTTAATGAGGGTGCACTTGATCCCCTCATCCAGGTCGTTGGAAAGATATTAAACAGAACTGGCCCCAGTACCGAGCCCTGGGAGCACCACTTGTGACTGGCCTCCACCTGGATTTAACTCCATTCACCACAACTCTGGGGCCAGCCCTCCAGCCACTTTTTTACCCCGCGAAGAGTACTTCCATCCAGGCCCTTAGAAGCCAGTTTCTCCAGTAGAATGCTGTGGGAGACGGTGTGAATGGCTTTGCTAAAGTCTAGGTAGACAACATCCACAGCCTTTCCCTCGTCCACTAAGCAGGTCACCTTGTCATAGGAGGAGATCAGGTTAGTGAAGCAGAAATAATGTGTCAGTTACCACTCCAGGCTCCTGAATTTGGTAATCTTAACAGGTTTAAACTCTATTAATTACAGTTAATTTAAATCAGGTTGTTTTAAATCAGTTCCTCAGATATAAACTGCTACAGTGCACAGACTGACTTTTTTTCTCTGAGAAGCCACTTCAAGCTTCTTGCTATGTTCTCTCCCCGCTCATAAAGCCCCAACCAGAAATATCTGCTGTTTGTGTAAGAATTGATCCTATGTCCTGGGGGCATTTGGAAGATGCAAAGGGTAAGACATAATGGCTACTACTGGACATTACTAAAATACTTAATTTCCTCACTGTTTTTCCTCTATGGCCTGGCTAAAGCAAGCATGTTTCAGTAGTTTTGACAGAAGGCTCATATTCTTAAACAGATCCATGGGTTATTTCAAGGGTACATACAAAGCCTTTGGCTTTTGCTTGATAACTGATCGCTCAAACGAAGCTCCTCCCCCCTCCTGAAATTTTTGTCTTGTGGTGTTACTGTACCAGCTAAGTTTGCAGTGGTGCTTTAGCTAAGCTTATGTCATTCTTTCCATGATAACTCTGGAATTTTTTTTTCTCTAGGATTTATAACTTGCCTGAAAAATTTCTGTCTTCAGCTGAATCTCAGTGTAGGGTGTCAGCCAGGACGCTGTTTGTACTTAATTTGGTTTGGACTAGCTTTGTCACTCAAAATAGAGGAAGGTCAAAAAAAAAAAAGGGAAGCTTGACACTTTGTGCATTCTTGAAAATCCCACACAGGCATGCATTTAAAACATGCCATTTTATGGCCTATTAGAGTCTGATACCCAATGCTGGGCTGTGCCTTCTGTTGACTAAAACATGTCAAAACAGTCTAGGTGTTACGGTGGGAGAAGAGGAATGAAGAGAACTGCCCTAGCTCATTGTAGAGTCCAAGGCCCTGATTTGTGGCTTATCTAGGAGGGGGTGGAGAGTAATTCCTGTATCTCTGGTGAAGTTTCATAGGTGGCTTCAGCTGCGTGGCCACTGCCTTTATTCATTCCTGCTGTGGGTCCATTGGTCAGACTGATCATTTGCTAAGGTAAATAAAACGTTTTTGGTTTGGTTTTTTTTTTTTTTCTTCTAGGGTTCTAATGTTAGCACCAGGGGTAGGAATCAGGGAAGGAACGGCTCCATTTGGCAGCAGCATCATTTTAGATAGGTTTACATAGACCAGAGACTCCCACTCCTGCTACAGGAACAGCTGATTTCTTACAGTGATATCCAAACTCACAGTTCAGGGTCTTGATGTGTTAAGAGGTCCCCAAACCAGAGCTGATTTCCTATAATTCATGGCGATTCAGCACCTGCCGCCTGCCGAAAGTGTGGAAACCTGTTGGAAAGGGCAAGGAGGTTAAACAGAGACAAGAATTGCTTTTTCCATTCCATTGCTTGGTGTGCTTTCCTGTGATGGACCACAGGGGTGCTTTGTGGCACGTGAGGGGAATGAAACTGTTACTTCACGAAGTGCTTGAATACTGCAGCAACTCGACATATTCTGAAAAGTTCACCAGGAAGATCAGCTTTATGATACTTATGGAATTGCAGAGATACCCAACAATGAGGACAGGGTAATAGTAATATTTTATATGTTGTGTTAAAAAAGTCCAACTGGGAGATAAGTGCTCTGAAAGAACTTTGCCTGCATTCAGTTTGTTCTACGTGTTGTCTAAATGCAACTTCATCCTGCCAGCCTTCCTTTGCGGTACAGTTACTTTGCTAATACTGTGTAGTTTTAGACCTTTGAATGAAACAGGCATTGATGAGGAATGAGCTTGGTATCTGTTAATGAGCTAAAATGTAGGGATATCATTTTCCTGTGGCAACTTAATGTGTGAAGTTGAAAGTACTACTTTTGTCCAGCAGTCTCTGTGTGGCCAAGGATAAACACATGTCACCTGTGAAATTAGGCAACAGGTTTTTTTGAGAGGAAGAGGCTCCTTTAATATCATGAGAAGCTCATGAGCTTTGGCTTACACATTTTTTTTTTCCTTTCATCTGAATGTATTGAGTTTCAGGGCAGGCTGCAGTTCTAATGGGAGGCTTGAGGAGAGCAATTTTACGCAAGGGTAATTTTGGGAATATTTTTTCATCCTTTTTGTTTTAACCTGCTTTTAAGGCTTAATTGGACTTAGGTAGTTTTGTCTCCTTTGTTTTTTGTTTTTGCTTTCAAATAACTGTCATGGGATTTCTGATTTTGGTCTAAGCTCCTTTTCAGTCTGCATTTATATATTTCAATATATGAATAAATCTTATAGCCATATGATATAGCCCAAAGTCACGTTTAATAGCCAGGTTTTTCTTAATTCAACAAGTCCATCTTTTGTCCATCTTCATTTCTGTAGAGGTGGTTCAAGGTGTCAGTGCAGGTGAACTGGATCACAGAACTGATTTGACCCGAGCGAAAATGACTATTTGGCCGGATCAGTTTCACAGTCTGATTCACCATCTGGTTGCACAGTTTCTTTTATGTCTGCTTTTCTCTGGCTTCCGTTGTTTGTCAATAGCTGCTTCCCCACACAGTTTGAGCTGCCACAAATTACAGCCTGACTTGTTAAGGAAAACCAAAATGAGTGGCAATTTACATTCATAGGTTGTCCTGTGAACTGGGGCAGCTCAGCTACTGCTGCCACATCTTCAGGATCAGTCAGTCTATCCTGGCTGCTTGAGCTGAGAAGTTTTGGGGAAGGCACCTGGGGACACAGTCTCCAGCAGCCACTGACGTGAGCTGTCTTAGAAGCGTGAGGACTCATCTGCATGGAACCTTTGCCATTTCAACTCGAAAACTCCTTGTTTTGCCCTCCCACACTCAATTGTATGTGTATTGTGATACAAGCAAGTAATTTCTGGCTGTCTATCTATATTTTTATTTATACCACCGAAGAAAGGAAAATAAACATGCTAATGATGATATATGCTGGTATGATCATAATGGTCTAAATAGTGCTGTTACTGCGCTGGAACTGAAGGTACGACTGAATTGGGGTGTAGTATACACGTGGAGATCAGAGCATGAAGGACTTTTTTGCACCCTCTAGAACTGTGGTTTGATTTATATTAATAACTATATTAGATTTTGGGGGATGTATATTTGTGTATATATACTTTTGGGCTTTGCTAAAAGCTGCTATCGCTTCTGTTCTAAAGCTAACCAGCATGTATTGTGATTTAATTTGTGTACATCTCTGCTTTGTTTTTCAGATACATGTATTGGACTGACTGGGGTGAAACACCCAGAATAGAACGGGCAGGAATGGACAGCAGCACACGAAAAATAATTGTCGATTCAGATATTTATTGGCCAAATGGACTCACGATAGATCTTGATGAGCAGAAACTCTACTGGGCTGATGCAAAACTGAGTTTCATTCACAGGGCAAATCTGGATGGTTCCTTTAGGTAAGTTTCCTTTAGTCAGTAATACGGTGTTAATTATTTCTCACCTCCTGCATTAATTTTGAAGGCATTTTTTTTCAGTAATCTAGAATATGCTAATACCATCTTGTTCTTTTTAAATGCAATTGTTAATAGCCTTGCAACAAGTAAAATAGCCTCACATCCTATAAAACTGGTTTTAAAAGTGTAAGACTCTTTGCATTAGTATTTCACTATAAACTGTTTATAGCCACCTTGTACAGCAGGATTTTTCATTTTTAGGCTCAGATTTGTCTTGAAAATAGTTGGAGATGTTTATCCTTGGCCCTAGGCAAGCTAACATTTTACCAGTGGCTGGGATTTTACAGTATTGTTACTGTATTTTTTTTTCAACAGGAAACATACACTGAAACACCACTTGTCCTTGGCCCCATCCAAAGATGTCCTTTGTGGCATTCCTGTAAATTAACCAAATTCAGCTTGTTTCAGACTGCAAGCGAAAAGGAAGCAGATTTTCCTAAGGCTTGATAAAAGCATAGTGTGGAAGTTTTGGTTGGTGGCTCTTGGCCAAGTGGGCTGTTGAGTTTCGGCTTTTGTAGACACAGAGAGGTGACCCTTCAGACAGTGCAGACCTAGACATTTGAGCTTGCACCTTCAATTCTGTGCAGTGTTCAATGGGCAGGTTGTGTTGGTCCTTGAGGGTGAGTGTCATCTACCAGTGAAATGTCCTGCTGAGGCAGCAAGTCTCTGCATTCTAGCCTGGCTTTGGTCTTAAGGTGGTTTCAAATGACATTTTCATGATTTCATAACATTTTAAATGTCTGTGTTATGAAATCATTTTGCTTTGGTAGAAAGTTGGGGGAGTTTTATTTTGCGCATTATCTGTGTAATAGAATAAATATCCCCCCCTCTTTCCATGGTGTTTTTCAATTTGTTTTACCGAGGTGCATTCGGTGCTTGATTTTCACACTCCTAACAGAGAAATAACAATATTGACTTCCTTTATAAAACACTCTTAAGTTCCTTTGAGAGCACTATGTAAGAGCTAGATAATGGTAGCATTGTAGTGAGTGACAAGTACTGACTGACAGTCAGAAGTACAGACAAGGGAAAAGGCTTTATGGAAGGCAATGATAGCTCAAAGGTTGGGTGCAGGTTCATAGACAGAAAGAAAATGCTGTCTCAAGATTCAAAATCTAAGGGAGATTTTCATACAATAAAACATGAATATATTTCTCTGATTCAGGTGCGAGTGGCAGAAGGTAAATTTTCCAGGCTGATTCTGCAGTTATCATGCACATACAAATTGTATAAACTTTACTCGCATGTATCTGTAAAAACTTAAAGTTGTAATTGGTAAGTAAAATTTATTTTGCTGATTTTGAAGTAGAGAAAGGCCACCTGAAAGGGAGCGAGCCTTTGAATACACTAAATCCAGCAATCTGTCTGAATTACTTTGTGATAGATTAGTGAATGTCCACCACCTCCCAAGCAGTTTTCTTTTGAAAACTCACTTAAAACGATTATTTTTTTTTTTTTTTTAACTTTTTCCCACTTAACTGATCAATGTTGAAACAAGTCTGTGAAGTTGGGACTTTTAATTCTGGTGTCAAGGTAGACTTCAATAATGGTTCAAACTAGATGATAACTTTGGAGGTTGCTTCTGTTCCTTAAACAGAGCAAAATAAGTTTTACACAGACTTGTCAGTAAAGAAATCTTAGGGTGTTTCAAATGCTTCTATCCCTCCTGTCCCCAAATCACTTCAGAATTCAAATAAAAAGGAAATTTGATTCTGCATCATGGATTAATCTTACTGGAACAACCTGCCCGTTACATCTTAGCAAGCTTCAGCTTGCAAGCACATCGGCTGGAACTGTTTCAAGGGGTGTAATTGCAGGCGAAGGGGAGACTTGATGTCTAAGAATGATGGAAATAGGAGCAATATGTAGTGGAAAACAGCTGCTACAATACTAGAATACAACTACTGCTGTTACTAATAAAGAAGCAACAGCAAATGTGAGAGTGGAAAGAGGAAGTAAAATCCCTATTTCTATTTATTCTGTCGTATTTTGTGGTGAGAGAAGTAGTGGCAATTTGAAGGACAAAAATTTTAGAGCAGTTTCAATTTTATCTCTAGAACAGAAAGGACAATAATAATTTTGTTTTCTTTTTTTCCACATTACCTGCTTTTACACGTATGTGCAAGTACTTGTTTGCATGTGTCAGTCTGTTTTAAACTTGTCCATGTCTGAATACATATGAAGAATTTTGGGGGTACTTTTTGTATTCCCCCCACCCTGGAAAATGCACATGCTGCTCAAAATGAAACAGAATAATTTCCCTGCCTAATGTTAGCTGTTTTTTGTTTTTTCTCTTCAATGGAAGCAATTTTAAATGCAGATCTGAATATAGATATAGGAAAAATCATAGAATCATAGAATGACTTAGGTTGGAAGGGACCTTAAAGATCATCTAGTTCCAACCCCCCTGCCATGAGCAGGGACACTTTCCACTAGATCAGGTTACTTAAATATACATTCCTCATTTTCCTTCAGGATGATGCTGAGACTTCAGCTTTCTCAAATTTCTATGAGGAGAAATTTTGAATTCTGGTTTGCTGTGTCAAAACACTGGTTTGGAAGGTGTGCGTATGCCTTTGTGTTTCTGCATACATAAAATGCATTAATTTTGTGAAAACTGAGTTCATGTTGTTTTGACTGAGGAATTATCAAGTATGGTTTCACTGACTTAGTAAATGTCTCCAAAACTACTGATTATAAATTAAACAAATTTAATGCAATATGTATACATTTGGGGATCCTGGGAGTTCAGAAAACATGGTGGAAATGTCATGTGTTTTGTGGCTGATAACCAGTGTGAAATTACATGCATCCCCAGAAGAGGTGTGGCTGAATCAGGTCATTGAAAAACATTTGAAATGTTTCTGATTTCTATGTGTTATAAATATTTAGTCCTAGAAAAAATACAGCTGACCCTTGCTCTGCATTTAAAAAGATAATCTGAAAAATACTTGTTTCTGATGCCGACCAAGTCAGCAAGAGGGGTAATTTAAAGAGGCTCTTGGGTCGTTTCTTCCTTTTCCTGCTACAAGAAAGGACTGAGTGCAACTGAAGTCCCGGGCAAATATGTAACATATTGCATAGGGAGACAAAAAAAGTAGTGCTTTAATTGGAGGAGCACTCTTTGGACCCCTGTTTCCTCCAAAAGGCAATTGTGTTTGGTTATTTGCACAGCCCTGTTAAGGAACTTCAATGAGGCCTTTCAGAGATCAGTGTGGAGCTGAATCAGATACCACGTCTCTGTGAAAGCCAGTATATTTGTGTCCTTATTGCTATGAAGGGGCAAAGTCTTGCTTTACATTTTTCAGTGTGATCATCACTTTTATCACCAGGTGTATCTGTTGATCCGGTGAATTTGTTAAAAGAAGACGATTCCTAAATGAGTTTTTCCAAAGCCAGTTTTTTTTCTGTGTGGTAACAAGTGGAAGCAATGCATTTTTAATCCTTGCTCTTTCTTTCCTCTAGGCAAAAGGTTGTTGAAGGTAGTCTTACTCACCCCTTTGCACTGACGCTGTCTGGGGACACTTTGTATTGGACAGACTGGCAAACGCGCTCCATTCATGCCTGTAACAAAAGGACGGGAGAGAAAAGGAGAGAAATATTGTCTGCCCTATATTCCCCGATGGACATCCAGGTCTTAAGTCCAGACCGGCAGCCATACTGTATGTTTTACTTTTCCCTGAAACTTTTTACATGCTATTACTTATCCATCAGGAAAAACATTAGTCATAGAAATGGTTAGTGTGAAGTTGTAAGGTTTTGAACACTTGTCAGGGAATTGGTTGCTAAGGGTATAAGTACCCGAGTCCTGTACCTTTCTTTGAAAATTCCAGCCTGGATTAGTATGAGCTCACTCATCATCCCAGTTGGTAACAAAATCCAAAATCCAGTGCACTACTTTGATAACATCTTTTGATTTGCAATATCTGAATGAGAATGATAAAGACTCACCTGGCATCTTTTTAACACCATTATTTTAAAGACAACTGAAAAAAATGCTTATCATTACTTTTTTTTTAATAAGTAGAATTACCATAAAATATGTAATGTTCATGTTCTACTTTTAAGTGCTGTTTTTGCAGTTCAGACTTGATCATGTTTATCTTCAATGTGTAACAAATTGTTTATGGGTGTCTCAGGAAGGGATTTAGTTCTCAGCTTTTATATGAAACATATATGTCCCTCTATTTTTTCTTTATGTATGATGCTACTTCAAAAGAAGGCAGGTGTACAGAATTGAGAATTGAATGAGGCTGTATATATATTGTATATGCATGTGATTCCATGTGGCAGTTGGTCTAGGGTTTTTTTTTTAGTATTATGAGAATGGGACTAGGGGAGATACTCTTGCCATTTGGCTTGGCTTCTTTATTTATGCCGACTATAAAGTCTGCTTCCCTAAAGATAACGTTTGTTATTCTAGTAAAGTTTATAGGATGTCAGTAAACATGCTTGAAAGTAAGCAGAAGGAGTTTGGAGATCATCTTGGTGATGGAACACGTGCAAGTTTTCATTGAGGTTGTCGGGTATGCACAGCACCCTGGTTTATCTTACAGCTGCAGATAAGAGTTAGTCTATGCTAAATTCTTGTCATTGATTTTAGCTCAGGGAATGTCCCACCCTTGGGTCAGAGTATTTCTGGGTCAGTCACAAAGAAAACAGGGAACTGGCATATGCTGAAAATCGCTCAGATGCCACTGACTTCCTTAAGATCAGGCTTGGATTCCTTCCTCTCCCTTTTTTTTTGTCTTTGTGACTGTCAGTGGAAGTAACACAAGCCAAATTTGCCGGAAATGTTGTGGTTTTATATTAAAGCAGTTCAGATGCTTGTTCAAACAATGATTGATTTGGGAGAGATCTTGCACAACTTGCAGTTTCAGGGTTTTTTTAATAGCTGGCAATATTCTCCATAATTATTTATGGTTAGTGTTTCATCTGTTGCTGCCATTTTTTTTCCCCATGTAATTGAGATAGGTGCATGTATTTGTTGTGTGACCATACCTGTCCTGTCTCCCCACTCCCAATTCTTATTTTTTTAAAATTTTTCAAAATTGCTGACTTTACATGTTGCTCCTCTGGATTTCCTGGTGATTTAGGGCTATGTCTTGCTGTGAAAGCTTTGCAGTAGGAAAAGATATTTCCAACATTCAACACTACTGTAGTGCAGCAATTTTACAAATTGTTATGTTTTCCTTTCTTTCATAGAACTGGCCACCCCCCCTCACCATTACCACCCTCCAAACCCTGTTTTCTATTTTCATGATGGTTAGCAGACCTGGCATCCACAGAGTAACTGATGTCCAAAGCTCTTAGCTGTATTCAGCTTTAGAAACATTGAAAGAACTTTAGAGTGAGAATGTGGTGAGCTGTCAGCTTTTTCAAAATCAGCTTTTGCATGCATCTCAATTTAGGTGCCCCTAGAAGTAAGATGCTGGAAATGGAGCAATCAAACACTTAATTTTGTGGGCCATGTGTCTTTTAGCACTAAAGCTTTGTGCCAGTCATTTGGGATCTATAATTTTGTCTTCATGGAGAAAAGAGGGCTTTAGAGGTTGTTTAAAAATGAAAATAAATTTGTTTGGTTTCTTGAAGTTCACACTCCATGTGAAGAAAACAACGGTGGTTGCTCCCATCTGTGCCTACTGTCTCCAAGAGACCCCTTCTACAGCTGTGCCTGTCCCACTGGTGTGCAGCTAGAAGATGATGGCAGGACATGCAAATCAGGTAGGAGCTTTCCTTTTCTACAGTGACAGTGCTGACTTGGGTTGGGGTTGACACTTAAAAGTTAAGCCTCAAAGAAGTGAGATGAGAGGAACTGCCTGACACACTGAAATGTCACTTTTGTCCTGATTAAGACGGCAGAAATTTTGCACCCAAATCTCCTGCCAAAGATGGTGATTTTTATGAATAAAAGTAATCCCTTGCATCAGAAATCAGAGAATCTTTACTGTATTTTGTGTCTTTTGACTGTATTTTGTGTTGCCAGTTCTCTGTAGGAATGAAGTAGTATATGAAGCCCACAGCAGAAGAATTTTATTATAAGTAAGCTATTGTAGGACATCTTTCCATTTGTACAATGGACCATGGACAGACTTATGCTCCCTCCCATTCATTTTCCAGTGATGGTGAATGATGCAGTAGTGGTGTCCAAGTTGTTGCCTTCCAGTTGCATCTCAAAGTTAGCAATACGCTTGAGACAAGTTCTGCACACAGATGTGCCAAAAACACGTATTGTCTGTGTGCCCATGTTCTGTCTTAGAGATAACGTAGTGGGTTGCCCCTGCTTCAGTTAGTTTTATAATCTGTACAGAAAAATTAAAAATTAAGATTTAAACTAAAAATACCATTTTTCTGGTTCTGAAGATTAATCATCCCTTTGTTTCCCTTTGGGCTGCTCTGTGGGAAAGATTAATGAGGAAAATTGCAATGAGAATTTTTTCTTCCTGGGTCTAGTTTGTGGTTTTTGGACAGTATATTTAAATTTAAAATGTGAGGCAAGGCTTTGTGCGAAGAGACTTATAAAGTTTGCTGCTTGAGATAATTGAGCTAGAGAAAATAATGTTCTAGGTGGCTATTCCATATCACAGAAGTAGAAGGAGAGGCTTGTGTGTTACCATTAGAAAGCTGTTTAGAGAATAAAAGCTAGAGTATATGCTTTAATTGAAAAGTATAACTAGATGCATATTCTGTATCCATAAGTTGAATGAGTCTAGTGGTATACTTTGAAAGCTTTGTTTTATCATTGATCAGGAAGCCTCTTTTAAATGTGTCTTACAAAAGCATGCAATTAACACTGATATGGTGGTAGGACACTAGGAGGCAAGGTTTTGGAGAATGTTCTGCCAACAGACTGCAAGACACTCTGCTGCCTGTCTCCAATGTGTTTTCAACAAATCTTGTCAAAAAGTATGGTCATTTTCTGATGTGGCTTGAAAGCATAATAGATTCTTTTCATTTGTGAACTTGAAGCAGAATTTGAACATTGAATCTCCAGGGTTTAGGGGCCAGCTTTAATAAATAGCTTATCCTACTGCAGTTGTCTTATAAGGTAGTTCTTGCAGCTGCTGAAAGAGCTTTCTCTTTCCTCCTTCCAGCTTTGGAAAGTTTCCCTTTCACAGCTTTAAAAAAAACATTGCTCAATGCTTGGGACAACAGTTTTGGATGTTCATGTTGACCTCATGTTTCTGCCAGTGGGGATGAAGGTCAGTCTGCTTTTGGCATTTTGGTGGATAGCGCAAGCAGGAGTGACTGGGGATACTGTGTTTTCACCTTTCCATTGTCAGGCCAGACAATCTGTCAAGGGTGTTCTGTCAAAGGAGGGCAAAAAAGTGGGATGGGAACAGGAAATCTGGTTTTGCATAAGAATGTGGCCTTTCGCTTCAGTTTTATGGATTATTTCTTTCCCAAGCTCCACATCTTTTGTTGTCCTGTCTACCTTATGCCAACACGCATGTGCTTCTCTTTCCCCTCTTTTAATTAACTCCTTGGTTGCAAGGAACTGACTTTTTGTTCTCTGCACCAGTCCTTTGTAGTAAAGTTGTATCAGGAACTACGGATGCAACAGTGTTGACCACTTCTCCATTTTGTTCCCTATTGGCTTGGGCAAAAGTGCAAAAGTAAAAAGTCAATTGGGCACATTGGCTTCTTTGACATTAGACTTTTAAGTGAATTATACAATTACTAAGTGAATTATAAATTATTTAAGTGAATGCGACGGGGGATTTGTTTGCAACAGGAAAACACATTCTGTTCTCAAAATCTGTGTCCACTGGTGCAAATACAACTGTATAATATTACTGTGTATCTCTGTCAGAAAGTATTCTTGTGCAGAAAAGCCCTGAGGCTCTTAGGCTATTTCAGCTCTCTTGGATATTGAAGAATACATATATTGGTAATGTAGAGGTATGAGAGATCTGTAGCTCTTTACCAAGAGTGTTGAATAGTAATGGACCTAGGTATTAAGAAACCATGAATTCAAGGACAGGCTGTGCCACTCTTTGCTTTTCTGTGGGTTATGTCTGTATTACTGTACAAAGCAAAGTTTGGTTTGATCACCAATGGACAAGCAAATAGGCCACTTTAAAAAGCAGAGCAGAAGTATGAAAATTTTAAAAAGCTTGGGGACCTTCTTTCAGTTATTTTGCTGGCTTAGGGCTATCAAGAGATTTTTCTTTGTTTGTTTAAGGATCACATTTATCTTTTTTATGAACAGAATTATTGTGATTCATGAGTCTTTTGTTTTTCTGTGAGGGCTCCTTTCAGGAAGCTGTTCCTCCTTCTTCTGTCCTGAGGTTCCCTTCCTATGATTTAGTGAGTTCTGTTGTTGGGCTCGTAGTAGTTTGAAGTGTTGTGAGAAAGGCAAATGTATTAATAGCTAGTGTCATGTCTCCAAGAGTAAACTGTTTGATCCTTTCTTACCTGGAAGGGCAGAATCTTCAGGTGATAACTGTGCATCATCTCCTTTGAGCAGCTTCCCGATGTCCATGCTTCTCATTCTTGTTTCCTTGACACACAGTGAACAACATGAACTTACCTGTTTCTGACTACAGCTGATTATATTCTCTTCTCATAAACTCTGATTATATTCTAGCATTGATGGGACTGTATTGGGAAGGAGCACTCATGTCCTAATCTGTTTGTCATAAGGGAAATAAACAGAAGGAAAAGTCTATTTTCCCTTATTTCCTAGAACCTTGACAACTGCCTGCATGTCTGTTTCGCACCCTTGCCCATTCTGTGATTGAAATGTTACTGTAGAAAACCACGCATGTCTTGGTTGCAAGATACTTGTACTTCATAGGTGTCTTCTGTCCTGTGCCTGGTGTCTGGCTGCCATAGGGAGATGTTATCTGGAAGTTCTGGAGGACTTATTTCTCATTACCCCTCTCCCTACTGCACTCCCAAGGGTGTATCATGCTTCCTTTGCTTATCAAGGGATTGTTGTTCTCATGTTTTTCCTTTGTTAGGCTGAGATGGGACTTCTTAAAGATTACTGTGATCCTGAGCACTGATTTGTGTAATCGGCATCTCCCTCAGTGCCTGCAGCCCTGTTAGTTCCATAATCATAGCAGTGTCTTCCCTCCAGCCAGCAGATGATCTACTGAAGGGACCTGTGGATGTTTTGCACCAGATGAGAGGGAAAGTTTGGATAATGCATCAAATATAGAAGTAGCCTGCAGTGGTTCCTGTAAGGTGGAGAATTATCCAGATCCCAGGCTATGAAAATGAGATGCAGTGGGTTGGATGAGGAAATGGCATTTCACTTGCTACACCTGGACCCGTGTCTCACTGCCTACTCCAAAAACATCCTGTTGATTCTTTAGCACTAAAACAATGGGCTAGGGTGTTATTTACTCAGTAAGAAATAGTATTACGTGGAACTATATTTCACTGAGATACTTTTGTAATATACCAGAAAGTGTTGTAAAAACTGACGTGGGTGCTTGACAGTCTAGGAAATCTAGAGGCTACCTCTTCTATTTCTACTCCATTTCATTAAAATTTTATAAGTGGGTTTTTTTTCTTTCATTCATGTGTAGATCTTGTTTATTTTGAGTCTGTTTTCCCTTTGCTTTTGTTAGTATGTTGTGTTTATGATTTTATTTGATCTGTATGAAAAGATTACATTAGTTTCTATTGATAGCAACTTTTATCCTCCTAAATGGGGAGTACTTTGTGTAGTGACAAAATGAAATAGCCTTGTATGGAAATGGCCTTGTTTATAATTTCATTGGATAAAAGCCATTAGAAACATGCTGTAAGGAAGAAACCTGGAGGGAATGAGGAGCATTCTGGAAGGTCTGCCTTCATATTCTAGCTCTGTTGTCGGTGGTTTTGCCAGGGTAGTGAATGAAACTCTTTTTGGGCTTTGGTGCATGTTTCAGATTGATGACTACTTTCCAGGACTCTGAAACACTGTCTAGTTAGAGATGGTAACTATCTCAATTTATGTTTGCTTAGGGGTTATTTTTTTGTGTGTGTATGTGTGTGTATAAAGGAAAAAGTGACGCTCTCCCTTTTCAGCAGTATAGAGTCTCTGGATTGAATCTGGTTTTGTGCTGCAGGAGAACCACACCCCAACCCTGCACTGAAAAGGTTTATGTGTAAACTTTGTTATCTTGCATTCACCATGCACTAGGTACATACACATGGAAAGTTACCAAGACCCACTGATGACTTGTTAAGCTGCTGTAGCTTGAATGCCTCTTCAAACATCGGGTGACCAAGCTCTATTTTACTGCCTCAATGTAGCAACAGTGAGGTTGAGACGCTCCCTAGATTTGCAAACCCTAATTTACAGTTGTTTATAACTTTTTTCCATGTTTACCCTTTGACAGATGATTGTGTTAGCTCAGAATTGAATTTTCTGTGGCTCCATCATACTTGGAACACAATAAATAATGCTTAAACTTCAAAGCATTATACAGCTATCAGCCTCAGAGAGGGCCCGTGGGATGTAAAGTATTTATTTCTGTCCATGTCAAGGAGGACAGCAGTGCAGAGAAACTAATATGCTCAAGGGCTCTTGGTGAGTGGGAAATGCCTGCAATTAGAAGTCAACAGAAGTGGGATTGTAGAAAAACTATTGTATTTGTGTTCTTTTTCTTTAATTATTTTTAAATATTGATTATGTATCTAGTTGGGTTGTAATGGATTTTTGATCATCATCTTTGTGCATTTGAAGGTGTCACCACCAAAACTTTATTTAGCAGAAACTAGGTGATAGAATGGCTGTCACTTATAAAGTCAGTAGTTCCTTACTCTGAGCCTGTGGGGTTGCGTATCTCCAGCAGAGAGCAGGTGCATTTAAACTTTAAAACCATGCGTTGCAAGGAAATACCAGAATGCGAAGACTGCACCCTTTTTCTAGCGGTGGGGATTTCTAACAGACTTTTTCTTGGCCCATTCTTTTTCCTATGGATTGCAGTAAACTGTTATTAAGAATTCTGTGCGAAGGGATGTTCCTTTTTTTTTTGTTGTTAATAAAAAGTAGAAGCTGGGACTAGGATAGCTGTAAGCTAACATGCAGATTTACCACTTAACATTTCCAACTTTCTCTTCTCTTCCTTAAAACACGTAGACAGATGTCGGGGTGGGGGGGGAGTAGGACTTGGTTGTTCAAGTGATTTGAGGTCTTTGGACGAAACCTTTGTATAAGGGCAGATTCTTTGCTTGGTACAGCGATAGCCAGACGATTGTGCTGATCTTTGATTCTGGTTACTACTAATGCAGTTATGACTCTTATACTAATCCTAATTTGAGAAAGTCTTCATAAGAGTTACCTACTCTTCTGTCATTAGTAACTTTACAAAGCTTTGGGCTTGCGAGTGTAGCACTGGGTATGTACAAACTTAGGGTGTCCCACAGAAGCTCAGTCCTAAATTAGAGTAGGGTAGCTATGATTTCTGTGTTACAACAGCTTCCTCTGGAAGAAACATTACTTTTGTCTTAGTCAGCTGTTCTGTGCTAATGATCTTATCAGCTGTACAGCTTAATTAATATTCTGCTTGTGGAGTTTTTTTAGTGGCTATATGAAAGTGTCAAAACTCTAAATTTTAGGGGTTCTTTTCTGGTTCAGCCAAAGTAGCTGTTAAAAGTCTGCTACTGAGATAATAGAAGAAGCAGTAGACAATAACTTTTCACTGTAACATGCAGACAGATATGATGTAATTTATGAGTTACGTGAGTGCTCTGGTATTTCCTTTCTTTGTCACAAGTGTTAGTTTTCGTTATGCCTACTTACCTTTCAGTTAAATCAAGTTCTGTCTGAATGTGGGCACTCAAAATACTCTTTCAAAGAAACCTTTCCTGTTTCTTTTTTGTTGGTTGCATACTCCTACCACACACAATTCTCAGTTTTAAATTGGTAAACCTGGTGGATATTGCATCCTCTCCACAGTCTGCAGTGCCAAGTAGGAGAGTGAGTACATGGCCAGCTTTTCCCAGCCCACTGCCATCACACAGTATGAAGCAGTGCTCTTTTCCTCTCAGACTGGAAGATAAATAAAGACCTGGACTGGGATTTGTAGTACTGTTCATCTTGCAACCGGCTCTGTTAAGGTACCCGAGGAGAATATATAAAAATAATTTCCATTTATTTCTAGGTATTACCAAAGTTTGTTTCAACTCCTTAAATATTTCTATTTTCAGTGGAAGCTGAGTAGCAGGAATGGGGTTTTGCACAGTGTTGTTGATTTAATCCTGTCATAGTGAGTTAAAAAAATTACACAGAAATTAATGAAAATTAAAGAAAAACTACGTCATTTTTCCTGAGGTGTGAAGAGCTTAATCCTTGTGCAAGATGTTGTAATTGTTTTGAATATTGGCAAGTTTATTAAACAACATGGCAACATTGCCTTTTTTCATACACTCCATATAGAATAATTAAGTTTTCTCCCCTCCCCTGCTTTTTGCCATACACTGAAACTTTTCCAGGTAATTCACTGTATTACAGCAACTAGCCCCAAAAAAAAAACCAAAACCCCTTGCTTTTCTGATAAATCTTTTTAGTTTATCAACAGTGCTAAGATAGCTGTACTTAAACAGCTTGTAAAAGAGTTGCCTGCAGTCAAAGTACTTCTAACACACTCTTTTCAAAAAGCGCTTACTATTTTGTTCTTTGGAGAAGAGCTAAAAGCTTTTTCATTTTTACAGTTTATCTGATTTTTTTTTCCCCCACAAATTTAGAGATTTCCATAGTTGCCCGTAAATAGACTGAGTCTGTACATGCAGATGCATGCACATGCACACACATAAAACTGGGGGAAGAGTCTCACAATGGAGCATTGTTCTAGCCTAATTAGCAGACAGACAAATGGGAAAGGAATAGCATGGCGTTTTCTGGCGTAGATTAGCAGAGGCAGCCACTGCAGACTACATTTGTTTAGGTTGGGTGAATAAATTGGAGCATTTGTTACTGTATTATAGATGTCTTGTCACTTGTCAAACGTGAAGTGGTCCAAGGGAAGAATAAAAAAGGCTCTTGTCAAGCTGGCGAGATGGCCTGCTTCGCTGCTGTCAGCTCTGATTGCCATTAATTTTGCAAATAGAATACAGTTGCCATTTCCAGCACTGAAGCATGAATTTTTGATAACGAGAGCACAAACCAAACAAATGAAAGCAAACACCGTACCTAGCATGGATATTAAAAATAATTGATTACTGGGTGTGGGAAGAAAGCGTCACATGTATGAGGAAAAAAATAGAAAAAGTCTCTTAACCTGCTTCTGTAGGATTTCTTGATTGTAAAGAGTGAATATAGTCTTCAGGGAGTGAGAATAACTGCCTTGAATGGTATTATTTTGTTTTCTGTTCTGTTTGTTTTTTAAATTCAGATATTGTTCTGCACGTTAACCAGAACAGTTGTAGGCTTCTATGCTTTTAAACCTATGGAAAAGTTTTGCGGAAGGTCTGCAGAAAGCTTTTGCTGAATAAAGAAGGACTAGAGAAAAATAAACTGTTGAAAGTTTAAACTAGTTGGAAAAATAAAACAAGAATTTGAACTTGGGTTTTTTTTAAATGCTTTCTAAATGGAAACTTTAGAGGGACCTAATTCCTTCTGTTTTTCTGATCTATGGTTTGCATAGAGGACTTTACATAAACTTCTGCTGAAGTGTTTGGTTGCTGCAATTGTGATGTTGGAATAGCTTGCATTCTCTGCTTCCCCCCAAAAAGGCTTTTGTTCATTGTATGGTGTTATATATGACCATGTTATAACAGTTAGCAATTCTGCTGGGAATCTCTTAACCATGTGGTTACAGAAGTGGTTGTGGTCAGAGAGGTTTTTGAAGATGAATTTAATTAAATAAATGCAGTAGCACTTTAGCACTAGGTAAATAGCTAGCTTTTATGTATTAGGCAGCTTCTAGGGTATCTAGGATAACACTAGGCAAGTCACAGCATAACACTTCTGTAGCCTTGAAAACATTCCTACCAACATTAATAATCAAAATACCTCCATGATACAGATAAAACTAATGAGCCAGACAAGCGTGTTTGTCCAGGTTTTTAGAGAGAACCAATGTCAAGTTCTCATCTCTTAGTGATGTACTCAGAGCCTGCTGCCAATTCTTTTTTCTCTAGCAGAAATTTGTTAATAGAGTCACATATGGTTATAACCGACACTGGGATTTTAGACTGTGTTGTAACAAAAGCCAGGAGTTTTGCACCTATCAAAAAGTACCCATGTAACAAAAAGTAACAATCTTTCTAGCAGGGGGCGGAATGTAGTGAGGTATGCTGTGATAACATTTTCTCTGTTCATGTGTTTTTTAGTGTCCAAGGATGTACATGCATGTCTGTCAAGAGTCTTTTTGTGTAATAATTTGACTGAATTTTAAGCATCTCTACAGTAGAAATTGCCAAGCAGCCAGAACTTTAAATTGGCCAGGTAGCTCATTCCCCTTACTATTTCTTTTTCCCATAAGTCTCAGTTAGACGTATGTTAGAAATTAGAAGAATTTACCAAGAAGCATCCAGTTCAACTACCAGTAAACTGACCTGGTTGTCAACTGAAGTGAAGGTGGTTTTTTTTCTGGTCTGCTAGGTCAGCAGAGAAAAATTTTCTTCTCCCTGTTTGTTTTCAGCCGTGTATGTCCATGGGACAGAACTGAGGTTGGGAGTATTTCTACGGCAGTGTTTGCCTGCAGAAAAAGCCAGAGCAGCTGAATACGTCAGAAACAGGATTGTTTTTCTTCCCTTTGCAAGAAGGTTGTAGTCATTATGTAACTGCTGATTCAAGGGGTCCTGGCTGTCCTGTTCCTGGTCAAAATATTATTTTGTAGGCAAGTGAATGTGTGATCATAGACAGAGGTAAACGTATGACAGAGCTGGATAAGATAAAATTGAGTCTGATTATCACTGCTGTGAGGAACTGAAGACTGTTTCGGTATTACTTGTGAATTTTAGTGGGGTATTAACAGTGCCTTTCCGCCTGTTGTCTAGCCAGCATCTCTAAGCATAATTTGGGCCTTAGCCCGGTTCCTTCCTCTAATACGTTCAACTCTGACAGTGTTCACAGTGAATCAAGGTGAAGCTGCAATCAGTTGTGTGAAGAGGCAAACATACACGTTTGATTATCTGTCTGTTCCCATGCAATGTTGCTTGTAGTGTTGGTTGTCTTAGAAATACATGTAATAATTGGTAGTTGCTGTATTATCAGTGTCTAGTCAGGTATTTGATGCTCCTCTGCTTCACTCTACTTATACTTTAATATTATGATTACAGGCGCATTAATATAGTAGAAATTCAGAAGTTAAAATGGATATGAAACTGAGTGCTGTGGGTGGCTGAACAGCTGCAGTGCTGCTTGCTTCTTGAGACAGTTGAGCTAAAATAATTTAAAATTAATTTATAATTTAAACTCTTCAGTGTTTGTAGAGCACTTGAATGACCAGATACATTCTGCCTTTCCACGTTGAGCTTCAAGGCCTGAATTTTTACTTAACTTACACTAAATGGGAGGTTTTATTTCGATTCCCACAAGCGAAATATTTCAGAAATTATAGGAGCAAGACATGAAGCTTTGTTACATGAGGTATTTGTTTCTGCTGTAGTTGGTATGCTGTTGTAGCTTGCTTTCTGACCTCTGCAGTTGCAGATCAGTGTCCTGGTTTGCAGGTGCTCTCTCTAACAGTGTTTTTTTTTCTCCTTTGGCTATTAAGGTACAAATTTAATTTGCATTAGGAAATAAAATTATTTCTGTTTAAATGCATTAAGAAATAAGACCTTTTGGAAAATTTTCCTGTAAAGAAACTATTTGGTGGTGGACAATCTGTACTGTTGGATGCAATATGGAGGTAATATTAATCCATATATAATATGACCTGGGTTCCTTTTAATTTCTACTGTTGTCAAGCTAACATGGTCTGGACAAACCAGTGTCTGGTGACACTGTACATTCTTTGGAGATGGTAATGTCAGAAAAAAACCAAGTATGTTAAATACTTAGCACCATGGGACTTGATACAAGTTAAGTATTTCTAACAAAATGTCAACACAAATAAGTTAATGAAACAAGAGATCTAAGAGCCTTTCTATTTGAACAGGCTCCATAAAAATTTCATTTGTAACACTGCATGGATCAGTTTTGACTACAACCCTTTTACTATTTTTAGGATCCTCTGTTTCTGCTTAAAGTTGATTCTTTCCATATTATTTTGGTTTTACCTGTTTACTAATCCAGAGATGTCAGCGTAGCCTTGAGACTACTGTTCCTGGGGTAGTCCTTGATGTAGAAAACAAGAACAGCATCGCAGAGGATGCACTGCTTGTGGTAGAATCATAGACTAGTTTGGGTTGGAAGGGGCCTTAAAGGTCGTCTCGTTCCAACTCTTCTGCCTTGGCCAGGGACATTTCCCACTGGACCAGGTTGCTCAAAGCCCCATCCAGCTTGGCCTTGAAAACTTCCAGTGATGGGGCAGCCACAACTTCCCTGGGCAACCTGTTTCAGCGTCTCACCATCCTCACAGTAAAGAATTTCTTCCTGATACCTAATCTAATTCTACCCTCTTCCAGTTTAAAACCATTACTCCTCATCCTAGCAGTACATTCCCTTTAGAGAGTCCCTCTCGAGCTTTTCTGTAGGCCCCCTTTAAGTACCGGAAAGCTGCTATTAGGTCTCTCCCAAGCCTTCTCTTCTCCAGGTTGAAGAGCTGCAACTGTCTCAGCCTGTCTTCTTAGGAGAGGTGCTCCAGCCCTCTGATCATCTTTGTGGCCCTCCTTTGGACACGCTCCAACAGGTCTGTGTCCTTCTTGTGCTGAAGACTCCAAACCTGGACGCAACACTCCAGGTGGGGTCTCACAAGAGTAGAGTAGAGGGGGAGAATCACCTCCTCGACCTGCTGGCCACGTTTCTTTTGATGCATCCCAGGATACACTTGGCCTTTTGATCCGCAAATGTGCATTGCCAGCTCCTGTTGAGTTTCTCATCAGCAAACACTTCCAAGTCCTTCTCCTCAGAGCTGTTCTCAATCCATTCTCCACCTGGCCTGAATTTGTGCTTGGGATTGTTGCAACCCATGTGCAGGACCTTACACTTGGCCTGGTTGAACTTCATGAGGGTTGGCATGCCCCACCTCTCAAGCCTATGGATGGCATCCCTTTCCTCCAGCATGTTGACTGTTCCACACAACTTGGTGTCGTCGGCAAAGTTGCTAGGGTGCACTCAATCCCACTGTCCATGTTGCTGACAAAGATGTTAAATAGTACTGGTTCCAATACCAACCGCTGAGGAGCATCACTCATCACTGGTCGCCACTTGGACATCAAGCTGTTGACCACAACTCTTTGAGTGTGGCCATCCAGCCAGTTCCTTATCCATTGAGCGGACCATGTGTGAAATCCCTGTCTCTCCAGCTTAGAGACAAGGATATCTGTTCACAGATAGCTTTTTAAAATAACTGTCTGGGAACTGTCTCGCATTTGATGTACTCTGAAGTAGTTACAGTGAAATAGTTGACAGTGTCACCTTTAGTTCATGCTCTTTGCCATTATATGTAGTTAATATCTCAAAGATGTTTTGTTGGAATATATGTCTAACAAAAAGGCATGGTAGAAGAGGAGTTATAAACTATGTACAGGACTTCTGTCCACCGTGGTCTTTTTAAGAAAACAGTTGATTGATTTATTTTTCACGACTCAGGAAGTAAACCAAAATTTTTAAGCATAGTGCAAAATATCGAATACTGGTTTAAGTATCCCATTATCTTTATTTAGTAAAGGAGCTAAAATCCAGGAGATTCAGGAAGCTTTTGAAAATGAACACTCTTGCTAGCAGTGCCTTCTAAGAGTTACTCATGCATGTTGTTCCCTTAACAGGAGGAAACTTGAAAAATAGAAAACTGTTGCTGTGCTATCATGGTTTGGGCTGGACTGGCCACTGAAACAAATGACAGATGCTCTCTGAGCCCTCTCCCTTCAGAGAAGGGAAAGCATCTCCCTTCAGGCAGAGGAGGAAGAGAGAGAATGAGTTTAGAAAAGAAACTAAATTACTTTAATGAAAATATTAATAAAATCATAAAAAGAAAATAATGAAAAATACACAATATATACAAAACCGTATCAAGCTCCCAGTTTGACGATCACATTACCGGCAGGCACTGGGAAAGTCCCAGACTGGACTCAGTGATGGACTGGATCTGGATTCCTGATCTGGATTCAGGAATGCACAGATCGAGATCAAAGCAGGCAAACAGAGAGAGTCCTCCTTGGCCATTGAAGAAAGGGAAAGCTGACCCTTTGATCCCTCAGCTTTTATACTAAGCATGAGGCAGATGGTGTGGAATACCTTGTTGGTCAGTTTTGGGTCACCTGTCCTGTCCACTCCTCCCTCTATGCTTTTCTGCTTCCAACCCTCCAACAGGGCATACAGCAAAGTTCGCTGACCTGGGTTGTTACAGCAAGAAGTATAAGTAAGAGCCTCTCTTCATGCCATTCCTTGGTGTAAGTTAGAAACAATCAGGTCTTGCCACTCTGAGAGTGGATGCTGTCAGAAAAAATATACTGCTAATTTCAGAGAGTTCAGTTAGTTAAAAGGCTTAGCTGCAAAGTAAAAATACTGAACAGAGAATTGGTTCTGTTTTACCTCAAACTAGGACATGTGCTTACCTAAGGAGGCAACAGAGGAAGAAAGCCTTATAAATTGTGTGGCCACCTGGGGTGGTTCCCTTCTGAACTTGGGCAACAGGTCACTAGTTTTGCTCTGTCCAGAGAAGTAAGCAGAAGTTTCAAGCATAACAAATACTCTTCCTGAAAACCTGTTTTTATTTTGCAACCTTTGAAGTCAGAAAATCTGTATTAAGGAAATTTGATGGTAGACATCTCTCTTGCTTTGCTGTCACGAATGTGTGGGCTTTCCCTCTTCCCTTTTCTCCATGTGGTTTTTGAGCTTTGAGTTATTGTTGCTTTCCTTCTACCCAAGCCTTCCCTCAAAGTTTGTTGGTGCCGCTGATGCTGTAGTTATCAAACCTTGTCAGCTTACACTGACTGGAAAAAGCATTCTTGCTGGAGTCCCTCCCCACGCCAGCACAAGTGTTTGTGGAGCTCTGCAGTGAACCAGTCTGGTTCTTAACTTAGTCTGATGGCTTTATTTCTGTTGGGTTAGTTTTTGTTTGGATCAGCTCTTTAATGTGGTTTGCAACACACAGCAATGCTGTGCTTGCATGTGAGAACGGATGATGCAGAAGTGAGAAAAAGCAGCCCATGGCAAGGAGAAAGGGTAGCACCACTTCATTCAGGAGTTGTGATGACTTGAGGTAATTCAAAGTGCATATCAAACTGTATCCTCTGTGCTGCGTAGTAAACTTATTTGGGTGACGTTACAACACTGCTTTTCTAGATCCTTTCCTTTTATTATACACTTGCAGTTTCCATAGTGTTTCTTTTCAGAGCTTCTGAGATATTTTGAGACTAAGCTCTGATTCCCAAACCCAAAAGCAAATAGCAGCACAATCCAGCTCCCAAAGTGAATGTGAATTTTATTTTGATGTGCAATAGATTCAATTTCTGAGTCTCTATAACTCCATTTGCATGCCCAGTTGAGAATTATTTCTGGAAGAATATTCTCATGAGGATTTGAATTTCTGTTATTCTTAGTGGGCTTGAAAGATATATATCCCACATTGGCCATTTTCATTCAGCCTGGGCTGTTGGTGGGAACTGGAAGTTACCACCAGCTGGTGTTAGCTGGTCTGGATGAAATGCGACAAGTGACTTTTGTTTTGGTTTCCAGTTTTTGAGTTTTACTAAATAACTAAAAGCTCCTTGTTGGTTTTCAAACTATGGAGCTTTGTTTTATTAACAGAATAGGAAAAAGACACTCTTTTTGTGCTGAAGCATGCATGGGTGAATGCAGGGAAAATGTGTTAAGCAACTGGATGTTTTACTGTCTGTCCTGTTTTTGTACTGATAAAAGAAGTTGCAGAAAGATGACACTGAAGATGCCATTTGTCTTTGAAATATGCTTCAGGCTGTTGTTTGACACCCTTTTCACAAGCAGTGAAACTTTGCAGTGAGGAGGAAGAATAGAGGAGAGAAAAGAACAACAGTCCTTTTGCCTTAGAATTAGTTTTGCATCATCTTTGGCCAGATGAGAAAGACTTGCTGTAGTTGTGACTCGCTTTCTTGTTGGGCTGTCTGAAGCAAATCGTTAATGTAATTTGTTTACAAAATACTCAAAGTATTCTGTTAGCCCTTGTCATTTATTATGTATGGCTTGTGTGTGAAAACCATGTCTAATGCACTGATACAGCTGGTGGAATGTTTGGCTGAGGTGAGGAGTTCTATGTGATGTGTAATGTGATGAAATAGTTGGACCTATCCCCACCAAATTACTAAATTACTTTTTTTTTTTTTTTTAATAGATTCTAGATAGAGGTTGCTATGTTCCATATTAGTTTAGGAGGCAGTGAGAAAGATGCTTTCATTGTGAAATAACAGTGGCAGCACAAGTAGCTAGTTGAGAAGAACTGATCAGAAATAACTTCCTGCTCAGACAAGTCTGTATTTCAGTGAAAGTTTGATGTCCTTATTTTAAGGAAATCTCTTCTTATGACAGTGATAGTGGCAGTTCATAGCCTGCTGTGCTCTATTGACTTGTTCACATCAATAGCAAAGGAAATAATACCATGAGTGGTTTTCTCCCCAGGTGCTGAAGAAGTCTTGCTGCTTGCTAGAAGGACTGACTTGAGAAGAATTTCCTTGGACATGCCAGATTTCACTGACATTATTCTACAGATAGACAATATCAGACATGCAATTGCCATAGACTACGATCCTGTGGAAGGCTACATCTACTGGACTGATGATGATGTCCGGGCAATTCGTCGGGCCTACCTTGATGGCTCTGGAGCACAGACTCTGGTTACCACAGAAATCAACCATCCAGATGGTATTGCTGTGGATTGGGTCGCAAGGAACCTGTACTGGACTGATACTGGAACAGACCGCATTGAAGTGACCCGGTTGAATGGGACATCAAGGAAGATCCTTATCTCGGAAAACCTAGATGAACCTCGAGCAATAGTGCTCAATCCTGTAATGGGGTAAGTTTTGTGTTTATTCATACTCATACATATTCATACATGTGGTGGGTCTTTGGATCCAGTTTATGGTCTTCTGAAACTGAAAATCTGTAAATTGCGAGATAATGTGTGTATTGTTTGTTAAATGTTCTGGAAGTAACTGGCTTTCCCTTGCTTGGTCCCTTTAATACTGTGTATATAAAAGGTGACTTCTAAATATAGTGCTCTTCAATAAACTTATACACTGTGTGTTTGGTTGAATTTTCTTTTCTCTGCATCTTATCATAAGTATGAAAGAATTGGGCCACTGCACATTTTCAATAGTTTAATTTATTTAATGTTCAAACTATATTGTCATTGCTGGTTACAGCTCAAGTTGGCTTGTTTGCTGCAGTTGGGGAGCAGAAAGTTAGTAAGTTCCTTCAAAGGCAGGGCAGATCTCACTTTATTTGTCTTGCATGTTACGTGCATTGACTGTTTCCCCTTGGTTTTTTTACAGCTACATGTATTGGACGGACTGGGGTGAAAGTCCGAAGATAGAATGTGCTTATTTGGATGGCTCAGAAAGGCGAGTTCTGGTGAATACATCCCTAGGTTGGCCTAATGGCTTGGCACTGGATCTTGAAAAAGACAAGCTTTACTGGGGAGATGCAAAAACAGACAAAATTGAGGTGAGTAATACAGCCATATGTGGGTACGTTTTTCGAAAACAAGTGCTATTCTCATTTGCTGCTTTATGTCCTGGATACATTTATCCATTTTTGAGGAGTCTTGTTTCATTAATATTAACATTATATTTAGCATAACAATACATATTTGAGAAGAAAGGAAACACATTTATGTGGTTCAGAAAAGTTTTGCAAGAAACGTTATGTTTGTTATGTCTACATTGCTACAAGTGTAGTTTAATTGCTTGAAATCTCAGGTTTTACCTGAGGCTTTTGCACCAAATTGGGACACTCAGGTACAACCTCTTTAAAAGATGTTTTGACTTGTCTGTGGTGCTTGGATACTACTAGTATCTAAAATTGCTGCATGTGGAAGACTTCATGCAACGTTCTTGTACAGGAGAAGGTGGATGTGGGGGCCCTAGAGAGCCATATTTCAGGACCTTAATGATTTTTGTGGTGTCTAGATGCGTTGACAAGAAGTTGTTTTTAATGTAGTGCCTGCTTTGAAAGCAATGTAGGCATTCTGTCTCTGAATTTGAGGAAGGGGAAGTCCTCTTCACAATGTTGTATAAACATTTATGACAATATTTAGTATTTCTTAATTCTTGAAAGAATGTCTGATAGAACATGGTATGATTCCCTTATGCCCTCCTTTCTTTCGAAAAAATTTTCTTAAAAATGCAAAAAATTCATCCTGTCTACCTACTGCTCAAATGCTAGACAAAGTTGGACAAATTATCTGCTCATTTGTTATGATATGCTCCCAGGAGTAAGGTAGTGAAGTGTCTCTGGAGATTCACTGCTGTAAATTTAAAATTTGATCAGAGCAGGCATCTGTACTGATCAAGTCATGGACAATTGCACTGGGGAGGCCCAAGATGTTTCAAAAGACATTCTCCTAAAGAAGATGCCTTTCCCCCCATTGTTTTTGCATTAGAATCCCATGATTAAATCTTAATCTAAAAGAATAATTGTGCTGCCACAGAAGAGAAACAAGACTTGAACATCACTGCAGAGAACTGAGTCCTAGAGTAGTTTCACTCAGACCAGAAGGTGATAAATTAAATAACTAAAAGTTATAACTGAAACCTAGAATGAAGGTTTGGGGCAAGGTTTTTTTGGGCTTCTGTGTGTGTGTTCATGAGATCTGAGGTTTCAGTGAATTATTAACAACAGTATTCAACTGAGAGGAAATTCAGCAAATTGATAGAGCTTGATAATATTGTGATGTAGAACGGCACGTGGCTTTTGTGTAACCTAGAAATACTGATGAGCAGCCATTTTATACATTTGTTGTGGATGTGTTCATGGAGTTGCTGAAGACCTGTATGTAGTAGTAGATTTACTTGATAAGTATGTCCATTTAATTTGAGACAGATGAGGATACAGATAGATAATCGAATACAGGCAGATGTTGTGAAGAAGTCTCCAATAGTTGCTTAAGATCCTGTTGTGTTCCCCACCACCCTCAATGCTTAGTTTCTAAATAAAATAGTTGTTTAAGAAGCGCATCTAGTTACTGGCCACTTGTGCTCCTATTTCTAAGAAGGAAAAATTGTAGTTTGAACCTCAGTCTAATGTTGGAGGTTATGATTAACCCAAGGGTTTGGATGACAGCATGAGATGTAACCTGAGATCAGGCAAATACAAAAATTCCTACTCTGTTATCATTAGAACATTAGATTTGTCAGCCAGACAAATGTTCTTTTTTAATACCTTGTTAAGCTCCAGGTAACTGGTGGGCATAGGTCCCTTGACCTGATTGTAGTATGTTCTTAGTATGAAGTAATTGTTTATCTTCCACAAAGCTGTTGGAAGAACAGTGTGAAAATTAAAGGTGCTAAATAATTAGCTCTGAGTATTTTAATTTGAAAAGGGAATTCTACAGGGAGTTTGAATTAGCTTCAGAGTAAGACAAGGGGAATAACTAGCTAATTGAAATGAATTCGTAAAAACAGTTATCAAACCAGAATGTGAGAGGAAACACCCCCAAAATTTTTTTTTTCTCTTTAAAGCAATAATTAAAAATTTTCTTCCTATGGTATAAGCTAGTTTGCTGAAGTCATCTTTTGACTATACTGTTACAATGGTCTATTTCTGTACCAAAACCAAAGGAGAACAATAGAGAAATTTTTCCCTTGGTCACGGCCTCTGAAGTCAATTGAGTTTTCGTGTTGTTTGGGGAAGTAGCATATGCAGCATTTTTAGATAAATAAATTTTGAGGAGTGACTGTGCCCTCGTAAGGTTTTGCCCTCAGGAAGAGGGGAAGCAAGACAGTCTGCTAGCTCCAGAAACGTAACTTCAGTGTTTGGTAGTAGCTAAGTACTGGGCTTGATGACTAACAGAGAGGTCCTGTTCCCCCCTTACCTTTCAGCCTTCGGGACAAGGAATGTTCCAGATGCCACCTTTTATAGCTGGGACTGTAGTTGTGCAATGTGCTTCATGGGTTTAAGCGGTCTATTTCGTCTGTCTCACTTCATTGTAAGGCAGCAAAGCCAGTGAAACTGTTTGGTTTGGCATCAAAGTTTAGGAAAATCAGAGAAGCCAAAGTAAGGGCTTTTTATTCCCTCAGTTTTTCTTTTGCTTATTATACTTACTCTTTGTGGTTCTCTTCTATTTGCAGAAATAGAGAGAAAGAGGGTGGTTCACTTGGGTCTTGCAAACAGAAGATATTCTTTACATGAAGTGGATTGTGACATCTGGAGATATGTTGATTCCTATATATTGTGCAACCCCGTTTTAATTGTTAACACTAAGAGTGAAATCTCCATCCTCCTAGCAATGGATTCCACATTTTCTTAGATTAAAACAGGTGTAAATATTGTAATTTTAAGTCTTCCCCCCTCCCTCATCCCCTTTTTCTGGACTGGCATGAGTTAAAACGGCACTGGCGCTTTGTCAGTAGAAATGGATGTTAGATGTCTATTGCAGAACTTTCATTAGACAACAATTTTTCAGTTTCCATTTTGGAATATGTGCCAGACACTTTGTGTATTTTGCTCACTTGGGAAAGAGCTGTGTAACTTAACCAGTCACTGACACAGCTCAGATGCTGGCCAGTTTCAGACTGGTCTCTAATAGAGCTACTTTTCATTAATAACCCTCTACAAGATGAAAAAAAGTGCACTAAGGAAATATTTTAGAATAGAAGCAAACTGATCCAATGGATTGTATTTCACATTTATTGTTCATCTTGCCATATTTGTAACCTAACAGTGTTTTTCGGCAAGATTTTGGTGTTTGAGAGGTTCTGTCAATACCCTAGATTTTCCCAGTAAGCCATAGTTTGTGCTACTCTGCTGGCTACCGTGCATGTGAAGCCTAACTCTATGGTGTATGAGGTGGGGCATTTCCACTTTCACTTGTTGAAGTTATTCAGCATAAACTCATGCTCTCATGTATGTGTTCTGTTGCCAAGAGCATGCCATTTAAGTGGCTTGCCAATGCAGCTGGTGTCTCAGTGATTTGTTCTGTATGTGTGTGTCTGTTGCATCCACGCTTGTCAGAAACAAAAACCAACTGACTGCAAGTTGAGGATACGCGTTTACATTTTATACTATAGTTGATCTAACTGAGTATTAGGATTTTTCTTTTTCCCAGGAAGCACCTAAAACTACCTTGAAGCATGTTACTGGATAAATTTAGTTTATTTTAACACCTAAAACCAGCATAGGTGGAATAGTAGATAGTAAGCTGTAACTCTATTTTGTAACTCATTAGATGGGGGGGGGGGGAAGTTGATGAAGTTTTGAGTGGTTTACCCTGTGGCTACACTGCAAGGAAAGAGTTCTTGCTTAATCTAAAATGACATTCAGATTTATGTTGAGTGCTTCTGAAGGAGGAAGACTTCAACCAACTGGAGAGCCCCTATGCGTTTCAGAAAGTGGTACTCTGCAGCTGCACTCTATGAAGAAGGCAAAGAAGGTGGCACGTGGCATGTGGATCACAGCACGCTGCCTTGTATATGCTGAAGATGGGAGGCCAGAGTGTTGTTAGATGGTAATGGAGAGGGACAATGGCTGGGCCAGTATATTGTTCTTCGTTGGAGTAGTTGACTGTTACGGCGCATCCTCTAATTCCATGGCCTTCCCTTCAGAGCAATTAGTTTCTCTTGGGCTTTTGCAGTGCTGTCACTTGACAGTTACCTCATCTAAAAACTACAGTCCCGGATTTGCTGAAGCAACTGGAAATTTTCCAGAGAAGCAAATTCCCGTCTCCGCTGTTTTCCTCAGTCCATCTGCTTTCACCTGCCTCAAAATGTCCCAGTTCACTGTGTAGAAGTTGCAAAATAGAGTAAACTGAAACCATTATCTCTACTACTCTGCAGAGCATGGTTGGACTAAAAGCCTGTTGGGAGAGTAGTATTATTAAGACTGGTGCCCAATAATGTAAAAAGTGCACCGTGTAGGCTTTTCTGTAGCTTTCTGACAAACTTCTTGTAGGTGAGAATTGCTTTCATCACACAGCATGCTTTCAACTGCTTTCCATACAGAACAAAAATCAGTGAATATAGCTTGTGCATATTTGTGCCTATCTCTGCTTGGTATTCTCTTCTGGTTTCTGGTATTTTAGATCTGCAGGGATCTTACTCTCCCTGGGAAGGCCTGTCATATACAACATTTTTAAACAGTGACTGAACTTTGTACAGCTTAGAAATTTGATAAGCTGAAAACATCTGTCCTATTTTTGCTGGACCTTGGGTTTGAAATGTACTGTAAACGTCTCTGGTTTGTTTCTTTTCTGTTTGTTTGTTTTGGGAGTGGTTTTGTTTGGTTTTGGTAACACATTTTGACATTACTTTTGGGTGTACTCTTCCACAGTTAGAAAAGAAACGCTGCAGAGCTGGTAAGGGTACCATGCTGCGTCCTGTACCAGGGGAGTGTATTCTTACTTGTGCATGTAAAACTTCACGGGGTGAAAACAGCAGTTACCCTTTTCTGGCAAAAACCCTTTCCTAACCTTCCCATCTGCAGCATTCAGCTGCAACACAAAGGGCCCAGTCACTTTGCAAGCAGTTTGCATCCCGAAGAAACCATTTGGCAAGGCTTGTCAAAATTTTGTGTGACAGGAGCCTATGGGGCTTTCGCTGCAAATTTGGCACCCTGTGGTAACATTGTTCCCAGCTTTTAAACTTTTTTTAAAAATTAGTTTGGCAAAGTGTACAGCAAGGAAAAATATACAGCAAATTTTGAGTCGTGTCTGTCGATATCATGTGTTTGTCTGCTCAGCTTCAGCTGCGAGTAAGGGGCATGGATTAATCCAGCTGAACTCTGGACTTCACTGACAGTGAAAAGGTACTTTCCAGGAGCAAACAGCAGATTAATAAGGATTACAGGGTTCCAGCAGAGAGAGAAGCAAAGACCCAATGGCATCCACGTGTAGAGTTTCCTAATTCTCCTTAAAAACAATTTTGTGGTTAGCCAGGTTTTCCCATGTATTATTTCTTCAGCATTTGCTTAAAGTGCCTAGGGTATAATTGCATAATGAGCAATTACTGAATTCTCAGGTGCCTGTTATTATGTATGCATTTTACTTAAGTTTGTGCAATATTCTTGGAATAAATGTTACGCAGACTATCCCTTCTGGCAGCTTCCCCCCGTTCCCCCCCTTCCCCTCTATTGACAAATGTCCTTCATTTGTCTTTGCAGAAGACTCATAATTATGTACAGTAATTCTTTGCAAGTTTGTAGGGTGTTTAAGTCTAAAGTGTAAGTCAGCACCAGATGACAAGCCGGGAGTTCACTGAAAAAATTTTCCAAGATGCAGTTATGTGGGCTGTCCTTGAAATTTAAGGAAACAGTCTTTATAATTAGTTTGTTGTTGATTACATTCTGCATAAATATGTAAAATTTATGTAAAATGACATTTGGAACAATTTGTTACTTAAATGAGAGTGAGCTTTGCAGAAGTCAGTTGTACCGGGGAGTACTAAACTAATTTAAGGCTCCTTTTTCTAAAAGTGGGGGTCTACTTCACATATTACACTTTGTTTTCCAGTCATTTGACCTAAAAAATGCAATATTTAATTTATACATCTTCTCATAACCCATGCATTTGTGTGTGTGCTTTTCTTTGCATTGCCATTTTGCATGGAAGGATGAGAAGACTGTAGTGTAATAAATTGCTTGGGAGATATTCTGGACTGATTTATTGAAACAGGCAAATCTCATAGAGAGAACAACTAATGTAAATTTATCACCACATGCTAATCAGATATAAAAAACTCAAAGCATCATTTTTCTACAAATACGAGTGTATTTCAGAAGACCTAGTTTATGTTAATGTCAACAATCCCCACACTGCATATTTGTATTAATACATGAGGACAGAAAAGTGAAGTGGATATAGAAATAAGAAATACAGGGTCTCCGTAATCTAAAGAATAGATATCAGTCTAAGGACACAGCGGTAGTACTAAAATCACTTAATTGATGATAGTGAGGGAGCCTTAATTTTAGTGATTTTTTTGAAACTCAATGACATTTGATTCAGTTTAAAACTGTTGCAGAGAAAAGTCAGCTAATGGAATTGTTAAAAAAGTTATTAATTGAAGCTTATACTATGGTCCCTAGATTAAGTGTATGTACACTATATCCTATACTTTTTGTTTCAGATACATATATAAATTACATCCTTTCTAGGTGCAAGTGGCTCATATCTAAAGTGATGCATATCATATTATATTGACATATAGTATGTTAGTGTTGAATAGCACATGTCAGAATTGGGTGAGCAAACCATGTATACGTCCCTGCTGTTAGTATAGCTCTGTTCAGCAGCATATTCATCCAACCTGGGCTGCTGCTTTGAATGCTGCTGTTAGTGCCACTTCTAGGTTTTCTTTTTGCAATGCACTACTCTCCTGCCTGGGATTAAGCTGTGTTGTTGGAGGAGTGACATGTGTTCATGTTTGCGGCCATTGGGTATGCTTTTTTGTTGGAGGTTGTATATGTGGTTTGTGAGCATTATACACCGTGATGTTTTTATTAGTTTTAAATAGCTGTCAGGTCTCTGTATTGCTATGTGTTTTACTTGAACAACCGGGAAGCACGAATGCTGTTGCAGGTAGGTGAGGTTTTTTGTTTTACTTGAAGGGAGCTGCTCAGGAAACATTACCACACAAGAGCTATATTTGTAGCACTGTCCAAAGACCTGGTGTGTAGCTAGGTGTGTTTTAAGGTTCTGAAGGGGAATAATCTACACAAGTGAGCTTAGGACCAAATTTTTACCAGCAGCCAGATAGTCATTGTAGAATGGATAGGAGTAGTCATTTGGAGGAAGGACTATCTTAAAATGTTGTCGCAGGGTTCTGGCAGTTCTTGGACTTTGTTAAGAATGATGACTAGTTATGATTGCTTTTCCCAGAGGGACATTGCTGGGATGGAACATAGGCTTTCTGGGAGGGAAGAAAGCTGTATCTTTGATTTTGATGCTTTAACAATGACATTGATAAATATCTGTGGGGAATTGCATAAAAAATAAACCAGATTCTTACTAATTTTACAAAATTATATAAAGCCTGATGGCGCTCCCTCAGTGAAAAGGGAGCGTGCACCTTTAGGAAGAGGAAGGAAACCTGGCAGCTAGAGGAAGCGAGTCTTTTATTCTCTCCTCTTCAGGAATTCTCACTCTCTCATTTGCCTGTGGCTGTGTTCTGCTTGCACCATCAGACTCATCACCACGTTTGGAGTCAAGAATAAGCACCTCGGTTCAGACTGGCAGGGATGTTAGTAGAGTCTCAACTTCCTCTGCTGAAAGAATTTAGAGTTTTGTGCTCAGGCTTATTTGGAATGATCTTTCTTAATTGGTTTGCTACCATAGAAATGATGTTGCAGTTGGTCCAGCCTTGTACACACCAGCCTGTAGTGGGGAACAGAGACTGCTGAGATGACGTACAATGATCTGTAATGTTCAGCAGGTCAGACCACTGGGTGATTTCAGGTCCTTATGGTTTCTTATGAATTTAAACCCTTCTGGCTGTGTTACATGTTTTTAAATCCTGAACCCTGGTTCAGGATTTCCTGGTGTGAGACTACCTCTTTCTGGAACACAGAAATATAGCCAGCCTCTACCCGGTAACACAATATGTCCATATCCTGTTTAGGAGCATAGCGCCTTCTAGCTCCGCTCTTCTAATTATACAAGATCAAGTCGTTTGTATTTTGCTTACTACTTAATTAGGAATTTTGTTATTTTATACCTTGCACTGCATGAGCTTTGTTTACTTCTAAGAGGACTGTTACTAAGCATGGGAGCTGCTGAAGAAAGTCAGGTCCGGGTTCACAAAATTTTGCTTTTGCTGATCAGAACGTTAAGTGTCACACCTGCTCTAATCTGTGTGGTAGGGAGGTGTTCACAGAGCAGAGAGACTCATTGATCAAATGGGAGAAGATAAACTTACCAAGATGAATTCCCTCCTATCCCTTTTCTGAGTTAGCTAGCAGGTGAACTTTTGTCTGAGCCCTAAGCAAGAGAAAGGTATGACAGTTTTGAAAAGGAAAAGTGTTTGGTATAAGGGGTACATTCAGACTTTGGCCAATTCCATACTGTGTTCAGTAGTGCTCTTAATTTTCCATTCTTCAGCAGTCTTGAGTAAAGCTTTTTCTGCTGTTCCAGATCGGATGGGATGGGGGCTGCCGCCACAGGTTGATGAAGACCTAACCTCAGTTAGTCTTGCCTTTGTCACCTTTTGGCTGAAGTGGAGCACCCCAGTAGACAGGGGTGTGGAGGCTTCAGTCCTCAAGGTAAATGTCCTGGACCAAAAAACATTGTACCATGTCTCCTCATCAGCGTGTGGTGCCATGAGCACATTCTTAGTTCTCTAAGCTGAGATTTCCCAGATAACTTCAGATGAAATTCAGGACTCCAGTTCTTTTCTTCATGGTTTAGGCCATGCATACGGAAAGGCAGCTACACATCTGAAGTGAAGACTTCTGTCTGGGTTACTGTTGAGCATAAATGGATTTTCCACAATAAAGGCGAAGAGAATTTTTTCCTAAGGGTTGTTCTGAGATACTCGATTAACCTCCCCTTCTCTCCCCTTTTCCCAATTTCCAGGAAGTAAAAAACACCAAAAAGTTCAGTGCTCTGTTCCAAGTGCAAGCTTCATATTAGCTGGCCTTGCCTTCAGCATCATAAATAACCAGAAATGTTTATCTGTAAAGAAGTAGAGCAAAACCAGCCTTGCAGCAAAACCCCATTGTGCAGTCGCAGCATGGGCTTCTTGTCCGAGCTAGAGCATACAGGAGACGATGCAGCCTATGTTAGTCATGCCACTTAATGTACTAGCAGAAAACTCTCAAATAATCATAGAATGGTTAGAGTTGGAAGAGACCTTAAAGATCATCTAGTTCCAACCCCCCTGCCATAGGCAGGGACACCTCCCACTAGACCAGAGTGCTCAAGCCCCAAAATAATTATTTGACTGAATGACCCTCCATAGGATGCTCTTGATCAGAGATTCTTCCAAACTTTTATTGCCCAGCTTGGTACTGTATGCATTAGCTTTGAAGTGAAAAATTCACAAATATTGGTGGCTGCCAGTTTAGATACTCCTTTGAGTCTTTCCAGAGTGGAATCTGTACCAGTATGAACTTATTTTCATCTACAACCATTTATGATTTATTAGGGTTGCTCTGTAGTCGTAAAGACCTCTAAACCTTGTTGATTTTCCAGGGACTATATTGTTTTGTACTACTCTTTTTAAAGGGATGACTTAAAAAACAAGCAACTGACAGATGGCTTCTAAATTTGGTCTTTGTGGAGTGCTCAGGAATTACTTCTGTATGTGCAGCTTTTGCTATATTTATCAAGAGGAAATCCTGAGGATGTATTAAACTACAAAGTTGAAGAATTATTTGAGTTTTACATGCTTGAGGCTCTCCTTTCTCCCTGAAGAATTATTTTAGGCTATCTGATATCAAATCACCCTTTTCCGCTTGCTAGGGAGAGAATTCTGCTTTACTTCCCTTTCTGGGATCAACTTCCTATATTTAAGAGATGGATTTTGTATTTAGCGGTATGAAGGCTTCTGTACCTATGAAGTGTGAAAATGGGCTCCTATTTATAAGAACCTGATGCCTTTTCTGGTGCAGAATATATATGTCTTTTTCTAGTTGCTGAGGAAAAGGTGGCTTCTATGGAAGTTGGAGTAACTTGGAGGTTCTTTGTCAGACTAGCGGGTAGGATAGTTAAGAGAGTTTTTAACTTGGTAACCTTCTCAAAGTTACTTGCTATATCGTTTACCAATGGCTGTAAGGAATTTTCTTTAAATACTATTCCCCTTTTTGCTTTTGTTTTCCTACTTTCTCCTTTTCTCTTTGAAAAATAAAACTGAGTTTTGCCATACAGCTTACCTCTAACCTAAAGGAAAGGTGATTTGTGCTGCTGAGTTGTGATCTCATGAATATTATCTTACAGCAGTGTTGAGAGAGACTTGTTTCTCTGATACTTTGGGGATAGTTGTGTCAATATGCACAGTGTACCCTGTCAGGTAGGCTGTTTTTTCACTGTAATTTGGGAATTAACTTTTTAGTAAAAGTCCTTCCCCTGCTCTTATTTTCCTATTGCTGTTTTGGAAGGAAAGTATTGGAGATACTTGACCTTTCAGTGCCTGGGACTCTCCTCGTATGTAATCCTTTGAACCCACTGGGGACACACCACACCCTTCTTGGTGTTTAGTGACCTTAGGTGTGAGCTTTTCAAATGAATAATAGAGAGTTTTATGCCACAAACACAAATTCTAGCAGCCTTCTATTTCAACTTTGTTGGGTTTTTAAGGGTTCTGCGTTGGTGATGGTATTTCACAGCAGCACAGAAGATGATGTTGGAAAGCACCAGCTGGATTGTCTTGAGCAACTCTGGCAGGTCAGGTTGTGGTACCACGTGTGCCTATCGGCGGAAATTTCTGCAACCTTTGGTTGTGAAACATGGGAAGCTGGATGCTGTTAGAAACAGGAGACCTGATGTGATGGGCTGGCCTGGTGGGGTTCCCGTGTTTCTGAAGAATACACACTAAAAATAGAGGTGTAGAACTTGCTTTTTGTGCCACGTCTTATTAGTGAAATTTTGAAAGCTGTCAGTACCGTTTTTAGACTCATGTCATCTGGCCCTAACGAGAAAGAAATCTAACAGACACACATGACAGCCACCACCAGCCTTCCCTAGTTCTCCCAAGATTGCCTGCAATGGTGGGAATTTTTTCTGATAAATGTCAGTAGTGTAGATGAGACCAAAGGTTTTTGTGTCTATTTAGCCTTTCTAAAAATTCTTCAGTGTGCTGATGGGATAGCAGTCACTCAAAGGAAGACTTCCTTTGCTTGGCTTGATTGACCAGAGTCATTCTGTGGGAAAGGATGCTAACTTATTCTAAACCGAAGGTGACCCTTGCCTTTTTGTGAGCAATAAAGACATAATAGAGGCCCAGTTAGGGTTCAGTGGAACCCCCACAGCCATCTGCACACTTCATTGGCAGAAGTGGCTTTCACTTGAACTTGCATTTGACAAGTGTTTTCTGTCTCTTTCTCATTCAGAAGGGTCCTTCAAAGCCAAGTAATTGAAATGCTCTCACCCCTCGCTCCTTTTCCTCTGTCCCCCAGACTTGCTTAAATTGCAGGGCAACTGGTATTCAGTGTTAATGAATAAAAATGCATGCGCTTCCAAAGCTCACGCTTTTTTCCTTCCCATAGGGAAGTTTCTAAAAAATCCCCCTCTTTTCCACACTCTCCAGCACCAGCTTCATAAAGGAAAAGTTGGGGGGAAAAAAGTGTTTCTGTTGCGTGTTACGTTGCCGTTTCTCTCTCTCCCTCCCCCTCTTTTTTTTTTTTTTTCCATCGGGCTGGACTTTTTGAAATGAAACACAAATCAGGTCTCTGGAATAAAAGGTTGTGAGTATGCCTTGTGGCATTTGGAATGAGACTATTCACTGCCTGAATGACTATAAATAGAAAGCAAGGAGCTGCGTATTTCTCAGTTCAGACTCCCTGCAAAGAAGCGCCCTTCCCAGTTAAAGGGTGACTTTTTGAAAGAAACCTTGTTCCTTGTGCTGAATTGAATTGCTCTAGGAATTCTTCTCCTTGCAGCTTGCATAAAAAGGCCTTACTCTCTAATTTATTTCTCCTTTTAAAAGGCGGTATCCTCCATCATAAATGTATATTCTTAGCCATGTCACCAGATATGCCTGTCTTGTCTGTACAGAGTTGCATGTAAAAATATTTCTGAAGAATTTGTTGCAAAGAACAAACATTGTTCTCGGCAATTTTTGTGCCTGAAAGCTTTCTTTTTGGCTCTGGGCCAGCTGTCGGCTCCCTTTTTATCTGGTAGACATTCTTCAGTGAGAAGGCTAAATTAGCAGCACTCAGGTTTTGGGGTTTTTATTTAGGGATTGAGGAACAGAATGGGAATTGTGATTGATTTTTATAATAAAAGATTTTATTCTCTCAATACACTTGTGATGTTGCCGACAGTAAGAACCCCAATAGCTTACTGTTGCAGTTCTGCAGACAATTTGTTTGGCTGATTTGGCTGTTAAAAAATGCTCATAAATCTCCTGTGTTGTGCAGTTACGCAAATTTAGTGCAGTCATTTTTCTTCTGCCTCCCCTTTCAGGACTGTAGTATTAAAGAAAGAAGCATAGTAGATGGCGGGGAAAATGTTTGATGGGTTTGTGAGTTAGCAATGTTAGAGATCCTAGCACTCAAACTGTTGGGTTGGCTTTTTTCTCTTCCCCCCCCTTTTTTTCCTTTTATTTTCCCCTTTTTTTCTTTTTTCTCTCTCCCTTTTTCTTCCCCCCTTCCCCTTTTTTCCCTCCCGACACAGTGGTGTTTTGTGTGGTGTTATTTTGAAAGCTGCTTCCAATTTTCTCCTTAGACCTTTTGTTTCGCATTTTTTTCTGCTTTCAAAAAACTAGCAAGGGCAGCGTTCTTCATGGAGTCTTCTTTTTCCCTGTTCATAGTTTTTAAAGAATGGGTCTATAGATTCCTTGCATTGCTCTTTCCGTTAGTGATGGATTCCTAGTTGTGTGGGTTGTGGTTTTTTGTTTGTTTAACAGAGGAAATAAAAAGTTGAGTAGTACACACCTTAATTTTTTAAAGCTTAGCCTGTGCTTGGTTTGCAGTGTTTTTTGCATTAGTGCTAGTGTAAAAATAAGAGCAACAGCGAACGGACAGGAAATAAGGGGAGTAATATGAAGTTGCTGTTCATATTTCTAATAAAAAAGGGAGAAAGCAGAAAAAGAAATGTGCTCTTCGGCAAGCCCAGGAAAGCAGATTTTAAGAGGTTGCCAAGCAGGCTAAGGAGAGAAGAAAATCTATAATATTTAATTTCTTTGTAGTTTTCTAAATTGTAATTTTCTTAACTTAAAGCTAACAATCAGTGTCACTTTTAATAGGGTTTTTCATAGCTGGACACGAGTAATGAACTTTATAGAGAAAGGTATTCAAATTGGTCATTTCTTTCTCTTGATCCCAACTATTGGGACATCTTGATTATCCTTGTCATTTTACATTTTGTTTGTGTGCTGGTTTCTGTCCGGGGCACCGTATGTTTTCCATGTCACCTTTTATTGTGTGGCTGACTTCACCTATGATGGGCCCCTGCTGTCCTTTTGCATTTGCTGTGAGCGTAGGTATTTCTGTTGCCTTTTCCCTTTCCCTCGGGAGCCTCTTGTGAGCCATTGTATGAAGACATTGGGCTCTTTTTCGTCTTGCCATGCCTCCACTGACTTTTGTCCAACATTTAGAGCCACTTTGTAGGTGTCACCTACCATCCACTCACAGTTTTAATATTTGCCTGCTATTATTCCCATCTTAGCTCATATTTTTACAGTAAATTTTTTCCTGCCTCTTAATTTGAAGTGACTTTGCTTCATGGGATGTTTTATCTTTAAATCTCCTTGAGCAGAGCTCTTAGTTTAGGAAGAGAAGCAGTTGTTCAGATTAATATTTTGTCAGTTATTCATCTGAGTTGCCTTTCACTTCACTTGACTTAAAGTTACTTTCTAGCTAAAAAAAAAACACATGCAGTTTTTCTTAGATCAAATATCATTGGCTTATTTTTAATTATGTAGCTCCCTAGTTCATGATTATATGAAATTTTGCATCATGTACTTTTTTAATGTCAGTAAGATCTTTTTATATATAGTGTTTATACATACATATAATATGTATGTTTAATAATTATATATGTATATCCTGTTGGAAAGTAAAACGTTACAATTTGCAAAATGGGTGGCAAGCACAGAGTGCACCTTTCTTCTAGCTATGGGTCTGGTTTTATTCCTTGTTAAAATATCAAAAATTTTTGGTAGATTTAAGGCAAGAAGAACTTTCCAGGAAGGACACCAGTAGCACCTAGGTAGTTGCTTCTAACATAAAACTTGCTTCCTTTTTGTCATATGTATTATTAACATTTTAGGCTTATTTTGAATGCCTGAAAACCCTATCGCTTTCACCTAGCAGATCAAGCACAGGACAGCCCCTCTGCTTTAGAAGCCACTAGTCATGAAAGCTGTGTCCTTGGAGAGAAGGCAGATGAGATCTGTCTCTAGGGGAGCAGAACTGGTTTTTGATTCCTTCCCTTGGGGTTTCTTCTTATCAAGCTTGATAAAGCAGCAAGGTTGTAGACCCAGCTACCTGTTGTCATCTTCCATTTCTGTCATGAATCCTTCTGGTTTAGCCCCAAGCAGTCAGCATAGATCTATGTGAGGAAAGTTCCCACTTAACCCCCTTGTCTCTTGAAAACCTTTCAGAATAGCTCTTCAGTTTATCAGATAATCAGTAAGAATTAACAAACTCAGTGCATCCATTTCACCAATGTCTATGGTGAAAGATCTGGTTTGGTTTGAGGCCTCCCTCCCCGTTAACTCAGATAGAAATAAGGGAGGGGTTTACAAATTGTGCTCAAAGAGTCTGGACAGTCAGTCTCCTAGTTCACGTCCTCAGGTTAATCTCTGCTTTTGTCATGTGAGTTTTTCCCAACCCAGAAGCAAGGGATGCTTAAGTCTCTTCCAAATTCTGTGCCACCTGTGAACAATAATAGCTATGTAATCGCCTTTTCCGGTGATGTAACATAAAAATAAAAACATTGCTTTTACTTTAATACTGATAGATGGTGCCATCATATAGTGGCACAGGATAATCAACTACTACCTGTTCTTACTGTGCAACTAACTGTTTCTGAACACTAGATTTGCTGGTGCACATTCATGCTCACTGGAAATAATCCAACTACCCAAGTCTGTTGTCAGAACAGAATATTAATGGGTGGCATATTATTAAATCAAATTAATAAAAATGCTTAAAAGAGAAGCTGCAACCAGCAGCTGAATGTAGAGCCGGTAATACCTGCATGTAGCAACATGAAGCAGGACCTGGACTGAAAGCACAGAAATGCGTGTCTTTGTTAAAGTGGAAGTGAAATATTTGTCATGAGCATTAAAAAGAGAATTGCTTGGTTTTGTTTGCACAGCACCCACAAAAATAATGTCAACTTAAGCAAATTTTTGACACCTAACTTGTCACTACATGTGACAGCTTCTATAGAAACGACTGCAGCTGGGAAATCTCGTGCCTGTGAATTTATGCTGAGATTGGAAGTTACTCCTGAAGACTGTGCTGTGCTTCAGAGGGACCATTTTTGCTAGTCCAAACTGATATGAGAGATGTAGTTTGCCCTGCTGATCTCCTACTCTAAAATGGTAAGGCCTAGCCTAAGGTCATTAATAAAGGCTGGGCACAAGAAGAATGAGAAATTAATGCCAGGTTCTATGGGGAATCTGGGAGGTGACAGAGGTCAGAACCAGGACATTCTGAAGATTCTTCCAGAGTAGTAATTACAGAACTCCTGGGTTTGTTGGTTTGGGGATTTTTTTCTTAAAGGCTGGTTGCATTCTGATGGCCCAGCAGAGGCTTAGTAGGGCCCAGCCTTGAGTTTGCTCCCCTAGGAAGATACTGTGTTTTGCAGCAACTTTTCAAGAGCATCTTGTGAGGCAATGAAACATGAGAACTGTCCTTTAGAGAATTGAACTTTGCGCCACCCACTGCTAGAACGTTGAAGAGCTCTTGTAGGGAGCATCATTTCCCTTCATGTTACAGATTATTAAATTGAGACATGTTTCAGTTAAGTGAACTGCCTGGAGGCAGTTAGGTTTGGGACTCAGGCCAGGTCTATGAGTTGGGAGGGTTAGGAGTGTGGAAGAAGTCATGCCCCTCAGCCTATGCTGAAGCTGGGAAGGCTGTTTGCTCAGTGCTTATGTCATCCAGAGAGCACCAGCACTCCTTCCTTCGGTATGAGATGTTTCTCTAGTGGGTGTTTCTGGCAGAGTTGTGCTGGGGAAATCTTCCATCGTAAAGTAAATCCCCAGGGGACAAAAGTAGGTGGTACTTGTACTGACTTGCTGCAAGACCTTGGGTTGGATGTTTCAGTATCACATGCCCTGTAGTGGAGGAAGGTTAGTGTTTCCAGCTTGTTGAACCCTTATTAATTTAAAGTTTGTGAAATGATGCATAAAGGCAAACTTACTGATGCCAGGAAATGGGGAGATTCAAGGCATCTTTGTAGAGTGCCAGTGCCTCCCCTTTGGCCTCTCCTCTTTCCTCCCTATGGTTTGTCTTATGGTTTTAATGTTCTGATCTTGTGCATCCACTTCTGAGGATTAAGTAGTAGACCAAATGTCAAAATTGTTCTTGGTACAAGCATTTGCCTTTCATCTTGTTTTATCAACAGGTTTCTGGCACGGCCATACAGGCAGCAAAAGGAACATCTTCTCCTCCTTGTCTTTGACATTTCACATTCATGGCATTATGAAATGTGGGTCTGGAGACTTCGTGTGGTGCTTATGGATTAACAGGATCTCCTTTTGCTGTGAGCGTAACACCCTCACAGCAGTTCTACTTTGTCTGTCACCTTGTTGTTCCTGCTGCGGAGATAGTTCACAGGGAGGAGGCATCCCATTTGTTCCACAGAACCGGTGCACTTGATGCCACCCTTGTGTAGTCAAGAGCTTCTCATCCATGTTTTTTGTTGTCTTCCACTTCTGAGATGGGAAGGATGTACAAGATAATTGGCCTTTTTTTCCTTCATTTTCATAGTTATCAGTAACCTGTTGATCATGCTACAATGTATGGAAATCAACAATAGCTGTTACTGACCATTTTTAAGAACAGAGTAAAAGTTGCATCAGTTTGTGCCTTCATTATCTATTTCCTGGCTTTTGAAAATTTGAACTTGTGATTGTAATAGGGCACCCAGTAGCTCAGGGCAGCTTTGTCAGTGCAAAGTTAAAGTTGGTTTTGTTGGTGAATATCCCAGCCTGCTTAGATTTCGTGAATGTTGAAAACAAATAGCAAATGGTTCTCAAAAGATAAAAGATTGCCAATGAGGTTTGGGAGGGGGAATATGAGCTGAGATCAAAGATAATTTGCTGCCACAGACTGATAGTAAACCACAAATAATTTGGTTTTGGAGCAACAAACTAATTTCTTAAATGTCAGTCTCCCAAAGTGGAGTGGGATACCTTATGCTATGAATGAATGCTGGAATAGTTGAGATCTTTTCTTTTTCTCCAAATTAAACTTGGTACAAGTGTGCTTTGTTTTTCACTTCTTCCATACTGAAACAAGCATTTAGAGGAGAGGCACAGATAGAGTGAAGAGGTCCTATGCATCTATATACTACTAGCATGTGACAAGTTTATGTCAACAGATGAGGCTCAAACAGTTTATTCTGATAACATTCAGGCATTTTCCCTTCTTTGAGTCCTTGAGCAACTAATCCATTGGTGAATCAACTTGGGAACCACTGTCTTTTTCAGCCTTGGTGTTTTAAAGTAAATGGACTTGAGCTTCTCCGTTAGAGACCCCAGCAAAGAGTGAAATTAAATTCATTTCAGTAAGTTCTCAGATTTCTTCTGGTTTTGAGAGATGAGTACTGGACAAACCAAAGGCATGTCGCTTGTCAGCTTCTCACCTTGGTATCTTTCCAAATAAGCGGGTGAAAGTTTTCATGCTAGATTTTTGCAAGTATTTTTTTCTCCATGTTACAACTGCTTTTGACGGTTCCTTAGAGAACCAGCTGAGTTGGCAGTGCCAACTAGGCATGGTCAAGGGGTAGGTAAAAGTCTCTTGTGTTGAACATACAGTTGAAACTCACACATTGTCATTAAGATACAGGCAGTGGAAGGTCATGGGAAGTCTCCTATTTCTGATCAAACCATCTTCAGCTTCCTTTTTGAGAGGAACTTCCTTTGAGTATCTAATAGTTTACTATGTAACAGCTGCATAGTCCAGCCATTCCCAAAATTTTAAATATTTTTTGTGTGGAAATGACCAATTCTTTTAAAAAAGGAATTAGGATGTGATGTAGTGAACAAATTCACCACAGACGGTGTTTGTGTAAGTAAATTAGTTGCTTTTTTACTCACAACGGACATAAAATTGAGAACTATAAACACTGTCACCCCAGTCAGGAGACTGCTTTATTCCTAATACAAACAAACCGACCAACCTTCCCTCTATCTAGAGAAACCTCTCAAATGATAAGCCATCAAGTCTAAATATGGTCCCAAATTTAAACAGGAAACTGATATTTTTGTAGTTGCACTGGCTGCCTCCTCCCATGTCCTTAGGCTCAAAAAAAGCATACATTTCCAATAGGTGCATGGAATGGTTGTTACAAATGTTGTTCTTTTATGCCAACCCAGTGACTAGGAGTAGAAAATTAATTATTTTGGTCTATTTAGATTATTCTCTCTGGTTTTCAGCCTCGTTTAATAATATCAGGGGGAGAGGTCCTCCATGGGTCTTTACCTCTGCTGACACACAGTGTTCTCTGCAGCATCCTTGTGACCCGGTTTGTCATCCTTGCTGATTGTGAGCTGGGGTCTAGGGCTCAGATACGGCTTTAATTCATTCTCTGTAGCAGGTAAGAACCTATGTGGTCAGCTGGGGTTATCGCAGTGCCAGGCGCGCTGGACTGGGTGGGTGTCCATCTGTCCTTATCCTCTGCTCCAGTGGGGCGCAGTGCCACCTCATCTTGGTCAGTTGAGTCATAGGACAATGATACAGTTTAGTCCTGTCCAGCAGCAGTACTGGGAGATTTTACTCAGATGGAGTTTGCATTACTTAAATAAATTGAGCGATTGCAGCAGCTTTCTTAGTGTGTAAAAGAGTGCTTAGAATATGTGCCACTTGCTGGGTCAGAGAAAAACTCCAGATTTCTCACATACCTATGAGTGACAAGTGCAGTTGTGGCAGCCAGAAGCATCCGTTCTCCATTTATTAACTGTAAGCCCTCTTCCTTCTGTAGTTCTGCAGTGAATCTAACTGTTTCCAGAAGATCCTGAAAGGTTTCTAAAAGTGCCTTTTCTATGAGATCTGGAGTATTGCAACACTGTCACTCTCCTTCCCCTCCACTTTCACCCTCATAATTTCTTTCCACCAGAATACTGTAATGATCATTAACAACTAAATTGGTCAAAAGAAAGCATTGAATAAATAGGAAGAGACAAACATATACCCCAAGCAGAAGTTTCATTCTGAAGAAGCAGCTCTGGAGAATCCACAAAGTACTCTGAAAAGTTCTGTCGTTGCAAAACATTGCAAGTGGTCAGATTTTGTAATTTTAAAAGATCCTCATGCTAAAATTAAATGTTTAAATGAGGCTGAGGAATTTGTGAAACTGAAATGATAAATGCCCCTTCAGCACTCTCAAAATGACCACTGGGAGGCAAAACTCACTTTGGCAAGACAGATTTATTTTCCAGGCTTTCATACAGTAAGACCTGGTGCTCAGTTAGGGCTTTAATTTACATGGAAGTGAGCTGTGCCAGAAACTTTATTTAATGACAGGGTTTTTTTCCCCAGAACAATCGTCTCCATCTTGGGTACTAAGTACTTCACCTTGGAGATTAGCAATGAGAGATCATTCTTCTGTATTGTAGAGGTGCCATTTCATTCTTGCCTCTGGCATAAATGTCTAATTTCAACAGTCTGTAGTAATTTGTACATGGACTTTGAGCTTCTGAAGGGAGAAAAAAAGTAGTGCTGTAGTTTGTGGTCTCGCATTTGGAAGTAGGAGGAGTAACAGGAGCCATACGTACTCCCCTGGTTAATTTTTTTTTTTTTTTATTCCTTTTAAAAACATCTTCAGCCAAACCTTCCCCTCAACTTTGTTCTTTCTGCCCTCATATGCACTGCCTGTCAGGGTTGTGAAAATTATGGATCCTTATTTCTCATAGTTCCTGTGTGTTTTTTCAAAATGTGTGGGTGGCAGTGTCAATCTGGAGGCAGCAGTGGGTCCTGTGACTCTACTAACACTGCATTAACCATCAGTTTGACCTACAGCAGTGTGTGTCAATGTCCTGACTCAGTTTCCTTGCATGCAAGGTGGGGATAGCTGATAGCTTTCTGTACAAAGCGTTTGGATCTATGCACGGAAAGAGCTGTGAAGGAGGCTAAGCACTGTAGTTTGTGAGTAGAAAATTGACCTCTAGTTAGCCTCCCCCTTCTTCTAAGTATACACTGTGTTTGTTTGATAGTGGAAATCTAATCCTTTGGGAAGCACAAAATCCTGTAACAACTCTGATATGTATAAATAAAAACATATTCCTCATTACAAACAACATCAAAGCAGTCTCAATATGGATTAAAATACACAACCCCCCATCCTCCATACTAATATGCAGCAATGCAGAGTTCAAATGAAGCCATTAGCAGTATCTCCAAGTATTTGGCAAAAGCAACCACACTTGTGTAGCTACAGGCGATGAAAGTCCCTACTACAAAAAGGGAGGGACAGGGGGAGTAGCTTGCATTGATCTAATTAGTCAATGAGGCACAAAGTATGTAAAATCTCATTATATATCACCAGGAAAATTTGGCTTGAGAAGTAAAGAATATGAAACTTGTTTGTCCATGGGTGGGTTATTCCTGTCTTTGCATCTTCCAACAGGAAACAGGATCTTTGAAAACATACTAGAAGTACACACATATGCACTTAGATGCACATGTACAATTATATATATATATATGTATTTATAGATGTGTTTTTATACATGTGCACACACATACATGTAGACAGATCCTGAAACTCTTTCTCAGCTGTTACCCAAGGCCTGCTTTCACGAGAAAGTTCCTGATAAGGGACACAGTGAAGATTATTTTTTTGATTCCTAATGAAGACTGTGAATCTTGCTAATGCCAGTCACAGCCTGAAAACACAGTGTGTGGCTGTTCCAGTCTTACTAAACCCAGACGATGGGTTTGTCCCATTGCCCCAGGCAGTGCAACTCATGCATGAAACAGCTCTTCTCCCTAAAGAAGATCTGCTTAAAAATGGGGATTTAAAATTACTTTATAACTTGCCTTTTGCCCTTTTCTTTTAAGCCCTTCAGGGATTCATGTTACGTTTTTTTAGTTTCTCTGAAACCCAGAACTCTTGAAACATTTATATTAGAATTAAAGCCAAGATTCCCACCCAGTATCTCTCAAAAGCTGACGATTTAAGTAAAATACCAAATATAAGTTACAAAAAACCCCAAACCAACAAACAAACCAACCCACAACACCCAAGCACCCACCCACCAAGCCCCAAAGCTAAATAGAACAAAAGGAGAGAGGGAGAGACAAAGGCACTGAAGTGAAGAGACTAGTTCAGTTTTGCAGGTGACCAGTAGCACTAAAAAAAGGAAGACATCTTCCCACTTTAGCATCCCATTTCTTCCACACGTGGAGTAAAACAGAAGGTTTGTGAGTCTCCAGAAGTTTGTAGGATCGGGAGGGATGGGATTTGGGGAAAGTGATGAGTGTTAGCACTGCAAGTGCAATTAATGATTTAGTTCTTGTTTGCAGGGTTCTTTAATAAATATTTAATTTTGGCTATGTTACAACCACATTGTAACTGTTCTGCCCTTTCCTCCACTTTTCCATGCTGACAAGATCATTTCTTTAATCCCATTTTTGAAGAAGTTGCTCCCATTCTTTAATTTAGATGTTAAAACCTGTGTTGACCTAGTCAAGTTCTTATTTTTCAAAACAAAGCAGAGGTCATTCTTTTTCCTTGCTTACTTTCTTGGCTTTCCAATGCGTCTCTTAAATACGGGGAATTTGGATGTATCTTACATGCTTCCCCTTTTTGTCCTTTATTTCTACCTACCCTGCTTCAATAAACAAACATCATTCTGGAACTGATGTACCAGTGCACTGGGAAATCGGCATTTTTGTTGTCTCTGGTAAGTGAAGACCAAGGCGAGAAACTTCCCCCACTTTCCACTTAATAGGTGGGTACAACGATGATAATTTCTGTAACCTACTACAAGATCTGAGGGCATGTTAATGGTTTTAGCAGCTGTGTATGCAGACATCCTGTGAAGCACAAGAGCGAGTTATGCATATTTAAAGTGTGTTTCATCCCAAATTATGGAAGAACTCTAAAAGGAATTACGAACATTATAATTTCCCTGCTCCAGCTACGTGAAACTTATCTCTTTACCTACTCTGAGTATCTGTCCTCTGTTGCAGGGAACAAGAGCCTTCAACTTTACAGAGTACATAGAACCTCTGTGTTATATTGATCCTCATCCTTGTAGTTAAAGATGGCCTTACGTTTCCCATCTGGTCAATAAACTATTTTCTCAGAAGCAGCTTTTCTTTTTCCTGTTATGCAGCCTGTTCTTCAGGAGATGACTTCTTCTGAAAGGTAGCTCCAGTAGGTCTACAGGTTGACAAACTAGACAGAACTGCAGCTGCTTAGTATATGGCAGTCCATCTTTGTGTCTTTATCTTCTCTGCCCCAGCCAGACTGGTAGGCTTATTTTGGTTGGCCACTTTTGCGACTGTCACTCTGGTTCTGCTTTGCTTCCCTCCCTTAAGCTCTGCTGGGACAAGTTCTCCATCCAACTCCTCCTTTTACTCTGGTTGAGAAAGTGATGTGGATCCTGGTCATATCAGAGGTGACTTGCTGAAGAGGAGAAAGACCTTGCAGCTCTCAGAATTCAACGGTTAGATTCCACAGTTCTGACTGGGTGTTGCTTGGAGTAAACTGGCAAAAATACCCTCTTCCCTTCTCCACAAAACAAGAAGCACGTGTCTGCTGGCCCCTCTCAGAGTCTGCAAATTAACCAGGTCCCACCTTGAGCTCTTCCTGAGCAGTGACCACAACTTGCCACAGAATCATAGAATGGTTTAGGTTGGAAGGGACCTTAAAGATCATCTAGTTCCAACATCTCTGCCCACTGACAGTGGCAGCAAACTACTCAGGAGCTATTGATGCTTCACAGCGACTTTGAGAATTCTCTGTTCTATGGGGAAGGACACACCAGATCATAGCGAAGTTGTACTGCAAGATAATTCATATTTTCTGGGACTAAATCCCTGGTCCTCAGTTGCCCTGTCTGATACTTGTGTCTACCTAGAAATTATTTTCATGTTATTCGAGGCAGCCATATTTCAAATGCATTTATTACCAGAAAGCATCCAAGTGTCTACTCACAGACACAAGTGTGGCTCTAATTATTCTTTGTTTCTGAACATACAAGTCAGCTTCCTCTTTCCAGAACTCAGATGATTGAACTAAATATCACAGTGGAAATTACCTACACTTTTTTTAGTCTGTCTCAGAGTAGAAGTCTATTAGGTGGTCTTTGGCTTGCGACTCCCCCTTGACGTTGTTCTGTCAGCAATGGTGAAGGTACTAGGAATGCCTCAATGGAAAATATTTTATCAGGTAAACTTAATTGCTTGAAGGCTATATGATACGATGACTTTCTCCTTTTTTAAGGAGGAATTCTGATGTTGATGTGTTTACTGATACTTGTTTTCTCTCTATAAACAGTGCTAAGCAGAACTATATCAAGATGCAGCTGGCTGTAGGTTTTTCCTTCCCATAGGGTAATGGTGGCCTTAAAAATTGTGTTTTATCCTTAGCTACTTAGAGAAGTCTTTTTTTTTTGTTTGTCCTTATAGAGCCTTCTGAATGGTTTGTCTGATTGGAGAATGCATTCCTGGCCACTTTGCGGCAATAAAGAGTGTGTGTTTTTTGGTTTTGCAGCTATTTGGTTTTGTAGCTATTTCAGAGTGTTTTACAACGGAGTTGTAAACCACTGCAGGTGAAGTGGTGTACAGAAATGAATCCCTTTCAGCTAATTATAAATAAAGAATAAATAAATAAACCCACAAAAACCAGATTTGCAGGTGGACATCTGAGGATATAGCTTTTTGATGAGGCTAGTCTCATCCCTGAAACTCTTACACTCTTTCTTTCTGTGCTTTCCACTGAATGGTACATCAACCATAAAGCCAGAAGTGCTGTGCAAGGTATGAGATGAAAGGATAGCTGGAGCTAAAGCAGGAATGCTGAGCCCTTTTTGGAGCAGGAGTAGAATGCTTCACAAGTGTTGGGGCCCTGCTCTTCGAGCCCAAGTTTAAATCTAACTTTAGGAAAGAAGTTGAATATTTGTGTCCTTGAAAACTGAAACCAGGTCTTTTTGCAGGCTTGCAAACTTGGTGGAGATTATCATGAGGAAAAAAACCACCACCAAACATTGGCAACGACTGAGGTTGCTAAATGAGCAATTACTACCATGTGGGGTTGGCAGAGATCTCTATTAAAGGGTAGAGGGGGTGTCTCTGCAGCCTGTTAATGTATTTCAGCTGGTAGTGGGAGCCTTATACCCAGAGCCCCACAGGTGGCATGATTCCTGAGAGGTGGACCTCTGCCAGTGTTCTCTGGAGGTGGACTTGACCCTTGAGTGAGAGGCTGGAGGGAATGATTTATACGTGCAAAGTATGAATGTCTCACAGTGTCTCGCTCTGAATAGCTGGTGTGCTTTTGTAGCAGACTTCTTAAATGAAAAGGCAGAAGGTAGCTAAAACAGACTGTCTAGCCTTTTTATGAGCTGCTTTGTTTTAAAGTTGGCTGAAGGAATGAGTGGAATATTAGCTGTGGTATGTTGAGGAAGTCTGCATGTTGACTAAATAACCAAAAAAAGGAGTTTGGATACTCAGCCCAGTTTACAAAGAGAACAAGGCAAGTGCAACACCAAAATCAGATGTTACAATTTTATTTTTTTTAAAGTGTGTTTATTCACTTATAAAAATAGTCCTCTTCTTAAAGGAGAAACAGTTTTATTGTCAACAAGTGTGCACATGAAGGAGGTGAATAGCCCTGCAGAGACTGGGAGAAGTAAGTCCTGTAGTGCAGTGAAGAGGGCACTGGGAGCCAGTGGAACCATGTTGGAAAGCTCCCCCTGTCCCCCATCATGTGCTTTTTCTATAATTTAGATCATAGGGCAGCTAATTCACTTGGTTTCATTAACCAGAAGCTCTAGGAAGGGCGAACTCAGAGTATGCAAGTGATTTCCTAAAATTAATCTAAAATAAATTCTACAGGGGATAGTGATATATCTGAGATATATTTGTTAGCTAGTAGGCTGTTCTCTGATCTTTCAAAAGCTGGGTCTGATACCCATGTCTCAAACTAAGATCACAAGAGTCTCCTGCGGCCATGCGGTACTGAATGAGAGAAATATGTTTGGTTTTCTCTTTGGTACCAGTCTGTTGTTGTCAAGAGGTTTTTTCATTACAATGGCAAAATGACTTTTAGATCCAGGAAATACTTGGTATGAAGTATCCTGCTAGTTTGACATATGGCATGCAGGTTTGCCCAACTACATCAACAATTCCTCAGTTTTTTCTAATGAGGTGCAAGGATTGTAATTGAATGGAACCACATAGAGCTGACAAAAAGGAAGTCTTGATTAAATCTGTGATAATACTGCAGAGGTTCTTCTACTACTAAATGGTTTATTGAGTGTATGAAAAGATGGGGGACCATGAGAGACTTTAAGAGTGGGTGTGTCATCTGTTATAGTATTATTACTTCAAAATATGTTTACAAACACTGTCTAGAAAGAAGCAGCTTCTGGCTACATATGGGAGACTTTACACCTATGGGATGGTAATAACTCTAGATAGCAAAATCAAACAGAAATTATATATTGTTAACAATACATATGTTTTAAACAATGCCTGGAAATGTATCTGAAATTTAAGTTTACCTTACAAAAGTAGGTTTTAAAAGATTATTTTTTTTTTAATCTAGAAGAAGAATTGAAAGTTCTGTAACTTGACTTACCAAGGTGCACCATTTTTTTTTTCTTAATCTAATTAAATCAATCTAAAGAAAAAGAAAACGCAGAGGATTTTTTTGTTGTTGTTGTTATGGTTATGTTTGCGGCTTATTAACATAATTGCACCAAAACTGGGATTGAAGTTTCTTGTTTTATAACAGTGTTGCGGTTCTCAGTCGCCACCACAGCTGGCGGATTGTCTGTTCACAATGCATTCCATATGTGCTGGAGACCACAACATGGAGTGATTTACAGGGTACAGGATGGAGTGCAAATAATGGAGGTGGGAAGCACTCATCTCTGCTTATTTTTTTACAATAAAAAGGCTTCACAAAACAGCAGTCACACAGAAGCACAGAATGATTGAGGTGGGAAGGGACTTCTGGATGTCATCATGTCCAGCCCCTGTTCTCAAGCAGGGCCACTTTGAGCTGGTTGCTCAGAACTATGACTTTTTTGTTGTTCAGGACCAGATAACTTTTTAATATCTCCAAGAATGGAGATTTCACAGCCTCCCTGGGCAACCTGTGCCAGTGCTTGGTTACCCTCACAGTGAAAAGTATTTCCTGATGTTCAGAGGGAACCTCCTGTGTTTAATCTGTGCCCATTGCCTCTGGTCCTGTCACTGGGTACCACTAAAATGAGCCTGGCTCCATCTTTCTTACAACCTTTCTGCAGATATTTACATACATTCATGAGATTTCCCCCTGAGCCTTCTCTTCTCCAGGCTAAAGAGGTCCAGTTCCCTCAGCCTTTTCTCATAAGAAAGATGCTCCAGTCCCTTAATCATCTTCATAGCCCTTTGCTCACACACACAAAAAAAAAAGCAGTGTAATGCTATATATTCTTAAAGATACACAAATAAGTACTGTAGTGGGGTTATGAATTTATGTTACAGTAGCAGATAGAAGTAGCATCCAAGTTGAATGCTGTTGTGCTCACTGCTGTACATGCATATCATATTTGGCAGAGTTCCTCCAAAGCCTTTAATATTGTACAGTAGTTGCATTTGTCTCTGATTCTCCCTTCCTTTCCACCTCTTATTTCTCTATCTATTGAAAGTATTATGAACCAGAAATGTCCAGTCTAGATGCAAACTCTGCCTACTACTAATGAGAGACACAGCTTTCGGTTTGCATTAATCAGTTCCAACTATCTGTATCTCCTCTTGTACTTGACATTTACATTGTTTGAAGAGGCATTAATAAGATCTCAGCAAGGAGAAGTGGGTGCAGCTGATTATCTCCTGTGATCCCTCTCTTTAATTTGAGAGTGTGAGTACTGCTAAAATCATACTTGAGCTCAGAGGCAGAGAGGATTCTAATTTGGAGATTATTCCCCTCCTAATTAGGATCAGAAGGTAGGAAACACATTGCTCAGATTTCATTTCCAGTCTTTCTTTCTAAGTCAACTTTTACTTCTTGTTCCGTTCAGGACTTCCTATTGCATTATTGAGTTAGAACTTAAAAAAGGGCGTCTGGTGTCAGACCAAAGTCCATGTACTCCTAGTATCTGACTCTGACAGTGAACCAAAACAGGTATCTACAGAAGAGAAAAAGCTGGGTATGCACATGCTATTTACCTGAACTGCTTTCTCATCTTTCGAATATTTTTAAGCTCAGGTTTTTCCCTTGACATGGCAGAGAAACAATTGTTCCGTGTAGTTTGGGTGGTGGTGGTGGTGAACTGTTAGAACAGTGTATTTGTGGCTCACATTAAATGCTTTTTTAATCTACTACCACTGCTGTTCTAACCTGGGCTGCTATGGTTGCAGTTGCTTGCATGCTACAGAAACAACTATTTTAGAAATAACCATCCTTCTAAAAACAAACCCTCCAATCCAAAACCATAAAAATGTAGTTACTGACGTTTCATTGTCCTTTTCTTGTAAGCCCAGTTTCCTGTAATATTAGGCTTTCAGTTGTGCTAGCCTTCAGGGAGCAAAATACTATCGTTAATGAATTCCTAAACTCAATTCAAATTCACTAATTCAAATTCAGTTTAATGAAGTTCAAATTCATATAGATTTCCCTCCTACCCCTTTAAAATCGAATCCTGTTTTTTTGCTGAATCTTTCTAGGCTTATAAGCATCATGTTGCAATCGCTCTTTGGAAAGATGGGTGTTTTCAAGGTCAAGGAAATACAGGACAGAAAGATAAATCTTGGAGTGCAAGCAGGTGGAATATCTTCAAGTTCAGGGTGAAAAAAACTGTGCTATTTTCCTCTGATATCAGGCTCCTCACCTTTCACACATAATAATATGGAAATGAGCCTGGAGTTTTGGATTTTGGTTATCATAGAATCAGAATGGTTAGAGTTGGAAAGGATCGTAAAGATCATCTAGTTCCAACCCCCCTGCCATGGGCAGGGGCACCTTCCACTACACCAGGTTGCCCAAAGCTCCATCCAGCCTGGCCTTGAACACTTCCAGGGATGGGGCTTTGGGCAGCCTGTTCCAGTGTCCCACCACCCTCACAGTAAAGAATTTCTTCCTAATATCTAATCTAAATCTACTCTCTGTCAGTTTAAAACTATCGCTACACTGCCTGATAAAGAGTCTCTCCCTGTATTTCCTGTAGGGCCCCTTTAAGTACTGGAAGGCTGCTATAAAGTCTCCCTGGAGTGGTTTCTTCTCCAGGCTGAAAAACCCCAATTCTCTCAGCCTGTCCTCATAGCAGAGATGCTCCAGCCCTCTGATCATCTTCATGGCCCTCCTCTGGACTCACTCCAACAAGTCCATGTCTTTCTTATGTTGGGGGCCCCAGAGCTGGATGCACTACTCCAGCTGAGGTCTCACTGGAGCAGAGGGGTAGAATCACCCCTCAACCTGCTGGCTACACTTTTTTGATGCAGCCCAAGATGCGGTTGGCCTCCTGGGCTGCAAGCGCACATTGCTGATCCATGGTGAGCTTCTTATCCACCAACACCTCCAACTCCTTCTCCTTAGGGCTGCTCTCAATCCATTCTCCACCCAACCTGTATTTGTGCCTGGGATTGCCATGACCCAGGTGAGGATCTTGCACTTGGCCTTGTTGAACTTCATGGGGTTTGCTCTCAAGCCTGTCCAGGTCCCTCTGGATGTCATCCCTTCCTTCCAGCGTGTTGACTGCACCATCCAGCTCAGTGTCATTGGCAAACTTGCTGAGGGTGCACTCAATCCCACTGTCCATATTGCCAAGAAAGTTTTTAAACAGCACCTGTCCCAGTACCGATCCCTGAGTAATGGCACCCATCACTGGTCACCACTCTTTGAGTGCAACCATCCAGCCAATTCCTTATCCACTGAGTGGTCCATCTGTCAAATTCATGTCTCTCCAATTTAGAGACAAGGATGTCATGTGGGACAGCGTCAAGTGCCTTGCACAAGTCCAGGTAGATGACGTCAGTTGTGCTTCCCTTGTCCACCAAAGCTGTAACCCTGTCATAGAGGTGTTTCTGCAGGAGAGAGTCATTAGTGAGCAGATTACAAGTGGGAGTTGGTGTTGGATCAGTTTTTATTGCTTGGCTTTGCAGACTTGTCCTCTGGGTGTATTTTGCCCCTTTTACCTGGGATTGAGTGTCTTCACATTGTACTGATTTCACATTAAACAAGAGCTTTTGGGGCATTTGCATAGGAAAAAGAGAGCACAAGCTTTATGATTTGTTTCTAATTAACTGTCAGCCCTCTAAGGTACAACTATCAACTATGCAACATTTAAGTCTTGAATTATTTAATGTATTTATTATTTTAGAATATGTCCCCCAGTTAATTTTAAGTATAAAAGCACTCCTACTGTTTCAAAAGGAAAGAACTTGTCTTGTTACCCAGTGAGGCACACTATAAAGACATACTTTTCCCATGGGTCTGTTACATCGCTGAAGGTGGTGTTACACAAGTTCTTTGCACCAGTTCCTACAGGTGGTCCCTGCCCTCCCTCTCCCAGAGCGTATTGCTGCTCTGTTCTGGCTGGTATAGCAGTTTGTGCAGCCATGTGGAAAACCAGAGCAGGGATCTGATCCAGCTGAAAAATAACCAGCCCAAATGGTTTATATTTTTCAGTCTGATACATTTTCTGCCACACAAGTAGTTGTGCTGACATGGCAAGAAGGTGTCAGTGTGAATAGGGGAGTAAGGGGTCGGAGGCAAGGTGGCATCTGCTCGAACTGGCCTGAGCAGCACTGCCTGCCAAATTTTAAGCTGTGCACTCAAAGATATATTAGTTTGGCTCCTTTCTTTGGTGTTGAGAAGTAGTTTGAACAGACAAGGCAGGGTTCGGAAAAGAGGAAGAAATTTTATTTATGCTGTGCACATGGAGAAATAGCGCTTGGAGAGATTTGGTGACTTACTTGTAGATTCATTTTGTGGTAGAATGTGATTTCACACTGGGATCCATCTTTGTCTGATATTTGAGCCCTAAAACCAAACCAACCTCCCAATACCTGAGTTAACTGCTCAACTTTGAATAGAAGTGACTCTTAGGTACTTTTGGAGTGGAGTTCTTAGTTATGATCTCAGACCAGCCTGATAAAAGCAGAGAAGAATCTTGCAAGTTGCAGTTGACTGTAGTTAGCTTCCTGAAGACATTACATATGTCTGCTCTTTTCCTGTCTTCTCCATGTACCTCTTTTATTTACTTATGTTGGGGTACAGAGAATCATGCCCTAAAAAAATCTGTCTTGCAGGCTAAACAGACATCCTAAATTTCAGCTGATCTCTTGATTCCACTATTTCATATTGGTTTGATCTAGGAAATTCTTGATGAACAACTTTACTTAGATCTACTCTCAGTAGCCTTCTACACATCTCTGACTGCTGATTAGGCCTGGGGTCTTGGATTGAAAATAAGATGCATGATATGGAATGAAGAATTAATATTTTCCTGAGTGAAACCAGAGCTATATATAAATCACGGGGAGGCTATTTATTTATTTTTCTTCCAGCAAGTGAAAAATTTTGCACATTAACTTCACTTGAAAGGTTATTCCACCTGGCAAATGCTCTTACACCAAGCATATGAAGGGAGGCACTGTGGGATGGGGTGGTGAATCCAGTTATTAGATTGACCCTTGAGTTCTTGGTGTTGTTTGATGATTCAAGGCCACTTCTTTCCTGTGCCTCCATTGTCCTGTCAAGAGAAGAGGATGGTGTTATTTTCCTTTTTGCTAAAGTATACTGAGCTCATCTGGTGAAAAAGCTGTTTAAGAACTGGAGTGGGACAGTTAGCTCATACAATTGTGAGATTTGTGTCAAAAATGTAACATTCTGAGCAATTCGGCTGATGGTCAGACCTCCAGAGAAGGCTACTGAAGAGACAGCAATGTGATGGAGCATATTCCTATGTTAACATTTACCCCACGAGAGAGTTTGAGTTTCGGCTGCAGAAGTAGCAGCACCACAAAACACATTCTGTACCACAATCATCAAAGACAGGGCCTTCAGCAGCACTTGGTTTCCTGTGGTGAACCTAATGGGCTGAGCTTCAGAACATCCTCTTAGGGTCTGTCTGTCCTGCCAGACTTTGGCCTGAGAAGGAAAAGTAGTTTTATTTGAAAACAGATCAAGATTGTGCTGGCCAAAAGTTAATGTATTTTGCCTTTTTAACCGTTTGCAGGGATTGGAGACCATCTGGTAACTACTTTTTGTTGATAAACTCTGAATGCTACTTTGCATAACTTAACAATATTAATAGTGTTTCAAATAAATATGATTTATAGTATTGCTTATCTGAAGTGACAGTGGAGTGCAGGCATCGTATCAAGGTAGGAGAAATTTTGCTGTGATTGGTTCTTTCAGCAGATGCATTTCAGCTGTGAGAGGGCTTGCACGTGTTAGATCTTGCTGTGCTGAAGTACCTGGCTTAGTTCTGCAGGAGATAGCAGTGCAGTTGTGTTAGCACAGTATATTAGCCTGGGCTCTGTACAGCTGTTGATACTCCAGCGAACTGTGGACAACCTAGTTTAGGTTTCTACGTGTGGCTTTTACTTGTGTTTTGTTGACATACGCCCTACGTGGATTTATAGGATTATTCTAATGCAGTGCGTCTTTACACGGTACAAATAGGAGGGAATCATGATCAGAAATTGCTGTTTACTTGGACCAGGAGGCTTCGTGAGATGAGGAACTGAATGAATATTGGTAGATACATACAGGAGTCCTTGGACTTCCATTGCCTGCCTCCAAGGAGGCATAGTATGCCTGCTGCCTTTGGTTGTATTTGTCCTGGATTTGTTTGATGAGAGAACTTTGATTCAGTTTCTGAGGAAAAACTAAGGGAGGTACATTAGACTTTGCTAATCCATTATTAGATGAGGATAAAAGCATCCATTCTTTAAGGTGTAGTGCCATGAATAGATGGACGTGTCAACTAACCTAGGGTCTATTCTTTCACTTTGGCTTCCAATGGAATTTCTATTTGTGGCACCTCTGGTGACTTCGAGCATAAAGAATTAATCATTTGGATTTCTGAAGCACGTATGGATCACAGTATGAAGAGGATGTGAAGAGCTATAAGTCGCTTCTGATAATTGGACTCTGGTGAGGTTAAGAAAATGAAAACGTTATGATTCTCCAAGGCAAGACTAAGAAGCTGAGTTCTGAGCAAGAGTTCCCACTATGCTGGTCAAAACACTTGTAGCTTAATCTTAGTTTACTGAGGACAGAGGTTGACAGCATGAGACCCAGCATTGTATGTAAAACATAGGTAGAAAGACCACAGTAGGGGTCATGACTAGACCAGTGTTTCTCAATCAATTGTGCACAGACTTCTCATTGCCTGTAAGGTAAAAGATGATTTTAAAAAAAAAATTAAAATCCACATGTATTTGGGTAAGCAAACAAAGAGGAGAAAAATAGGAGTAGTAAATACTATGTTTAGCTTAATTTTTATTTCATTGCAAGTTAATGTTAACTTGGTAAGATTGGACAGGAGGCAGGTCTTTTCTTTGGAAGGGTTAACCAGCATTGGTGCCACTTTCTGTTTCAAGATCAAGGGTAGCTCTTATTCTTGACATCCTTTTGACTTTTTAAGGAAATCTAGTTGGCTACTGAAATTGCAGATTGGTTTTTTGGACTCAAAAGTTCACCACAATTTTTTTCTCATATCAAGCTCATTATTTTAATTTTTTGGTCTGTATTTCATGTTGGACATACAGGTTATAAATGCGCTTGCAGTCCCAATTTCATCAGCAGGAGTACAGCCTAGTAAATATTTATATGATGCGCTATTTCCACAGACTTTTAGCTGTCTTTAGAGTTGGGAAGATGTTTGGATTTGGAAAGAAGAGGGTAAATATCTTACAGGACTATTCAAATCCCTTTGAAGAAAAGATAAACCAGGAGAGAAGTGTGAAAAACTAAGATATGTGCATTTTAAAAATGTTATGTAAAAAGTTTAAATTCTTCACCTTTCCCAGACCAGTAACCTAGAAGTTGGAAAGGCATATTGTTTTCATAATGGATGTTAGCTACATTTCAGAGTTATCGGATGTCCATTTAAAGTTTGCTGATGTTGGTCAACATTTCAGAATGAAAAAGTATTTACAGAAGCTAAAATTTCCCTGAATTGTATTAAATAACTTCTACCTAAAAATAAAACTGAAATACTAATTCAGTAGATCCTCTGTGCTCTAGGTCTACCCACCAGTTCCATAAATTATTTTGAGAATGTTTGTGTTTAACTTTTTCCCCTTTTAAGGAGTTTTGAAACATGCCATTGTGTTCCTGCTTATGAGAGATAAGTTGCAGAATTGACCAGCTGCACCCTTAATCCTTTGATATCCTGTAAGCAGAACACAGTTTTGGAAATGTCAGGCTGATGTAACTCATATGGAGAACATTAGCTGCTCCTAGATGAGGTTTATAAAATATATATGGGTTCAAAATCACAATCATGTTAACACAAGCTTTCCAACAAGAGGAAATTTATCCATCGATCAGTGTCTGTTAGAGCTTATTACATGTGCTCATGTTTTGAAAAGTCTGTCTGAAAATGCAATACTCTTTCTGGAACTAATAAGATTTTGTGAAGTCCTAGGAGAAAATCAGGTGTGCTGGTGATATGGAAAAATATGAACAGATACGAACACTGCATATAAATAACCACTTCACATGGTGATAATAAGAATATATTTTGTTTATATTATTCCCAGAGAAGGCGGGAGTTCACTATAAATACTATTTTTTGATAACATAAATTTATACTCTGTTGCATTTGACATCTTCGTAGGTGTTGGGTTGGTGATTTTTTTAACAAGTCACTACTTAACTGTCTTACATTCATTTGTAAGTTTAGATTTTAATTTGTATGAAACAGAACAAATTGATAAAACATTTATCAATGCTAGAGCCATTGCGTTTGGAACAAGCAGTTTGGGAATATCCCATCCAGAAGCCAACATTGCTAGATTGTTGAGAATTTTGTGTGTGTGTATAAGACTATCAGAAAAAGTTCAAGTATGGGCTCTTACCAGGAGCTTTAATTTGGTGTTACAGACCAGCTACTTTGCTTTGCCTGTCTGTAGGACAGGCATGGCTGCCCTACCAGCCATAGTATGCCACCACAGCTGCAAGATAGAGCCTAGCAGCAGGGATGGTTTGCCATTACTGCTATGTTTTAGCTTTAGGAGGCTGTAAAAGTACTTGTGAGGGAAGGCTGCCAAAAAAAAAGAGTATTGGTGTTCAATAATCCTCCTTGGAATTCTCTTCAGTGAGCATCGCAAAGTGGCTTTTGTATTAAGAGTGAAAATATGGCCCATATGTATAGACATAGAGAAGTATCTTGACGTGCTGTATCCTCAACAAGCTAAGATGACATGTTCTGCAGTGAGAAATGAGGAAATGTCTTTTACAGAAAGGAAAATAATATCTAAGAAAAAGGTGGTGGTGTGTCACTACATGTATTTGCAAATTGCAAAATGTTACCCACAGTTCAGTAGGGGTGTTTCGCTCATGATGTATAGATTCATCCTCCATGTTCTCTTCATTCATAGCTTTTTCTAAATGTAGGTGGGTGCTGATAGTTTGCAACTGGCGACCAACACTAGCACCTAAGCAATGTGAGAGTTCAGAAAATAATAATAAAAATGTATGTCAACATCAAAACTTAATTGAAATGAGAATGAACTGAAAGAAGAGCCACGATAGTACCTGTAGGATCACTCCATGAAATGTAATGACAATAGAAACCTGATGAATTTTGTTTATGAGTCAGCTTTCACCAGGTAGCCAGGTATTGCCAAGGTGGACAGAAATTATTGACAACAATGAAGAACTGCTTTCTAAATTCTCATGTCTTACTCAAGTGTTTGAGGCAACAGATTGCTAAGAGACTCAAGTAGTCTTTTTTTTTTGTGGAAAATGGCCAAGTATGTCTGTTATCCATCCATCCCCACCCTTTTTTGATATATGGGTTCTGGTACTGTTTTAATGTTACTCTCTTTTCTGCTTGCTAGTGTCTGCCAATACATGCCTGGCATTAAGCCCCTTCAGACCAGAGAAAAAAAGGAGTTTGCTTTTATCCTGAAGCATTGATGAAAGGTGGTTGTGCATCAGCTGTTGGAAATGTTAACAAATGGCTCATACTCAGCTGAATATAGACTGTGGTACAGACTGCTCACAGCTGCTTCACTCTTCTCTTTTTGGGGCAGGCTTCTTTACCCTCTGGAGTTTTCCACTTCTCTCCATTTTTCTTTGTCTTTTTCTTTCCCTGTTGACTGCCACCCACATGATTTGTCTCAAAAGTTCTTTCTCCAGCCGAAAAAGACTGGCCATCGTTCACTTAAGATGCATTTTTAAAGTCTTCTGGTGAGAGTCATTAGAAGCCATTCACGGAACCACAGAATGGTTGATGTTGGAAGGGATCTCTGGAGGTCATCTGATCCACGCCCCCTGCTCAAGCAGGGCCACCTAGAGACAGTAATCCAGGACCAGATGGCTTTTGAATATCTCCAAGGGTAGAGACTCCACAACCTCCCTGGGCAACCTTTTTCAGTTCTCAGTCACCCTCACAGCAAAAGAAAGTGTAGCTCTCCTTTTTCGCAGGGGAAGAGGAAGAGGTCCACAAGAGAAGGGTCATAGACCCACAAGCTCACCATGTGGGTCTTATAACAATGTGGCAGTCGTGTCATTTTACTGTTGCCAACTTGCTATGTCTGCTTACTGTTCACATGGTGATTTGGCTCAGCCCAGGAATTGGTTTCCGTTTGACTACAGCTTTGTCTGTAGCAATTGAATAAATTTTGTTTTATCCTAATGAATTAAATATAGGAGCAAGGTAATTCTCCTTATTGTTCTCTCAAAAGACATCCTATATGTATGCTGAATAGTTGTTTCTTTCACAGATGCACCTGAAGTATAACTTGACTACATGAATCACACTGATGTGTAGAATTTAATTGCATTGTTTTACTTTAATCTTCTTCAAAGAGCCATCAGCTTTTGAGTGCTATATATGGAAATATTTGTTAAATCATTTTGCATACACTGAAGCAGCATCTAAAAAAAAAATCACACTTTGTCACCTTACCGTGTTTCTTGTGTAATTCAGTTCATTACGGCATTTGATGTTTATTTCCTTTTGCCCACAACAGATTTTAGCTGAGCTTGGTGGTGCCTCATTAGGAGATTTGTCATTGAAGTCTTAAGACTAATCAGGGTCTTTTAGTGTGTGCAAGGGGGGCTTTCAGTGTTTTGTATGGAATGCACTGCAGATTTAATGTTGCATTTATCCTTTGATGCAAGTTGAGATCCATTTATCAGTTACAGAAAGAGGATGAAAACAGTCAGTATAAAAAAGCCTATTCTAGTCTCTGTCCTAAATGATAAAAATGCACCTTAACAGCTTCCTTTTGGCTGCAGTTGGCAGGCTACACACCATTTCAGATCTTAAATGATGAGTTAATATGGTATTTTATTAGCTGTGCTATTTTAGTGAAAGGAGTTGTGCTTTTGGCCATATTGTGAGGCCTGTTTGTAGATTTTTATTTTCCATCCTCATGGTTTCAGTTAATATGCTAGAGTAGAGGTGAATCTCTGGGAAGATGGGTGGCAGCAAAATATGAAGTAAAGATGATAGATATGTACTTATATTGATCTGCATGCGACATCTCACTGTTCAGGTTTTACCCTGGCTGCTACTAAAAGATAGTCTAATGGTTAGTTAGCATTTCCTGCCTGTTGCCATGAATCAGCTGCCGCTAAGAAGGCTCTATTACCTACGGCACAGAAAAATCCTCCAAGTCAGAGGTGCCCTTCTGCATCCAAGGGAAGTCTGCTTGGATTCATAGGTGTTCAGCCCACAAGATTGGGGGGAGGGATGTTTGGGAGAGAGAGAGCAAACACTTCATAGAATGATGTAGGTTGGAAGGGACCTTGATGATCATCTTGTTCCAACCCCTCTGCCATGGGCAGGGACACCTCCCACTAGACCAGGTTGCTCAAAGCCCCATCCAGCCTGGCCTTGAACACTTTCAGGGAAGGGGCATCGCCTTCTTAGCCAGAATATAAGCCATTAAGCATTTTATTGCTGCCTGATTGCACATTTTGGATCTCCATTCCCACTGTGCTTGAACAGCCATATAATGTAGGAATGCTGCAATAATGCCTCCCCACAGCCTTCTCTTCTCCAGGCTGAACAGCCCCAACTCCCATCCTTTCTTCATAGCAGAAGTCTTCCAGCCCTCTGATCGTTTTTGTGGCCCTCTTATGGACCCACTCTAATATATCTGTGTCTGTCTTGTACTGAGGACCCCAGAGCTCGATGCAGTACTCCAGGTGGGGTCTCAGCAGAGCAATGTAGAGGGGGAGAATTGCTTCCCTTGACTGCTGGCCATGCTGCTTCTTATGCAGTCCAGGACATGAGTGGCTTTCTGGGCTGCAAGCACACATTGGCAGGTCATGTCCAATTTTTCATGCCCAAGTCCTTCTCTGCAGGGCTGTGCAGTCCATTCATCCCCAGTCTGTTCATACTGGGCATTGCCCTGACCCAGGTGCAGGACCTTGCACTTGGCCTTTTTGACCCTCATGAGGTTCGTGAAGTTCAACAGCTTGATGTCATCTGCAACATCCACAGATGAACATGGATTTAAATAATGTGTGTTTCTGCATCCTTGGATCTAATCTTCATCTGGTGTATTTTAGTCACCAGCTCTAGTATTTGAATTATACTTTTACTGTCCATATCTGTAAGTAGTTGGAAATGTGGTAGTTTGATCAACATCCTGCTGATGCATTGTTGTAAAGGAAATGGTGTGTTGTTTACTTAATGTGGCACTAGTTTGGCTCCAGCACCTGAGAATGCATGATGAACTTTCGAACCTGCAATATAGCCTGTGGGATTGATACTGTTTCAAATAAGCGAGCATTTGGGGTTTGCCTGGACATGATGTAATGAGATAATTGCAGAACCATTTGGCTTTCAACCGCAGATACAGCCTTTTTTTTTTTTTTTAATGTAGTCTATTTAGCTTAAAAAAATAAAAATACATTAATCTTTAAAAAGACATTAATCTTCAGACTCTGCTACTTCTTCAAGTAGTAGAATCATAGGTTGCTGGGCTGACACAAAACTCCCCTGAAACATAGTTTTCAGGAATGCCAGTGTTATTTTTAACTGTCTCCAGCAGGAGGCTTTTTGTCTGGAAGGAATCCAGAGGTTTACGTTGTAGCATGTGTTCAAACTCACATAAGCTGCTAGATAGTCTTAGAGTTCTTGTGAAGTTGTTTTCCTCTGCAGCTGAAGATACCTGCACTTTGGCATTGCAAGACAGACTATGTTACAGTGATGATTTTTGTGTACAGCATAGGTAAACGTAGGATGCAGCAATTGACTGCTCACTTCTGCTGTTTGGCTGGTGGCAGCTGGAAGATCTAATGCATGTCCCATGTGTGTGTGGTGGGTTGACCTTGGCTGGATGCCAGGTGCCCACCAAGCCACTCTTCGGCTGGACAGAAGAAAGAAAATATAACAAAAGGCTCATGGGTGGAGATTAAGGACAGGGGGAGAACACTCAACAAACAGACTCAACTTGGAGAAATTAAATTTATTGGCAATCAAATCGGAGTAGGGTAATGAGAAATAAAACCAAATCTTAAACAACCTTTCCTCCACCCCTCCCTTCTTCTGAGCTTAACTTCACTCATGGTTTTATCTACCTCCTCCCCCACAGTGGCGCAGGGTGATAGGGAATAGGTGTTGAGGTCAGTTCATCACACGTTGTCTCTGCTGCTCCTTCCTCCTCGGGGGAGGACTCCTCACACTCTTCCCCTGCTCCAGCATGCTCTCTACAACTACCTGAAAGGAGCTTGTAGCGAGGTGGGGGTCGATCTCTTCTAAATATCAATCAATACGGTGAAAGGAAACAGCCTCAAGCTGCGCCAGGGGAGGTTTAGATTGCATATTAGGAAAAGTTTCTCCACTGAAAGGATTGTCAAGCATTGGAACAGGCTGCCCAGGGAACTGGTTGAGTCCCAATCCCTGGAGGCTTTTAAAAGTGGATGTGGTGCATAGGGACGTGGTTTTGTAGTGAACTTGGCAGTGTTTGGTTAACAGTTGGACTTGACGATCTTAAAGGTCTTTGCCAACCTAAATGATTCTATTTTATGATTCTATTGTAGTAATTGGTTATGAAATAATTAACCAATATACATCTGTGGGACTTATCCCTTCTCCAGTACTATTTTGCTTTCTCTGCAGTTTTAGGAATACAAATTTATGTAAGTCAATAATTTTTCCACATCTTAAAGATCTTGTTTATCACAAGAGTGAGAAAAACTTAATTCTTTTATGGTAAAAGTGCAAAATTTCAGAAAGTGCAGATTCTACGTGGTCTTCTTGTGCCCTGAATGAATTCTGATGGCCTCTGCTCCTTGTGATTGAATGCTGAAGGCCACTTCAGCAATCCCTTGTTTCTGGGGAGAGAGTTCAGTAGTAGGATCAAGACATGAATGGAGATTAAAAATCTCCTGAACCTCACTCACATCCCAAAAAATATTTCCTTTGTGGTGGTCTTTGCACGTTTGAACTGATGCAAGTTAAATTCATGTTGATTAGTTAAATTCATATTGCTTAGGTTTTTCAGTAGAGAAGAAGTGAGGTAAGGCACTTTCGGTCTTGTTGTTCCAATATATTTCTCTTTCAGCAAAGCTAGAGGTATGCTCTTTTGAAAGAAGCATGCTGTGAATTTCAGGAGATTTTTGTGTGAAGACAGAGGAGTTTTCAAATTATGATTGATATTGCCATTTTAATTGTACCCACCTTAGACAAGATTATTTTTTCCTTTTTTTTCATGCATCCCACAGGTCATAAATGTTGATGGAACAATGCGGAAAACCCTCCTAGAAGATAAGCTTCCACATATATTTGGTTTCACGCTGCTGGGAGATTACATCTACTGGACTGACTGGCAGAGACGAAGCATTGAAAGAGTTCACAAGATAAAGGCTAGCAGAGACATCATTATTGATCAGCTGCCAGATTTAATGGGCCTTAAAGCAACAAGTGTTACCAAAGTGTTTGGTAAGCGTGAGCAATCATAGGATGGATCTATAGTAGTTTCTAGATGGGCTTGCTTTCATTAAGCAACTGTTGATCGCTTGTAATGAGAATAACTGTGGTCTGCTATGTTTGGATCATTTTAAAGGAAAACTGCACCTATTGTTTATTAAGTTGGGAAAATACAGTGTTGCAAAAGAAGTATGGGCTTCTGGTTATAATGTGACATTTGAGATAAGTCTTCCACAGTTTCCACTACACCTTTTGAATATTTGTGAGGAGAATTTTATTCCTTCCTCCGTTCTATAGGAATCGTTACTTCTGGTGCTCACAGAATTGCTCCATTTTCTGTTGGTCTTTTCTTCCAGTACAAAGTCCTAGTGATGTTCAGTTAGCAGAATGCTTTTAACTATGTTGGGTGGCACAGGCAGAGTTAGTGGCCATTACAAGATGGTCTCAAAGCACGTTAAATATTAACTTTAACACATAAATCATACTTAAATCTTAACAATTAAATCTTGCCCTTAGCATGGGATCAGAAGCTGGAGCTCCACGTTCTTCCACTGCATCTCCTGAAAGGTCCAGCCAGTGTTTTATGTCCTCTGCTAGCATTCTGCAGAGGAGTATGTCACAGGGCCTCCTGGCTTCAGTAATAGCTCATGAGATGTACGTGTTCACCACAGATCTGTCTGCTACCTGGAACACTGGAGTCTGGGCATAGCAGTAAACAGATTTGTTCGTCAGCTGTTAAAATTACTGAGAATAGTTACAACAGAATCACATAAAGTAGGTTGTCAAATTACACGCTGCCAGTACGTGGATTTCCAGCCCCTCAGGAAGCTTTATTTGAAGGATAATCAAGTCTGCAAGCTGCAAGTTACAGCATCAGTCTGAAATATGTATGCCCTAAAAAGGGAAAATTAAAAGAAACCTGGCTAAGGCTGATCTTGGAGATTTATTTTTTTGTGTGTGTTAACAGTCTTTAAATACCTAAATCCTTGGTTCCAGGAGGTGGAGAATGGCACTGTTTTGGTCCTTACTTTTCCCTCCACATTCCCTCCCCATCCAGTTGTGGTTGTTCACGTGAAAAAATAAGTGTGAGATTGTGGTGAACTTGTTGGAACTGCTTCTGCTAATGAATGTTCTCAGCTTTAAATTAAACAGGTGGGAAAGAACTGCAGTTGTCCAGCTCTTTTCTCACCATTTTGTATCATTGAAAATTTGTAAAACTGTTGGTTTCAAAGAGATACAAAGCTGAGGTACTTCGCCAAAAATAATCAATCTGAACATGTATGTAAATTCCTTCACTGAAGACAGGTAATTAATCTTTGGGGAAACTAGAAAGATATGATTGTAGCTGTTATTTGTACTATGGGAGGGATATGACCAGCTTCCTAATCCTTGGGTAGAAGGAGAGGAACAGTTTTCAATGTTTTTTTTTATAGAATTCACTGTTGACAACCCATAGTGCTAACCTATTTTGAAAAATTATAATTCCACTGCATTTCTGCTCAGCCTTCCCCCCCACCCCCTTTCTCCCCTACTTCCACAATGCTCCAATATCTGTTTTGTTTTTTCCTAAAGGAACTAATTCATGTGCAGAGAACAACGGAGGCTGCAGCCATCTGTGTTTCTTTACACCCCAGGAGACCAGGTGTGCCTGTCCCATTGGCCTTGAGCTTTTGAGTGACATGAAGACTTGCATCATTCCTGAAGCCTTCTTAGTTTTCACAAGCAGAGCAGCAATTCATAGGATTTCCCTTGAAACCAATAATAATGATGTTGCTATTCCTCTAACTGGAGTCAAGGAAGCATCTGCTCTGGATTTTGATGTCTCTGATAACAGAATCTATTGGACTGATGTTAGTTTGAAGGTATTACTGACGCGTGAATTCCCTGAATATAAAGCCACAGAGCAGTTCCTTTGATCTAGCAAAGGTCTCAGTTACACGATCTGTCCTGCAGTTGCTAATGTTGTCATTGAATTGCATCCAAGAAGACTCTTGGAGATGAAGACAGTTACATTGTTGAATGCACAGTTGGGTGACAGGCATCTTCCTGCTTCAAATGAAAATCCAAATTGGTGTCTGCTTATACCAAATGCCTAAGTCTTGGATGTTGCATGTGTTACATCCATATATGTATCTATTGTAGAAAAGCTGTTTTCGTGTCACATAGTAGAGTAATTTAAACATCAAGCTTGGCAACCCCTCGAGCTTTCTGTCCTCTTCCAGTTTTGACTTGGAAGACAATCTTACTCAAGAATAATATTTGGCAAGTGGACTTTGGATTGGTTGCTGTTAGTCTGTGGCTCCAGCTTGGCACAGAAAAGGCCAGGGAACTTGTCCAGTCCCCTCCATGCTGTGTTAAGCCCCCGCCTGCCCCCATTTCTATCTCAGTATGTTCTCTAGGAGTTTGACATTTCCTGTGACATGTTTGGTTCACATCCAGGTGCACGCTGAAGTGAGCGTTGCACTGTTCATCAGTGCTTTACCTCTACTGGGCAGCTAAAGTGAGTGTTGTGCTGTTCATCAGTATTACTTTGCTTTTTGAAGTGAATTAAGTAATGGTAGAAAATGACAGATTCACTTCACTGGAACTGAATTCCTCTGTTTAGTCTTTTAATAGCTTTTCCAAGAGCAGTGAAAGTTTCCTTGCCAATGTGCCTAAGCCATAATAGGGAAAAGCTCACTTTTAGTGACTGCAGGGCATGTGCAGTTTCCATAGCCTCTCTGTGAAGACTAATGAGGGTTGTGCTTCAGCATTAACAGTGCTGCTTGTGGTGTGGATACTTTTCCTTCAGGAACAGTGCCAATGTAATAAATTAGCGTACTGCAGACACAGTTACTAAATAAATCTCATGCAAGCACGTGGAGAGCTGGAGCTGTGGTTGTCTTAACCATTTGTAGTGGAAAATACATTACTTCAACTGCATCAGTGCATAGATCCCAGTCTCACTCTGTGCAGAAACATTTTACTTGTTTGTGGCCTCCTGAATTATCCAGCATACTGTATTTTCACATACGTATCATGTATGCTTCAGCATGTCTGGGTTTTCATTCTCCCTCTCCCCCCATCTCCTGCAGTTTAGCAGCAGGTAGTGTTACTTCAGAGCCCATCGTCATCTCCTTTCTTTTGGTGACCACCACTGATCTCCTCCTGCCTCTGGTTATATGAAGACTCATTTTCAAAAAGAGGTTATACTTTTGCTAAGATGTGGGTTATACCTATAAAAATATACTACATGATTTCTGGTTTTGACATTTACCTTTAAAAATATAAAATATCTCTTACCCTGATACACTCATTTATCAAATTATTAAGAAATTAATAGCTGAAATATTAGCAGGCATGATCGCTTAGTGTTGGTAACAAGGGTAGGTAATTGTGCATTGGTCCTGGAAGTTACCAGTGATTTACCTGGGGTTGTTTCAGTGCTCCTTGTTAGAAGTGACTTATTTATATGTACACAGTCCTCACCCTATGAATCGTTTTATTGAGTGTGCGTAACTAAAATATAGATGGGATCAGCAAGCTTGCTCCAAGTGACCGATCATAAGAAACAGTTTAATTCAGATTTCTCTGACTTGAGGTGTGTTTCTCAGACTTAAAACATTACAGCAAATCAAGTGATTTAAAAAAACCCAACTTTTTGTGTGCAAATAGAGGAGAGGGAGAAGGGGCAAGGAAGAATCTGGAGACACATAGTGCTTTCTGATAATCATATCCTTTTAAGATATCTTGGACTTATCAGAAATCACTAGCTTTCTGAAAATTCATGTCTTTTTATCCTGTGAATTGCTATATCTCTTTTGACAACAAATTTATTTTAAAAAATGTAACACTGGCTGATTTTTTTACTGATTTCTTTTTGTACACTAAACTCCGTAATAATTGTTCCTTTTTATTTCAGTGGGGTATCCATAAACACTGTAATATTTTTACACAATTGTTTTCCAGACCATAAGCCGAGCTTTCATGAATGGCAGTTCAGTTGAACATGTGATTGAGTTTGGGCTAGATTATCCTGAGGGAATGGCTGTAGACTGGATGGGAAAGAACCTCTACTGGGCAGACACTGGAACCAATCGCATTGAAGTAGCCCGCCTGGATGGACAGTATAGGCAGGTCCTTGTGTGGAAGGACTTGGACAACCCGAGGTCTCTGGCTCTTGATCCTACCAAAGGGTAAGGGACAGTGTTGTTTTTCAAAGCTTTGTCTTCATATTCGTGTATGTGACAAGTTAATTGGCAGTTTATGTAGCTCCATTTCTTCGGGGTCTTTGAAAAGATGATAAATGCTCCACAACTCTATGGGTTACAATGAAAAATTACAAATGGTCAATCATTTTTCTGCCTTTGTCTAAAAAAGGAGTACTGTAATACTGCACATAACCACATGGGTTATTCCTTTTTTTTTTTTTTAAATGAAAATAAATT
>KZ505696.1:1312111-1362186 GCA_002844005.1 Limosa lapponica baueri
TTTTTTTTTTTTTTTAAGGAACTGAAAATAAATTTAGAAAAATCAAAGCATGCAGGTAAATACAATCTAACATGGCTGATGTACTCTTTTTGTTCCACTTCTCCTTTCAGATACATGTACTGGACTGAATGGGGAGGTAAACCTAGGATTGTTCGAGCATATATGGATGGAACAAACAGCATCACTTTGGTGGATAAAGTGGGTCGTGCCAATGACCTCACTATTGATTATGCAGACCAAAGGCTGTATTGGACTGACTTAGACACAAGCATGATTGAGTCATCAAATATGCTAGGTAATTTAGTGTTCTATTACAGCAGCCGGTACAGAAATATGCACTGACAATAGTAAAGCAATTGAATAATATGAAATTGGAATAATATCATTTATATTAAATCTGTGTGTATATTTTTCTTATGAGGGGAAATGGAGAGTTAAATGTTTAAGGAGATAAAAAAGCTCTCTAAATTAATAACCTTATGATGATTTATAATGATGGTGAGATATGTTGTCATTTCTCTGTATTAATATGAAACTTGCCCGTGTTTTATCAAAGCAGAGATAACCTCTGACTTTCTTGAAGTGAGGACACTTCATAGGTTCACCTAAGCCACCCCTGACTTTTCAGTCTGTACACTAACTTTCTGTTGAAGTTTTATCTCTGTTTCCAGATTCAGACTAGTCATATTAGTTCAAAACCCAAACTAAAATACTGCTTCCATTGCCTGCAGTCTGAGGGGTTGTGCAACTACTTCTGCAGTGTATCATGACATGTGATTAAAACTCCATCATGCGTAAAGTAAAACAAATTTACGCATTTTCATATCTTCCGCTGGAATTTCATTTATACATACAAGGAGGTGGCTAAGATTTACTAAACTTTCATATTGATATTGACATGATAACTAACTGGATAAAAGAAGGGAGTTTTGTTTTCTGCAGCTGACAGAGCTTTTTTTATGGTCCAGATGTTTTGTAAATATTAAATGGTCCTCGAGGTTTTAGCTGCAGCAAATATTAATTTCTTTTTGAGAAAACAGAGTTTATGTAAGTTTCCAAACGCCACACAGTGAGTCAATGATAGGATTAGTAATTGAATCCAGAAGTTCTTGACCTGCCATTCTATCCCTGTTCCATTTCTGAGGAGAGACCTTTGTGAGATGGCAATTAATGCCTCTAGGATTCCAATGTAAAAATCAAAGTTTATCTGGCACAACGTATGGTATTTAAGCAAACTCATACAGGATTGTTGCACCAATGCTCTGATTGCTGATGTATATGATTTCCCCGCAACTCTTTTTTTTCTTTTTTTTTTTTTTTTAATCTGTTTCTTTTTTTTTTTAAGGTGTTATTGTGTATTAATATCTTCAGAGTATAGGGAATCTACCAAACTCTTTATAAACGGAGAGAACAATGCAGTTCTGGATTCCAAGGCTATCACTGATTTTGCATTTCTTGTATTTGTTGCTTTGGGATGACAAATAGTGAATGGATGATACTGTTTAGAAATTGCAGTAGATTGTTTCTTTATCTAGATTGGGTTTTTTTTCCATCCATAATGCATGATCTATCAAAGCTCTCACTAAGCTTTTGCATTATACTTAGAGAAACAAAGTAGCCAGAGGCAAGCATGGACTAGAAACTGATTGGGGCATTGGAAAGAAACACAATATTGAAATCATCTTAAATGATGGTAAATTAAAGTCGTTCTAAAGCTGAACCTACAGTTAACATTTATTTGTGATAAGAAAGCAGAAGGATGAGTGCTGAAGTTAGCAATGTTGTATGCTGTCTTTTTAGTTAGCAGATTATAAAGACTCAGGTAGACTTCTAGCAACTGGGCTCATCGGTTAAGGAAACGTTATTAGACTTGGCCTCTGCTATGTAGTGCCAGTCTCCTTGCCAGGAGAGATCTGAATGAGTGCTGCTGATAGAAATGTCTACCCCACCAGCAATGAATAAAGCACTCTTAAGTGGATGAATAAGTGCTGTCCCAGCTTAATCTTGGGCATTATAAACATTACCCAGCAGGAAAAAAACCCACTCTTTTGGGATATTTTCCTCCGTCGACATTCAACTAGACAGCTTGTCTGCTTCCTTCAAAAGAGCCTATCCCCTGAATTCATCACTGTGCACCAGAAATATGGATATGTGCAGGATATCTGTGCCCCTAACTTGGACACTTTAGATGCCTAAAAGTAGTTGGGAAGGTTGCCTCTATATTTAGTTCTGGTGGTTTATACAGAAATGGCCTCATGTTCTAGTTTCTGGATTTTTTATTCCTTCTCCAGTCTTGGCCAAATGGGAGAGGGCATGATGGAAACTAGGGCAGAGATAGAAAAATTAGGTGTTCTGTAGAATCTAGCACTGGATGTTTGTTTGAGGCAGGAGATGATGCTGATGATGGTATATGGTCATTTGATGTGAAGTGGCAGAGGTTCATAGACGTTTATGCTTGAAAATGTTTAGGAAGGTAATTTACAGTAAGACTTTAGTGGTGCATCTCTGTCAGAGGCCATCTAATGCTCTAGAAGGTGTTAAATCTGTTGTGAATGTTGCTAACTTAGCCACTGAGTGTGGGAGTGTTGGGATTTCTGCCAAACAAATGGTTTCTTAATTTCTTGGTGTAGCTGTGTGTTAAATTGCACTGCAAAAGATTTGTGTTTCTTGAGTGAAACACCATAATTTCTAATAGCTATTTCTCATAGCTGTTTCTCTGTGAATCTGAAGTTTGTTTTATGTATGTTGTCGCTTTCATGCATATTAATTGGGTTTTGTATTGACCTAAGGAATTCCTGGAGCTGATAGTATTCTTGAATATGTTTTCTGATATCTATTTGGGATGATAAGCATGAGACTTATAGAGTAGTATTTATTTAAATGACAATATACTGGCACAGTTTCAAATTGCTCTATAGGCAGAAGGGTATCAAGGTAAGGTTTTTGAATGCAAGTGGTTAGGTTACCTCTTGAGCAGATACTACTTAATAATGAATCCCATGATGCTGACTTGGGAAGTGAGATATTACTTTAAAAAAGGAAGAAAAAACTTTTTCTTGATGCCAGTCACACTCTTCATTTCATGACTTAGGAATTGTTCTTCATTTGGTTGTCTTTATTTTTGCAGGACAAGAACGAGAAATCATAGCAGATGATCTACCTCATCCATTTGGATTAACCCAGTACAGTGACTACATCTACTGGACAGACTGGAATCTTCACAGCATAGAAAGAGCAGACAAGACCAGTGGGAAGAACAGGACACTTATTCAGGGCCATTTGGATTTTGTGATGGATATATTGGTCTTCCATTCTTCACGTCAGGATGGCTTGAATGATTGTGTGCAAAATAATGGCCATTGTGGGCACTTGTGCCTTGCCATACCAAATGGATTTAGGTGCGGCTGTGCTGCTCATTATACCTTGGATCCCAACAGCAGGAACTGTAGTTGTAAGCCTTTTTGTGTGCTACTATATTCTTCAGTGTTTGTGGCTGTCAGGTGTTTGTGATCCTTTTCATTTTAGAAAGGGAAGAGCTATCACAAGTCCACTTCAAAGGTTCTGGCTTTAAAGGTGATCTTTAAATATGAGGACAGAGTATTGAGTTTTATATCCATTTTTGTGACATGAATTGGGGCTGAAGATTTTTATTTCAAATCTTAGATATAATAGTGCTGTCAAGTCTAGTCTTTCTTTTTTTACTAGAAGTGCTTTCTAGGTGATTCAACTGTGTGATTGAAGCTTTTCCAGCCCTTACTTAAGTATGTAGATGGGTGGATTTAGAAATTCTAAATAAAAAATGTCTTTTTCTCTGAAGTGTTTCATGAAGTCAGCAAAAATAACATCCAGTAAAACAGCCTCCTCGGTAGTCTGCACAATGTGCACATGCATTTGAAATTCATATAAGTTTTTTTCCCCGCTGTGTGTGATATTATGGCCCTGCCAGTTCACTGATTGTCCAATAAGAATGTAGGTTTCTAGTAAAAATAGCAGATGAATAGAAAATGGACTGTTGACTTGAAAAAACCCCACAAAACAAAAAGCTTCAGGCATCCTGGCATAGAAGCATATAAGGAAGTTTTAACTGTAGGAAAGGATGGAGTTATTAAAGGCAGGTCCTGCTTGACTAACTTGATCTCCTTCTATGACAAGCTTCTCTGACAAGATGACCTGCTAGGTGGATGAGGGGAAAGGCTGTGGATGTTATCTACCTAGACTTCAGTAAAGCCTTTCACACCATCTCCCACAGCATTCTCTTGGAGAAATTGACTGCTGAGGGCTTTGACGGGCATACTCTTCTGTGGGTAAAAAACTGCCTGGATGGCTGGGCCCAAAGAGTGGTGGTGAATGGAGTTAAATCCAGGTGGCAGCTGGTCACGGGTGGTGTTCCCCAGGGCTCAGTACTGGGGCCAGTTCAGTTTAATATCTTTATCAATGATCTGGACAAGGGGATTGAGTGCACCCTCAGTAACTTTGCAGATGACACCAAGTTGGGTGGGAGTGTTGATCTGCTGGAGGGTAGAAATGCTCTAATAGAGGGATCTGGAGAGGCTGGATCAATGGGCCAAGGCCAACTGTTTGAGGTTCAACAAGGCCAAGTGCCAGGTCCCACACTTGGGTCAAACCATCCCATGTGACGCTACAGGGAAGAGTGGCTGGAGACATGCCTGGTGGAAAAAGACCTGGGGGTATTGGTTGACAGCCTGGTGAATGTGAGCCAGCAGTGTGCCCGAGAGCCAGAAGGCCAACAGCATCCCGACTTGTATCAGGAATAGTGTGGCCAACAGGACTAGGGAAGTGATTGTCCCCCAGTGCTCAGCACTGGTGAGGGCACACCTTGAATACTGTGTTCAGTTTTGGGCTCCTCACTACAAGAAAGATGTTGAGGTGGTGGAGCATGTCCAAAGAAGAGCAACAAAGCTGGTGAAGGGTCTAGAACATAAGTCTTCTGAAAGGCTGAGGGGAGACCTTATCACTCTCTACCTGAAAGGAGGTTGTAGCGAGGTGGGGGGTTGGTCTCTTCTCCTGAGAATCAAGCAATAGGATGACAGGAAACAGCCTCAAGTTGCACCAGGGGAGGTTTAGATTGGATTAGGAAAATTTCTTCGCTGCAAGGATTGTCAAGCATTGGAACAGGCTGCCCAGGGAACTGGTTGAGTCCCCATCCCTGGAGGTATTTAAAAGACATGTAGATGTGGCACTTAAGGACATGGTTTAGTGGTGGACTTGGCAGTGCTAGGTTAACAGTTGGACTTGATGATCTTAAAGGTCTTTGCCAACCTAAACGATTCTATGATAATATAGGAAAACCTGTGACTGTGTATTGCCCCCAGTCACTGATGTAACTTAAATTCCACATGAGGGATATAGTTATTTTATAATATGAAAAGGAAATACTTTCTGAGTGAGGGTGTGTACATTTACCTCCAGAAGTGCACAAAGAAACATTCTCAACTTAAAAGCAAAAATCTCCAATTATTAATTACCTTAGTTTTCATTGTCTCTATAATTGTCTCTCTGGGATTTTGTCCTAAATATTCTTTGTCTTCTGTGTGGGTGTATTTTTGACTTTGTGAGCTAAGTTTTCTTATGCATTGTGTTTTGGCTTGTTTCAGCCCCTGCCAGCTTCCTGTTATTTAGCCAGAAATCTGCAATCAGCCGGATGATACCAGATGATCAGCAAAGTCCAGATATCATACTGCCTGTGCATGGTCTAAGGAATGTCAAGGCTATTGATTATGATCCCTTAGATAAATTGATCTACTGGGTGGATGGACGACAGAATATTATAAAAAGAGCCAAAGATGATGGCACTCAGGCAAGTTTACATGGTGTATGTAGTTGTGTGTCGGTCTTTCTGTGCTTTGCATTTTATGCTTGACTTTCCCCTGCTCTCCCCTGCACCAAGGATCCATTGGTTTAAACTTTACACTTGCCAGCACTTATTCATGTATATTCTATTTCCCCTGCTCTCCCCTGCACCAAGGATCCATTGGTTTAAACTTTACACTTGCCAGCACTTATTCATGTATATTCTATTTATACGTGAAAACTACTGAAGGCTTTTAGGATTGTGATTTTAATTTGTACATAAAGAAGTGTAATAGAATATAGTACATCATATGTATCTGAAACTATAAGCCTTAAATTGCAATCTTTAGTTAAGGATGGGCACTGAAGTAAGCCAGACTCACTATTTATACTCTCAACAGATAAATTGTATTCTGAAATCAATACTGTGCATGCTAGTTGTCTAATAACGTTGTCATTGTTGTAAAGCTCTCTCAGAATGAAAACTCTCAGCTATCCAAGCTGTAGTTAAACCCTGAGTGAATGTAGAGTTGATTGCTGTGCCAGATAGGCATAGGCTTATCCACATGCTTAATTGCTTTCCTGAGTTGGGGACATTATTCTTTTGCACTAGTTATTCACACAACAGTGGAAAGAAGTGTACTGTTCTTCCAGGCAGTGTTATGTGTTAACACAGCTTAACTCCCAGATCAAGGTAACAGATTCTTTACAAACTATGGTTTGAATAAGAGTATAAAGCAAAAAGGAGAATGGGCAAGTTATATTTTCCCAGTTCTTGGGCAGACCTATCTAAACAATATGACATGATATCAATGGAAATGGACTGGTCTCTTCATGCGTCAGAGGGTTTGTGGTTTCCTTTAAAGGGAGATGACAATTTTATTTTTTGGCCTTTAAGAGTGGGAGGAGGTATGTTGGGATAAGCAGCTAGCTGGGTTGTAGATGAATTTTGAAGAAGCTCTTGCTTTTTGGGATTCTAGTAGGTGCTAATTGTTGTAGTCTTGCTTCTCTTTGGTACTTGCTAGGTGCAAATTGCAATTGAGATTCATTTGCTCTGTGTTTTCCTCTACCTTGGTCACACAGCTTTGAAGATGCAGATCCCCTGCAAATTTTGACTTTCCAATTTTCACTAACTATATTTACTTAATTTTGTTAAATCGTGCTGTTTGCAGATGATGCATATGAATTTCATGCCTGGGTAATGTTACCTTTGATTTCAGGAAAATGATGATTTATTTTTATATCTAGGCACACTGTCAATAAAAAAATTGGGGTAAAGCTTTATATAAAAAGAAAAAAGCCTGTCTATTGTTATGCAGAACTTGGAGGCTTAAAACCAAAATTTTAAAAATATAACTTTCACAAGTAATGCTGTGTTGGGTAATTTATTTGACTTAAGACACCATTCTGTGCTTAGCTTCAACTTTCTTGAGTCACATGAACTTTTTCTGGTACCGTTTTTGTGTTTGGATTGGGAGTGCTGCATTAGGACACTTAAGGAAGCCACTGCTTTCCCCTCACGGTTATCATGTCACCAGAAGCATGTCACTTTTGAAGGCTGCTTTGATGCTGGGAGTCCTGCCAGCAGTACTACTATCCCAGTGACACTGAGATTGGCTGTACGCTAGTGGAACGTTAAACAAACAACAGAAAGATTATTTTCCTTTAGGGTTTTTTTTATATGCTCTGGTGCTCTTCACAGAAATGAAGTATTGAAGTCTATATTAGTATTCAACGTAGAGTTAAAAAGTGTAGTAAATAATATGTTAGTTAGATAGGGAGGGGTTGAGGGTCATGATTCCAGGAACTTGGCAATAATGTCAAGTTTTGTAAGTTCCACCATAAAGACATGAGGGGGAAAGGAAGGTAATGTTGTTAGTATGGGTGTGAGGCAGAGCTGTGGCTGTTTGACATATAAGCAAACAGAACCAAGTTTCAATACAAAATTTTAGTTTTTAAGAGAAGTCAGGACTTAAAGAAAATCAGTATCTACTACACTACAAATAATAAAGTAAGGAGACTTTGGCAAGAGAGAGATTTGTTCAGCTGACAGTGAACATATTTTTTCAGTATAAAAGTGCAGGTCTGGCCAGAAGGCTGCCTTGTTTCTTGCATTGTTTCATTCAAGATTGTTCCATGCATAAACTTTCAGTGTAGTTTTCTTCCATCTCACTAGTTAATTCTACTTATAGGAGGCCCCACGACTGCTTTTTTGAGAGCTTTGCATAATCTTACAAATTTTGTCCACGTGTTTTTCCTCTGATCCAGTTTGATTCCAATCTTTTTTTGTTAAGCTTTATTGCATTTCTTGTATTTGTTGTTTCCCTGTGGGTGGTTTTAGGTGTTTCTGGACCATCAGGTAGGACCATTCATTCTTCAATGAATAATAAGAATAACTACTGGAATTTATTCCCCTTATGATTTCTTGCAGCCTTTCACTGTCATGAGTACTCCAAACCAAAGCCAGAACCCAGAGAAGCAGCCACATGACCTCAGCATCGATATATACAGCCATACCTTGTACTGGACCTGTGAGGCTACAAATTCCGTTAACGTCCACAGGCTGAATGGCGAGTCAATTGGGATGGTGCTGCGAGGGGATCACGACAGACCCAGAGCCATTGTAGTGAACGCAGAGCGAGGGTGAGATCACTTTCTGTACCTTGTACAGAGCGCTCTTGGGATGTATGTCAGCTGTGTGTGTGAATCTTGTGTTTTTTAAAAAGGAGAATTTTTGCATGTGTAGTCGTTCAGGATGTAGGTGACTGCTTGTCTGATTCTGGCTTTTAAAGGTATCCAGCTTTCTCCTCCTGTTCTCTCCTCTGCTGCCTCCTCTAGTGTGCCGACTTAGATGTTCACACAGCCATGTGGTTGGTTATAGCGAGGAGCTAACCCAGGTGGGGAAGGCAAAGCAGAACCACCTTACCTTTTTTGCTGTATGAGTGCACAGCTTAGTAGGAAAAACAGGAGAGTTTACATTGTGCTCATATCAGCTGGGGATCTGGCTCATTAATGCTTGGTCTTCATAAAACATGTTTCCAGGGAAAAAAAAAAAGGGATCTCTCACATGACACAACTATTCCTGCTAATGTAATAGTATAAAGTTAAACACGCAAACAAACCCCTTACGTTCTGTATATCTTAAAGTAAGTTCTGTCTTGATGTGTATCTCAAAACTTGTGAAATGAATTAAAACAGGTAGGATGCACTAGTGTGATTTCCCACAGGAAGAAAATATGTTGTTTTGCTGCAAAACAGTTTTGGTTAGATTCAACAGACCCCATCTCCACTTCATGTGGTTAGGAGCTTCATTCTTAGAGGTCAAAGATGTCCTTAACTGTTCTTTTTAATGTTAAATTCCTAAATCCCAATTTACTACTACATGGCTTACCATGTGCCTGACAGATGTCGAATGACAGTATTTAGTAACTGTGTGGATACAGTAGTACCCAGAGACTCTATCTGGAACATTTATAAGATTGGTGTTTTATACAATACTCAGTGTACTCTGTGCAGTTCAAAAGCTGGTGTGGGGAGACAGGGATTAGAGGAAAGATTCTAATCTTATTGGGACTAAGTCACTTGGACATAGTTTGTATTTATAAAAGCTTATCTGCTTTCTCCATTAAAATGGGAGTTTGGGTTTGTTGATCTCTAAAACTCTCAAATTTTCTAGTCAGTTTTTCAAATTATGTAAAGATAGATCTCTTTTTAAATTAAAGGTGGAAAAGATGGAGGATAGACTGTGCTGAACACTGTGGCTGTCGGGGAGAGCTGAATGAGGGATCTGTGTACTGAACTTCTTCTGCCTTAATTCCAAAAATCCTTCCTTCCTCCGAAAGGCCTCTGCCTTGGCTGCACATTCTGACTGCTGCCTCTCTTCCTTGTGCCGTCACTAAAGGCTATGCAGCAATGTAGCCAGCTGTATTAGGGAGTTCACCCATGTTATCTACTACTGAAAAAATGGTGGACTTTTCCCTGAGGGAGTTCTCAGTTCATCATGTGGGTGCACAAGCCCTTTTTTACTATGCAGGGGGAGGGCAGAGACTGCTTCTGTTTGCAACTGAACTGGCTTAGGCAGGTGTAAAGAATTCATGGAACTTAGACATCAGGAACATGCCATCCTCAGTTGTTCTTCCTTCTGTGATCTTTGCTCCTCTCAAGTTTGGTAGGAACTTCCACTTGCTGAGAAGAAAGACAACTCAGAAAGAGAGGAGGTGACGGTTAATGTTTTTTGTCAGAAAGAGGTTATGGGCTTTGAATGACAGATGGGTATAGCTTTACCCCAGGACAGTTGCAGAAAGTCTGCTAGTCCCTTATAAGCCCCACCTCCACTGCAGGTACAGCACTGCCAGTGCAGCAGTGCTGGGTGCTGAGGCATTTTATGGCCTGGTGTATTAAGGAAGAATGCTAGTAATTTCAGGCTGTCTCAATATACCAGTTAGCAAATGTTTGGGGTTCTGCAGCTGACAGATCTGGATCTTTGCAGCTGGGACCAACAGTCACTGCAGTCATCCCTGTGTAAACCATTCCCACTTACAGTGTATAACCTGTGTGCAAAGGTGAGTTGCCTCCCTTCTGAAGCTCTCAGTTAAGCAGCTGGTGTCTTTGTTCCCAGGTATATGTACTTCACCAACATGCAAGAGCGAGCTCCCAAGATTGAGCGTGCAGCCCTTGATGGCACAGAGAGAGAAGTGCTTTTTACAACTGGGTTGATCCGACCAGTAGCACTGGTGATTGACAACAAACTTGGAAAGCTTTTCTGGGTGGATGCAGATCTGAAGCGCATTGAAAGCTGTGACTTGTCAGGTATGTGGTATGCAGTTAAACATTTGGAGCGGAGTGTGTATATGTACAGGGCATCGTTCCCTCTTTGATGCTGACCCCAGTAATTTCTATCCCCACTGTTGCCAGTTCTGTGTAGGCAGTCACAGATAACAGTTCCTGGTGGGCTCCTGTCTTTGATGTGATTGGAATAAACATGTCTGTAATGATTGCCACCCTCCAAGAGAGCCGTTTGACTTTTTATATGTTCTGAAAGCAACTCTTGCAAGGTCAGATTTAAATAGGTGTTGCCAGTTATGGAACCCCTAAATCACCTCCCCTGTGCCCTTTCTTTTTACTTACGGTTTGAAAAGTTTGTGTAATTCTTCAATTTTTCTTTCTCTGGAGTTTATAGCTTAGTAAATCAAGGTAGCTTGAAAAACAAACAGAAGGAATGGGAATGGCTTTCTTCCATGATGGATGATAAGGCAGCTCATCTGGAATACCAGTGTTGCAAAACAGTGCTGAGATGTCAAGTCATTGCAGTTTTCGCATATTAATAAAATAAAGCATTACTCAATGTCCATAGCAATAGATCTGAGAGAGCACTGGTCATCGTTGACTTTTAAAAGCACTTGATAGTGCCGAAGAAGTGGAGAAATGGGCTCGCTCATCTGGTGAGCAGTATAGCACAAAGGATCCATTGGCCCTACTTTCTCACTCGTGATTTTTTTCTCTCATCATCATCTGTTTATCAAGAAGTGAAACTCCTAAAGGAAGAGCAGGGAGAAGAGAACTAGTATGAGGGAGTAGAAGCTGGGCTGTTATAGTGATTAGCGTCTGCCATAAAATGCCAATTCTCCAATTTTTTGTGGCTCTTCTTGCCACATAGTCGCATCCTTCCCTTGTATTGTAGTGAGCAATGAACTAAAACAGGGGAAAATTGTTGACTTTTTTCAAGGACAGTTCACTTCTGAGCACCTAAAACTGACTCAAGGTCTCTTTGGGGTCTCTTCTGCCAGACAGAGGATAAAAACATGAAACTGGAGCTGGGAAGGTAAAGCAGCCTATATCTTTCATCAGTTATCAAGCTATATAGGGGGGTATTGTCAAACTGCCTGTGTACAAAATGTCCTGTCCAGGATGGGCATCAGAGAACCTACAAAAATTTGTAGGAGAGAAGAAGACAGGAAGGATACAAGACTTGAGCTATGAAACAACTCGCGTTTGAGAAGAGGTTTACAGAGTGGGACACACAACACAAAATGCATCAGAGATACTGAGAGGGTTTTGTCTAGTGATGAAAGGAGAAGTGCTGTAGGAGGATATCCAAAAGTAAAAGGACAAGACAGAAAAGCAGCACATCGTGCAGCTATTGTGGATGAAGTGGTATCCACAAACGCAAGAGAGAGAGAGACACGAGGCACTAAAGAAGATTATAGGGAAATCATACAGTCTGGGAGAGCAGGAATGTACCATGGAGAATTTAATTAATTGAGAAGGGAGGACTGGATCAATAACTAGTGGTGCTACTGATAAAAAGGTAATAGGAAGCCATATTACTTAACGAAGCTGTAGCATACAGTGGACCTAGCTATTCATGCATCTTCTACTTGTATGTACATAAGCATCCTTTTCTCCCTTTTGATTTAGCACACATGCAAGGTTGAGTCACAGCTAGCCGATGGGGGCGGGTAGAGGGCAAGTGCTTCTTGCTTGTCACGTTACAGGTTGGAAGATGGACTGTGTCCTTGCATAATACAGCATAAAATGCAGAGGAGTCTGTTTAATATTGCTTTAGGTCTAAGACTTGAACGTATAAGACCTGACAATAGGACTTAAGTAAACTGATATATGAACAAATCAGCAGCTAGGCCAGCACATGCTGGTAGTTTTATCTTGTGGTTGCAGTTTCCTTTGCACACATTCTTCTTTTTTGTGACATTAAAACTCCATGTAAGATTATGTTTGCATACTGGATATATGTTTTAATCCAATTCTCTGGATCTTTTTACAGGGAAAACTAAACTTTCTCTGGTTAATATTGAACCAAAGTTTTTAGTGCATATTTATATGATTCACAGCCAAAGAATCAAACCCTATAGCTAAGATAAAAGCAGGGGAAAGATACAGGATTAAAAGAAAACAGTGTTTATTAGCTACAAGATACATATCATGTACCCAGGAAACTGTGATTGTATTTGATCTAGCTGAGCTCACTCTAATTTGTTTCACTGAACTGTTGATTTTTTAAATGAGTCAACTACATTTATTTTCAAACATTTTGCAGTCTTGCGTCACAACTTCAGAAAAAAATTGACAGCCAAAGTTATATTCCGTGAATTATTTCCTCTAAAAAGTATTTTCTGAGCAAAACACTTTAAAATGGGCACATATTAGCAAAAGGATTTTAGCATAAACTGAGGCTGCTGAATAAATTGGGCCAAAATTGTGTAGAGCATCCTTCATGGCAATTAAACTAGTCTAGACAACCTTATTCCCTTGTAGGCCTGGAGAGATGACATGGTTATGGAGGTTTCTGAAGCTTGCACTACACCCCGATTACAACATCCTGATAAATCATGGAATAACCTCAGATGTCCAGTGCTTAACTTTCAGAGAGGGATGAAAGAGCTATAAACCTGTCTAACAGTTTTCTTTATGAGATTCTTGAATTTTTCAGTTGGAATTGTTGATGCTTTTTAGACATTCATAAACTGTTTGCAAATAACTTGTCTGCCACACCAGTCAACTAAAAAGTAGTGTTTTATAGTATTGTTGAAGTGACTGGAAAACCTATAAAACTGCTGCAGTGAAAACGTGCTTTGTTTTCAATTAGACTTTAAATAGAGGAATTGTGTTCTTCCAGCTTAATGTTCTTTACATTTAACTATTGGTTTCCTTCTTGAAAAGACTACATATCTGTTTCATGCTGGGAATCAACGTATTTAATTACTATGGAAATTCAACACTTCTTTATTTGTAATGTGTTTTCTCTTCCTTTTTCTAACAGTATCTGTTGAAAATACCCTTTTATTTATTCAGATAGAGTTTTTCATTTTGATCATTCTTCTAAACAACAATTTAATGGTGTCATCCGGTGTTATAGGTGCACTTTTTTTCTCTCCTTTTAAAATTATTCATTAATAATTTGGACAGTCATTTACTTAAGATCGAATGCAACGTAATTATAGTATAGATTAATCACCTTATGAAGTGCTATCCCCAGCAGCTTCCCAAATCACCAATGTTCAGCTTTTTGCAGATGAGGGAGAAAAAAGATGATGCTTGATGTACACCCCCAAAAACTGTATCATGTTTTAGGCCTGGATTTGGAAGGGTGTTTAAACAGTCTGGGATTCTAGCGGCACTGCAAGCTTGCAAGTGTCACCTGACACCTCCTGTATTTGTGATTTCAGGATGCCTTCAGGATATCCTTCAGGAAACCAGCTTGCCTTTTATTTCTAAATGGATGAACAATTTAGCACTTAAAAAATCAAGAAGGCAGAAGGAGTTTTTTTTATATCAAATTGAAATGAGGCTTTCCTGTTGTTGCAGTATCTTGAATGCAGCTGAAAATTGTGCTTTTGGGTCAGAATGTGAGGCTTAGTCTGGCAAAAGGACAGTCATCTTTGAAAATCCAGTGACACTGAAGTTCATAGGAGCTAAGGGTGCTCAGCAGGTTGGAGGGCAAGTGAACAAAGTGCCCTGTGCTTTGTTCACTGAGAACCTTCTTCTGTCAAACTGTTTCCCAGTATTTCTAAATTTTAAGACCTGTTTAGGAGAAGACAAAGAACATCTCGGAAACTGCGCTGCTAGAGAGTAGTACTAAGGGTCAGGTCTAGTGAAATTAGTGCAGGTGCATCTGTTCTGTTCTTTTACTCTTTACAAAATCTGGTGGTACGTTGGAGGTGTGTACAATAATAGACACATCAGCCTGCAGCCAGGACTGTACTGTCACATACACTTCATGTGTGTTTCTTTTGAAAATGGAATGAAACAAAAATGTCTTCCTCATGGATTTGGAAACAGAAGAAATTCAGAGCTAAAGAACTAAAACCCCAATTGCAAGTCCAAGAATTTCTTATCACTCTACAACTAAATTTGATTTGACTGCACGCTGTTTGTCAGTCAAGTAAGAGTCATTGCAGGTGATAATTTTATATGCAAAACTAATAGAATCTGTAATTGAAATACATGTTACATTCTTATGCTTGGCTGAGCTCTACATAACTTATGCAGCAAATTAGTTGAATCTAGTGGTCATAGCATTTTTATTATTATCCTGATTCTCTAATCTCATTTTGTGTAGATACAAAAAATGTCTGTTTTTTAAATGCAAGCAGACATAAGGTCTTTATTCCAAAATGAAATGCAAGAGCAGAAGTTATGCTCTTAACCAAAACCATAACCAAGTTACGATTTTGCTTTGATTTCTCATTTTTAAAATCAAATATATCCAGTATACCTAGGCATACACAGCCTCAAAATGGTTTCTGTGAATTAATAGAAGAATTTGGAATCTCGTGTTCATCCTAGGCAAGCATAACAAAAGCAACAATTAAATGCCACTAAGTGTAGGGTAGCACACAGTAAAAGACTGCAATCAATTAAAGTTAAAAGCAGTCATAAATGCATTTTTACTTACACTGATTTTTGCACATTGACTGAGAGCAGATTTTTACACATTTCTGTAGAGCAGAAAACCTTAGCATTTGATAGTGTTCCTGTTTAAGAGCATATTGAGTTGCCCAACATTGGGCAAACTTGGAGTTTGAGTTTTCTGGTTGGTTACTGAACTAAAAAGCTAAGGTGAAGGAAGGAGTGTGGCTGTTAGAATATGAGCTGCTCTTTTGTGACCATATCTCTCTGGTTGTGATACAGCATATGACAGGGTTTGTGTACTTGCTTCTTGCTTTGCATGATGAACGTGTTTTATTTGAGTAACGGCAGTGAAACTAATTGGTTGTATTTCACTCTTGCTTGTAGATTCCAACAAAGTGTACTGCCTGGTGTGTGAATGTATTGTAAAAATTTTGGCCCAAGAGCTGAGTCTGTATCGGTGACACAGGCTTTTAGGGACTGTAAACATATAACAAAACATGTCAACATGAGGCTGATCGTGGCTGGCTGACCAGCCAGTGTATGAAAGAATCAGCTGTGTTCCGTATTGTATCCATTTGTCCCCATGATATGACAACTGGTTGCATTTATCTGAGATGAGGCTGAACAAGCAGAGGTCTGAACAGGTCTGCATAGACAGATGAAGCCAAGGACTTTTTAGATAACTATTTTCAGGGTTTGGTTTGCTTTGGTTTGGTTTTAGTTGGATTTTTTTTAAGAAATTACTTAAAAGTTGACTGGTGTAAAACTAGTCTTTGTTTTTGTTTATCTCAGGTGCTAACCGTGTCACTCTGGAGGACTCCAACATCCTTCAGCCAATGGGACTCACTGTACTGGGGAATCACTTGTATTGGATTGATCGTCAGCAGCAGATGATTGAGAGAGTGGAGAAAGTGAACGGGTACAAAAGGACTAGAATTCAAGGCCGAATTGCTCACCTGACAGGCATTCATGCTGTGGAAGAGCTTGATATGGAGGAATTTTGTGAGTTTATTTCGATATCTGATGTCTGTCACTCTCGGTCGCTGTCTCTCAAAGTCCTCATCCAGCTGAATATTGTAATAACGTTGCCCAGTGCTCTTCAGGTAAGCCATGGAGAGCTTTCAACGTGGCCAGTCAGGATCCTAGAAGAGGAGGAGAAACAAATTCCTTGTTCTTCTCCAGAGGAGTATTTCTGCACAAGTAGAATATGTGATTTTATGACACTTAGTTAACTGCTTTGTACAAGCTCATATAATACTGACTTCATTCTAAAAGCTAATTATAATTATGGCTGTTAATTTTTTAAATACAACCAAGTAATAAGACTTGGAAAAACCTTTAAAAAGAAAGAATTGGGTTGTACTTGCCTTTTCTCCAGGGGTTTCTAACCTCTGTGTAAAGCGTGACTGGTTTGACTCAGCACAACTGATGATGTAAAAGCCTCCAGTGGGGAAGGGAGAATGGGCAGGAAGCTCCTACAATGAATTCTTGTAGATATGGAATTTCTCTTCCATCAGAGGTGAAGCCATTATAGATGCTCTCTTCTGAAAGGGGTCATGCATGCAGGACCTTCTTTTTCTGGACTGGTGGTCCAAGTTCCTGTGGTCTGAGGGAGAGTGCACTCCTCAAAGTTACAACCTACAGCTGCTCCTTCTTAATAGGAATATGAAAGAGAATATAAAAGCAGAAACAAGATGTGGGAAACAGAGGGCTAATGACAGTGGCCTCTGTTAACTTTGTTGCCTGTGATGGGTTGTCTTATATAGGGAGGGTACATTTGCATATAATGCTTTAATTTTCAGAAGAAATTATTCCATTTGCAACCTTCTGTGCCACGACATACATTGGTTTCTGGGATAGCTGAAAGTATTTTCAAACTTGCTATTACAGTCTGAGAAAACCATAACAATTTATTGTCATTTAGACAATTACTCTATCACCTGATGACCCCTCCCTACCCAGGAAGGGGAATCAGGGAAAACAAGAAAACAGGAGGGTTGAAATATAAATAGATTTAATAGGATAAGACTAAATAATTAACAATAATACTAAGGAACCAGTATTGATTCCAATACTAATATAAAATATACAAAAATTATACTCAGCCAATTACATCAGTAGGAAGCTGTGCGCTCCCAGCAGTGGACAGCAGATATTGGACACTGCGAGTGCTATGGCTTCAGGAGGAAGGGAGGGGCTCAGCGGTCCGGCACTAGGGCAAGAAGTTCTCAGGATCACAGCCATCATATAAGAGAGAGAAGTCCTCAGCAAACTTTCTAATTTATATTGAATGTGACGTTCATGGCATGAAATAATCCTGTTGGCCAGCTTGGGTCAAGTGCCCAGGTCTCACTTCTCATCCCTGCACCTGGCAAGGCTCAAAAACACTGAGACCTTGAATCCCCTATACCATAGCTGGCTATCAAGTAAATATTGTCATGAATTCAGACTCTGGAGTCTTCTGACAGTGCAGTTTTCCCAAGCATTAGAAGATAAATTAGTCCTGTGTCACTCACACCAGGACACTTGCCTATGTGGGTAAGCTGTTACAAATAAAGTAGCGTAAGTATTTAAACTACAGTTGATTCTATGTGCTAATCCTTATCCAGATACTCTTTTTCCTTTTACTCAGTTTTTCTTCTGTGCCATTTCTCACATTCTTGGTGTATTTCAAAGGTAATAATGATGCAAAAAGATTTTTTTCCTTAATTCTCAGCACTGTTAAAAGATTCCTTTATATCCCATGTGTTTTTTAAAAATGTTTATTTTTTATGGCAAGAGTACTGTTTCTTCTAAGTCACACTGAAAAGAATCACCTTTTGCAGCTGGAAGCTGTCCTACATAGGTTACTTCTGTTATAACAGGGGAGTAAAAACACATATGCACATGTGTGTGTGCCCCCACAAGTATATATGTACGCACTTTTTTTGCTAGCAACCCATGCCTCAAACAGTAACGTCGCTAACACTGTATTAAATAATGAATTTGTTAAAGGTGTAAGCAGGTTGCTGAGAAGCCTGAACAGATGGAAAACAGCTTTGGCACAGAAATTATGATATTTATACTGTTTCTTCCCTTTGGAAATTCTTGGTCCTTCCTGGTAGTAAAGAATGCATTGTTCAGCAGCATCACAAATAAGACAGGCTGTAGTCCCACAGATCGCTCCAGCTGTCAGCTCAAAGAAGCGGGCACGAGACTGAGTCTCACTCTGTTGGGCTGGGGTCCTCAGACAGTGACTTCACTTCTCTATGCCTGTTTCTTATCCACCTAATGTTCATTTAGAGTGATTCTATTAGGACCTCTCAGGTACTCAGTGCTTCTGGGTAACTGATTTGGGAACACAACCATGTAGCTTCCTGTCTTTAAAAAAAAAAAAAAAAAAAAATCAACTGTATGTGCTTATATTGCAGTTTTGTGAGTAACAGGGAAGTGGAGGGGCTAGATATTAAGAGCTCTTTAAGATTAAAGGAGAATTCCTGAGGGTTTTGGAGGTTGGCATTCTACAGTGCCTGACTACCCTAGAAATGCAGGTGGGTTGTCTAAGTATGCTGTAAATGCAACCTTCTCAAATCTGCTTTCTCATTCCTCTTCACCTGAGCTCTCAAATTCTTTTCAGAAGTCCTTTAAAGGTCTCCATATCACTGTGACTGTGAGAAATGTAGTCCTTATGAAGTAGTAAATCAGCTTTTGAGCACTGAACTGAAAAATCCTGCATCTTCCTATTAATTTGTAGTGAAATCTTGATTACTCAAACAAAAGTGGTTTGTGAGTGGGTTTGTGAATTTGCCCTAGCTAGGAGTAGTTACAATTTCTTTTATGCTATCTAATAGTCTTTTCTGTGTGTTTCTCCAGCTGCGCATCCGTGTTCCCGTGACAACGGTGGGTGTTCACACATCTGCATCGCCAAAGGGGATGGGACTCCAAGATGTTCATGCCCCGAGCACCTTGTGCTTCTACAGAATCTCTTAACATGTGGAGGTGACTTACGTTTAACAGTACTGCTAAGCATTCTATATCCAAAAAGATAGGGGTTGAGGTTGCATTCCAATCCAAAATATGGATTTACACACAGTGTTTTCCTACACATGGTGTACCGCAATGTATTAAATTGACCTTTGATTCTCCTACCAACTGTTTTCTGCTTCAGTTTTTGGACATACGTGACTTTTCACTGTGAGCAGAATATTCTTATTTGACCTTAAAATACTTGCATCTTCTACTGAGATTTTTATAATTGTATGATGTGTCAGGTTCATGCTGTAAACAAATGCTTGTAAGGTGATGTTGCATCAACCAGTGATGACCTAGCAGCAGAAACTGTGCATATGATTCCCACAGTGCGATACTCCAGTCTTTCAAATGAATTTGGCCTCATAACATGAAACACTGTGCTGTCTAGTTATGAAATGTAGGCCAAAAGCTCTGTTCCAATACTTTTTAATTAAGGTTGCTCTCCTCTTTCCACGTGGCAGACTTTTCCTTCAGACTTCCCTTTCACAACCCTAGGATTTTTGAAAATTGTAATGTTACACTTGCAGAGGGGATTAAAAACAAAACAAAACAAAAACATTTTTTCTTTTTGGGAGTCATCATATCTTAGATCCTTTGGTTCTGTTGGTCCTTGTGACTTCTTTTTATGTATTCATTTTGCTGTGGATTTCATTTTCTAGCTGAACTCTGACCTCCCATGGGACAGTCATTTCCATTATAAACGGTTTTCTTTACCATGACCACAACACGCTATGTGGTTTTAGAGTAGTGGTGATTACATCTTGGGGGGGGAGGGGGGTGGGTGTAATCAATCTACTTATATTTCTTGCTGTACTGTTGTTGCACAACATGGCCAATGAGAGATTCTTATGTCCCACTCCTTTGTTATCTTCAGCTATAAATCTAAAAAATTAAGGGGCCTCCATTTCAGTGTGTTTGTTTTTTATTCTAATCCTAAGCCAGCAACAACTTTTTAACCTATCTTGTCTGCTGTAGTAGCAGCCAATAGCCAGTATTTCAAAATAGATTAATAGTTATTTTGGCTGGAGAACATTTGTCCATGTACCCTTATGAATGCTCTTGACAAGTTTTTAAATGCAAGCTTGTGCCTGCCAAGTACAACCATGATGCAACATTAAATGTGGCTCTAAATGCAGAAGTAGTAATCTGTCTGTTGAATTATCTAAACAGCACACTCATATCAAAATTTAATTCAAGAATTATCTTAATGTGTGTATCTGGCATCTTTATCTTACCTACAGCTGTCAGGTCACTGGCTACACTTGTAATTCCGATATTGCTACATCAAATAATCCTAAATCAGAAACTTGAAATACCATAAAATTTACAAAAATTTAATGCATTTGGATTTTTATTTGCATTTTGTTTATCAAGCTCTTGACTATACTTGAGTCTTGTTCTTGAACATTTCTTCCTAATGATGGAAGGACAGCAGCCCATTAAAAATGATTTGCATGTAATTGCATAGATCTAGGTTCTGTAACACCACCCTCAGGAGAAAAATACTCATACAAAATCTTGTCACTGGTTACAACGGAGAGGCTTTCCTTATGCTGGGTTCTTTGTGAAGTCCATTCCTGAGCCTGAATGTTAATAAAAGCTCATTTAGGGTTTCCAGAGGAGTGTTACCACCCAGTGTCAGAGCACCCCTCCAGCTTGCTCAGTATTGTTCAGAGACAGGATATGATGTGGTACTCTGATAATCCAAGCGGCAAAACATCTACTTAGACCACTAGCTCGCAACCGCAGCTGTGGGGACTAGTAACTGCCTCTGTTAACTGATTTAACTACTACGTCACAGGGATTTGACCCAGCAGCTTTTGAAATCCGTGGAAATGTATGTTTGCTGCAGCGATGTTTTGGGATGGGCCCCTCATTTTGAACATAACTAACTGCTACTGATAACAGCTGAAGGGGCTTACACATTGACTGTTTCTTTCATTGATGCTAATGGTGAAAAAGTGTGCGCTAATAGGCTGTATGTAAGAATTAGAAGCATTTTTTGCAATAGATTCTTTATCTGGTTTGTCTTCGTCTTTGTCTTTTGACATTCTGAAGAAAGCAACTATGAATGCCTTATTACAGCATAATTGTTGCATCTCAACATGAGGTTGTAGCTGCTGCTTAACGCTATCAATGTGTGATTGGAACTTGAGCAGCAGTATGGATGTGGAATGGATTGATGCCAGGATCTTGGGGTCCATGAAAAGTCAAATTTGAAGGAAATCCTAGCTTTCTTAGGTCCAGCAAACAAAAATGGTTGTGCACAAGGTCCAGAGTTCTGGCTCTGACCATAGTGAAAGAATATAATATCAGAGCAGGCCTACAGTGCTTCTCAGACTACTCTCTGAACCTCCACTGACCTGCAGCCCAGAGATTTTCCAGCAAGAGGACCTAGCTTAATGCTTAACAGGCCTTTACAGATATTTTTTCCCCACTCATATTTTTCAATTCATATTTGACTGGGAAATTTATTTGTGGAGAAACCACAGGAAAAATAGAGAAACAGACATTGTAAAAGCAGATGTTATATGTTTTAGGTGTATTCATTGCCAGTTAACCCAATCTGCCAGGTTTTTTTGTGAAGAATTCTTCCAGGCTGATAGAATTGCAGGGATTAGAATTGTGTAGAATGTGGTTTGCAATCAGAAATTGAGTAATCATTTGAATTTATGTGTATGACAGTGTCCAAAAGGTGGCTGTTAAAGCCAAAGTAAGTATTTGTACTTCCTGTCTTTAGTTCAGTGCTCACCTGCTAGAGCAAGTTTCTTCAATCAGGATGCATCCAGTTTTTGTTATGAAGTTGGCAAAATTTTGTTCCCTATGCAAAATCATGTTTTCCTCTTTGCTGGAATCTTAATATTGTCACAGAAGAACTTCAGTCCAGGCATAAGTGTGTTTTTCTTGAAATAGTCCGTCATATTTTTACCCTGTTGTAAGGACTAAAATTGAATATACAAATGGGATTTGTTTTCTCTTTCTCCAGAACCTCCAACTTGTTCCCCAGACCAGTTTACCTGTGCAACTGGAGAGATTGACTGTATCCCAATGGCATGGCGGTGTGATGGATTTCCAGAGTGTGATGACCAGAGCGATGAAGATAGTTGCCCCATATGCTCTGCATCCCAGTTCCAGTGTGAGAAAGGACAGTGTATCGATGCACACTTGCGGTGTAATGGAGAAATCGACTGCCAAGATAAATCTGATGAAGCGGATTGCGATAGTAAGATTAATTTGCCTGAACTCATGGTTCTAACATAAGCATCCATTTGGGATTCTAACTGTTCTTCATATATACATATGAATTTTAGTTTCAAATGGGGAAAACCAACCCTAGCCATAAGCCTAAGCTATGCACTGATTCTGTCTTTCTTTCCCTCTTTCTTATTCTGTTGCTCAAATTAAATTTCTCTGTGGCTACATAAATTGTTGATCATGTAACTATAGATATGGGGGAGCGTGGGGAGAGTATCTTTAATCCATATTCAGAATGAAAATGGGAAAGAAACTAGCAGAACATACTTTTTTCCTGCCCAACTACCATTTTGAGTTGCACTGTTTCCATGGTGTCCACTTCACCTTCAGACAGTGGTCACTGCAAGGTGCCACAGGGAGGAAGAGGTGGACTTAATCCTGTGGCTGAATTGGCTGTTCTGAGAGTTCAGTCTTAGCAAGCTGATGCTTATAATCCTGGATGTACCTTTCTATGAGAAATCTGGGGAATGATGTCCAAGGAACTCTTGCTGTTAGAGCTGCTGTGTATGCAGTCAGCTGAAGAATCTGGGTCCAAGAGAGAAACACGGATGGGTGCATTTGCATCATCCCTTGGTTAATGGGAAAACTTGCATATTCTGTGTTTAGTATCAAGGCATAGCTGAAACAGACACTTGACTGTGAGCTGGCACCATGGCTTCTTATTACTGTAAAAAATTTCAGGAGCCTATTCAGTAGTGTAGCTCTTGCTCTGGGAAGCCTCAGGACCCTTGGCTCTACCCACTCAGTGGCTAATTATTGCCACTGGCCAACAGGGTAGATTTTTGTGGACATTTCAAGTCTCAATTTTTTTTGGATTTGCAGTGTGCTCTGTAACTTCGAGGCTGGACACCAGAACATCAGTACCTTCTTTGCAAACAAGTTCCTGTCTTTCATGTGGGAGGTGGTACTTACTACCTGTACTGCTTCATCAAGAGGCTCTGCTTTGACCACAGTGGAGCCCATATGCAGTGTAACGGTGCCATTACTCACACACAGAGTCAAAGTGGAATGTGCATTTGGTCACCTCCCTGTGAAATGGTGGGCACTGCTAAGCAAACTTAACGTTCCTGGCACGGTGTGGACTGTAGGCACCTGCCTTGCCCTGCACAGCCCCTTTGAGGGCACAGATGAGCTTTACCATCTCGTCTAGAATAGTTGAAGACATGTTTCTTCAGCAGTTGAATACTGAGTGATTGTATCCCTAGTCCTCTGCGAGCACTTGGGCCACCCATGACCAGACTTTTGTCCAGGGTACTGTCTGACACTTCCCTAAAAGGGCTATGAACATACTCAGTGTCCAGGGTTAGACTGAGGGAGATCTGGCAAACGTGACCTCTGTAGTCCTCAGGAATCTTTACAGGCACCTTGGCCTGAGTGGGTTCCTAAGAAAAATAAAACCGCTAGGCCTTTCTCATCCCTTAGCATGCGTCAGCCTGTAACCCACTGTGTTTGGGGAAGGGAAGGTGGCATATAGTACATTTTTGTTCTTTATATGAGGTTTATTGAAGTGTTGAGGCTAAATGGGCTTAACAGAACTTTTCTACTATACCTTACGCATCAGAGGAATTGCCTTCTGGTCAGAGCAGTGGTAATCACTGCCTTTCTGTAGATCTGCATTCAATGCCTTGATTTTGTCAGAAGCTGCTGTCCCGTGGTTTCCCAAGGCGTGCTTTTGGAGAGTTGAACCTGAAGCATTGGCACAGGGATTGCAGACTATGACTGGAAGTAGTCAAAGAAACATCCCTGGATATGTTTGTGGTTCTTGTCCCACATCTTCAAGACTGTGGCTTTCATCTTCTTGGATTTATTGTGGCGCTGCTAGCTGGTCCTCTCATACCCAGTGAAAGTCAGAAGGTTAACAGTCTGCAACTGGATACTGCAGCTGGATTACCATGCCACTGAAGAAACTCTGTCTCCTGTACAACACAGGTTCAGTGCTCCAAGTTGTCCATTGCTGGATCAAGAAGAAACAAGGAGTCCAACAAAGCAGGGCAGCAACAGAAAACATGGCACCTAAGAGTGGAAAAGATATTTAGACAGAAGTCTTGATGAAAGATAAGGGAGCAGCAGACAGTTGCAAGAATAAGTAGAGGGCTGGCAGTCACTGGCAAATAGGAAAGTCCTCACAGAACTTGGCCCTTCTCGTAATGCAAGAACCTTTGTGGAGTGATGGGAGCTCTAGATGCTTTTAGAGCCTACTATAAACATGTGTGTGTTTTGTATGCACTGTAGGACCTTGTGGAGCTGCATCCAGCTTACTGAGGCCATAACAATCCAAATCAGGAGCTGATGCATTGGGAGCTCCTAGCGGTTTTTTTTCTCCATAAATAATTTAGTTCTCTTACACAAGAACTGCTCTGCAAACTGTACCATGGCAAAGTATGTATGGCTGTTCAGGAGGTCCACTTCACAACACCACCAGTGTTGTGATCCAAAACATTAATGTGGATCTTCTCCAAAAACAAAAAAAAAATCTTTCTTCTTTTTACATTGAATAACCTATACTGTGAACCTCCCAGAATTGCTGGTTACTAGCCCTTATAAGACAGTCTCTTTACTGATCATTTAATGAGCTTTGACTTGACAGAGATTCCAAAGATAATTAACAAGTCCATTTTGCTGAAAAAATATTCAGGCTTCTGAATATACATAAGAAATTTAGTAGTTACTTAGCAAGGTTATATTGTACAGGGCTACATAAGGTAGCATAGACTATATAAGGTTTTATAATGTGCCGAGTTACTACATTTTTGTTAACATGTCAAATAATCGGCTACACTTTGATAGTTATTGTAGGAGATTCTTGCTGATTTGATCCCAGTTTTGCCGCAGCAGGACTGATTTGACAAAAGATGGGGAGTTACTGGGATCAGAATTTTATTTTAGCCTGAGCAGGATGTGTAACAACAAGAAGGAAGAATCAGAGAAGTGCAGACTTGCATTTTACCCACAGCAGCAAAGCAGGTGTTCTGGTGCCTACCTGGTCATAATATAAAATGCATTGCAGCTTCGTGTCTCGCTTCGTTTGGCTTTCTTAAGATGCTCAAATGCTCCCATTAAGTAACACTTAATCTTTTCTTTCTTTCTGTGCAGCAGTTTGTCTACCCAATCAGTTCCGATGTGCAAGCGGCCAGTGCATCCTCCTGAAGCAACAGTGTGACTCCTTTCCGGATTGCATGGACGGTTCTGATGAGCTTATGTGTGGTGAGATGTCTTCCTTAAGACTCAAGTGCTGTATTCGGGCATAATGTCCTACATCCCTATGCAGAGTCCCAGTTTTTGCGTAGTAGTATTATTTCAGGGAAGCCCAGTGAATCTTGGCCAAATACTCTCACACTTGTATTTGGCTGCTAAATATAGTCATTCTCTTCCGTTGGTCTGTGCAGCAAAAGAGTGTGAGCTTGCAGCATGGTGTAGCAAGTCTGTAATACTATTATTCTGGGTAATGCAGGAACAGCAGTAGTGAAGATGTACTGAAATCGCAGTGTTACTTCAAGCTAGTTATGAAATGTTGTATGGGACACAACACTGCCTTGTTCGGATGGGCCTTCAGATCTATACCCGGGGGACCTGATTCTACTATCCTCAGAACTTGCAGAGCTGCTGCTGATCTTGGGGTGGCTTTTAAAAATGCGCAGCCCTATCCACTGCAATTACAGGGTCAAGCTGAAGACTAATTATGTGGAGGAACTAGCATGCAATGAGCAAGTGTCTAGAAGCGACCATAAGCTGTCACTTATAGTGCAAGCAGGAAAAGAATATAAGGAGACACCTTAATTTTTCTGGGAAAAATTTTACTTTGAATTGTCATGGCAGTAGGTGCATGCAAGTTACAGGCATGCTGATGGCAGTTGCTGTATTAGTCCTTAGCGGAGTCTGTTATTTTGCAGCCTGAAGTGGACAGTAAAATTTACTTACTTATGCTTTGCTTGTAACTTTCCTCCTTTTGCACCATTGGGGTGACTAGTGCATGAAGTTTTCAGGGAATGGGGCAGATAAAGGGGGCACTCCACTGTCATGAGGCCCCACCTGGAGTGTACTGCATCCAGCTCTGGGGCCTCCAACATAAGAAGGACGTGGACCTGTTGGAACGGGTCCAGAGGAGGGCCATGAAGATGATCAGAGGGCCGGAGCACCTATGCTATGAAGACAAGCTGAGAGAGTTGGGGTTGTTCAGCCTGGAGAAGAGAAGGCTCTGGGGAGATATTATACCCCCTTCCAGTACCTAAAGGGGGCTACAGGAAAGATGGGGAGGGACTCTTTATCAGGGAGTGTAGCGATAGGATGAGGGGTAATGGTTTTAAACTGAAAGAGGGTAGGTTTAGATTAGATATTAGGAAGAAATTCTTTACTCTGAGGGTGGTTAGACCTGGACCAGGTTGCCAAGGGAAGCTGTGGATGCCCCATCCCTGGAAGTGTTCAAGGCCGGGCTGGGTGGGGCTTTGAGTAACCTGGTCTAGTGGGACGTGTCCCTGCCCATGACGGGGGTGGGGGGGTGAAACTAGATGATCTTTGAGGTCCCAACTCTAACTGTTCCACCATTCTATGATTTAGTAGCTCATGAGTGGTTTAGCAAGATAGTTGGAACATAGCCTTTTAGAACAAAAGCAAATAGATGTGCTGATCTGTCAGTAATTCATTCTGAACAAACACCTTGTGTTGGGTTTGTGTAGGCAAATACTGCACTTTGCTTAATAATGTTGCCTGTAGGACCTTGCTAATTGCAAGGTTTTTAATACCTTAAGTCTTGTCAGGTTTTGAAGCACCATTTGTCAGAAGCTGTGCCACTGCTGGGATGAGAGGAGGGATCACCAGGTCTGGTCAGGGTATCCTTGTCTCTTCCTTCTGTCCTCACAGTGGGTACAGCAGAGAAAAGTGTATTTCATGAGCAAGAGTGGTGAAAGAAGCCCAAATGGTGAATAGAAGAAAAGGCTAAAGAATGGTGAAAAAAAAGTGCTTATCTATCCAGTTGGACATTTCAGACTGAACGCCGTTCTCATGCTTCTCCCACAACTTCCATTTATCTCTCAGCTCTCACCCAGTTCCCCCAATTCCCTGGATAATGTAAAGTCACTTTTTCCTCTTTTTTTTTTTCTTTTTTAGTTTATTTTCACAAACATTTGTGCTGCTAAGCTAATGCAGCTGTTTCCTGTTTGCACTTTGGGTCCAGTCCTGCAATTAGGTCTTAACTGATTTAAGTGTGTCTTTATGTAGACAATAAGACTGTCTTCTCTGGAGTATCTTTGTGGAACAAGGGTGGTTTCTCGCTTGACTGAGGGAAAGAACTCAAGTAGGGAATAAAAATGATTGCTACTTTCCAGATAAGAATCTTGCATAGAAATGAAGCTAGGTTTAACATTTTTGTGTGTTTTGTGTTTTAAACTAGCTAGAACATGTTTTAATTTTGACTTTGCTTTTTTCTGGTATCATCTGAAATAATCTGACTCTTTGAAAGTTAGGCCTGTAGCTGACAAAAGCTGTCATGCACTAATAAGTGTGAAAAGTAGATAAAGACTTTAAAACAGAAATTAATTATTGATGCTGAGCTGTTCAGAGTTTTTTGGTAGATCATTGTATTTCCTTTATGTTCCTTCTCAAATTTCAGTTGTTTTTCATTCCCTTCTACCAAAGGGAATGAAACCAGAACCACTGGAGAAAAATTTTGTGACATGAAGGCATGAATCTTACATGAATCATTTTGCTTCTTACAACTTCATTAAGGGGGGAAGGGGTCTATAGTTCAATTTAAACATATAAAATTGATAGATTTTGGCCAAGTTTATTTCGATTTTTCACTTTATGAATATATATTTGTGTACGTAAAAAAATAAAATTATAAATGTTGTGGGAATCACGTGGCAAGATCATTTTCACTGAAGAATGTCACATGCAAAAAACAGAGGTGTCAGGTTTATTTGGCAAGAATTTTGAATGTGTTACCCATAGTCAGAGAGAGATACGATACATAGCTCATCTCAAATATTGCAGCAGTTTTTATTATTTAACATTGGGCTTGTATAGGGGAAAAAGAAATAAGAAGTAGAAGGTGTTTGAGATATTCTGGATTGTGTTTTCCTTTCAATTTGTTAGGGTTTTTCAGAAAGCAAGTAATATTTTAGGAAGGAAAAGTGTTCTATTTTAAGGCCTGTATCAGCTAGGAAGACGTTCACTGCAGAATACATATGGTAGCTTCCCTACTGGTAAAATCTTTAAATTTTTTAATATTATTGGCTAGTCCAAATGGCTGATTGATTAAAGACTTCATGTTTATAAGTGTCCTATATCCTTAACCCGTAGACTTTGTGGGGGGAAGAAAAGGAAACTTTCTAGGCTGTTGTTATAGCAAGATAAGTAATCCTGTTATGAGATGAGTTGCTAGACAAAAAGGAGAGTACCTTGCTAATACTGCTTTATGTATATGGAGGGGAAGAGGAGACATGAAATCTTGTGCATTGAATTAGAATATATGGAGTTACAGATGCCTGGGTTTGATGCAGATACTTTCAAAGACACTGCCTGAATGACTCTGATCTGACTGATTTGCTGCACGAGCTCCAGGACAGCAAGATATATATTGCCCTGTGTTTAATGACCTCTGTTTTTTTTTCCTCCTCTCTTTCCAGAAAAAACAAAGCCAGCCTCAGATGAGTCACAGCCACACAGTAGTGCCATTGGTCCTGTCATTGGTATAATACTGTCACTTTTTGTCATGGGAGGAATGTACTTTGTTTGCCAGCGAGTGGTGTGTCAGCGCTACCCTGGGCCCAATAGTCCTTTCCCACACGAGTATGTCAGTGGCACCCCTCACGTCCCTCTTAATTTTATTGCTCCAGGAAGTTCTCAACATGGCACTTTTACTGGTAAGGATGGTAAGGACCTTGCATGTAATCAGTACCGTTACACTGTCTGGATTTGGGGTTTTACAGGTTATTAAGAGTGCTAGATGCAGAGTTCTCAAAGAGCAGAAATTAGGTGTTGTTGATCTGCTCAGTGGTTTTGGTACAAATCTGTCATTTGGATCAGATATGCAAAAACTATTAGATGCATTTCATTAGGCATCTTGCCAGATTTTCAAATGCAATTTGTGTGCTAGGCTGCATCTGCATAGCTATCTGTCTTTTTGATAGAAAATCTACAGTATTTTGCCAGTGAAAACATCCCCTTTAAGTAGTTCATTCTAGTGTATGTAATAAAGCCTGGTTTTTGCATAATACTTCTTACCCAAGGCATGCAAACCACTATGAAGAGTCGTGAACCATGTGCAATATTGAAAACTAAAAAAGCATGTGCCGTTCAGTGTTCTAGTGAGAGCTCTGTTGAGTTGTTCTTTGTTTCTTGTACTCAGATGTCCCTGTTTCTGTCCTGCCCATCAAAGGTCTTTACACAGTTTTGTCCTGTCTGCTCAGGACAGATAAGTTATTCCTCAGTGGAAAAATGCAGAGGAAAGAAGTGAAGCAGATTAGTTTACTATAATACAAAAAAGCAGGAGGTAAACCTGCCTCCCCAAAGTTACAACAGCAAATGTGGAAGAACACAAGCAGTCTGGGTGTGGTTTTGTAGTCTGGCTGCTCGTTGTCTGAAGTGTGATGAAGACATCCCCTTTGGTTTAGCCCATCTCTGAGACGGCTTTCCTGTTTGCTTTTGGACAAAGTATTTATTCTCTCTGTGTCTCAGTCGTTCATCTGTAAAACAGCAAAGCTTCTCTACCTCACAAAGGACTCAAAGCATCCATTCAGAGAAGTGCATGCAGCTATGATGGAAGAAGGAGGACTTGAAGTATACATAAAAGCTTAGGATATTCAGCCAGTAGATAAGAACCCAGAAACCTCATATACACATCAAAGTAAACACTTAAATGATGTACCTCAAATTATTTTACAAATGTAAAATATACTTTTCATAGAGGAAATAGCAAATTCTTAACTACAAAGCCCTGAGAAGAAAGAATATCTCTTCACATTATTCAGGAAGCTGGAAAGTAAATGTTTGCCCATAAACCTGCCAGACAGGGTCAGAATACAAGAAATCCATACTTTGGAGTGCTTGGAGTCTGCTTTTCATTCCAGCTGAAAATCAGATAGACAGTAAACTTAAAAACAAATGAAAAGATGTGGCACTTCTTCATATCATTAGTTTTTGAGATGTGCTAATTGTTGTTTTCTTCTAGCCATGGCTTTGAAGATAGCGAGATGCAAGTTAGGTTTAGCCTTTCTCACACTTTAATGACTGGGGTCAGCTGTTTCTGCTTAAATTATGTTTTTATGGTTATCAAGAGGTTTCTGTGGTAGGAAATAAAATTTGAGGATTAAATCATTGCAGGTGAAATCTTTGCAGTGGTGTTTTAAATTGGACTTCACACTAAAGCTTTTTTAATTAAAGCAAGTATCAGTGGTTTTTGTCTGTACATCTGTAGATGCTAAACTAAGATTTCATTCTGATTCTCATTTATATTTGTTAGTTTTTTCTAATCCATATAGTTGTGACAAGTTACAATAGCTGAAAATCCTACCATTGATGTTAATTCTAAAGAAAAGACATAGGTTCCTAACACCGTGGCATTTCCAAAAAAGAAAAATAGTCATGAATGATGATCACAAAAAGAGTCATTCTGCTTGTAATAAATATTTCCTGCATCTGAAAAATTTCTGAAAACTTCCCAAACTAAACTCTTCCATTAGCACTGAGTAGTCTGACAGGAAGAAGCTGAAAATGTATTGTCTGATTTAAGTATATGTTGGAGTAGAACAGATTGGGGAATGTTTTCCATTTTCTGGTCACCTAGGTTTCCTTCCTTTTGCCTCTGCTGATTTTCAGTTTAAGCAGTGATTTTTTTCAGTAAAAATAATTATTTTTTGCTGTTGTTCATGTACTTAAAATTTAATTTATTTGGGTGGAAATGAAAACTTTGGAGGTCGCTAGCTTGTTTTTTCTTGAGAAATGTATAATGCTTTTTTTTTTCCTCAGTTTGTTTAATTGGAAAATTTCTTAGTTAACGATTTGGGTGAAAAGTTTCAGTCAAGTTTTCTGGAGATTCTTTTCTCAGCAGAGTGTGAGAGCAGGTTGTGAGGAGTTCAGTGCTGCAGTGAGACAATAGGTGGTCTGGGGGTGAGATGTTTTCTTTACAAAATATGTTGTTCCTTGTAATCCTGAAGTTCTTACATAAAACACTGTTCCCAAAGTGACAACCAGTAGTGTTGCATGGGTTTGCCAAGCTGTGGATTTGTTTTCTGTTTTGTGTCGGTAGATAAAATTGTGATTTACCAAATGTTGCTTTCCTCTCTGTCTCACTGCAGGCATCTCTTGTGGAAAGTCCATGATAAGCTCCATGAGTCTCATGGGAGGAAGCAGTGGTGCCCCCTTGTATGACAGAAACCATGTTACTGGAGCCTCTTCGAGTAGCTCATCAAGCACTAAAGCCACTTTCTACCCACAGGTATGTCTTGAACATATACCTGCAAGTTAGATATCTCCCGCTTCTGAAGAAAAGGAAGATAAAAATTGGTGCTACTAAATAGAATGTTAATAATGTTTTTTCTTGGGTGTTACTGTTTATGACATACAGGCCCCATCTGACACCCACTGAACATAGAATTATAGAATGGTTTGGGTTGGAAGGGACCTTAAAGGTAATCGAGTTCCAACCTCCCTGCCATGGGCAGGGACACCTCCCACTAGACCAGGTTGACCTTCACGAAAGGGCTTTGTTGTAGTCCATCAGTGTCTAAAATATTTTGTTATTAGAATGATACCCAACTGGGTTGTTCCTTGGCACTTCTTTCTTGACTCACTTGGAGATGCCACTTCCTTTGTTCTTTATAAACTCTGGTGTCAGTGGCCCAATGACATTTTGCACTGCATAACGCTGCAGGAATACATGGAATAAAAAGACAGACAAAATGTGACCGGACTGGAATGCAAACACATAAGGAATAAGCTTGGCTTGCTGTTTAGATAAAGTGTTGATTGTTGATGCAGAAAACTAACTGCTTGCACTGGGAGAAAACACTGGTACCAGCAGAGGTTTCTTTGTTTGGTTTTTTCAGCTGTATTTTAGCTCCATTTCTGGCTTTCAACTGTTGGAAGCGGCAGATTTTTAATCCCCATATTAGAGTTTTATGAATTCAAAGATGTATAGTATGTTTCTCTAAGAATATGTAGGAGAGACACACAGAGGTTACTGTTTGCCAGCATTTTGTCAGGTGACAGTTTTTTTCCTTAGCACTTCTGAGCAATACATACATTCAGTCTTCTGTTCACACAAGCTTGCAGGGTCAGTCTGCTAGCTATTGAGCTGATTTTTCAGTAGTATTTAATCAGGACCCCACATAGTTGTGGGTATATATGCATTTGTGTTTACGTGTAAACTGTTATGGGCATTTTGATTTATAGTGTTTTCACCAGTGGCAAATGTGCTCTCTCTCCCCTTTAAGAAGGACAAAGATGGAAGAGAGTGGCTTGTGAGCTTATCTATTGATAAGGTAAAATTGGTTACTACTTTCTTGCGTTACCTTCTCAATGAAGCCATCAAGAAGCTAGTCACAGCTAGAAGGTATTTGGAACTCACCAGCCCTCCTAATTTTGCTTGTCTCGTGCTTCACCGATGTCTCTGTAACATGCTGAACAATTTCATGCTAATACCTGATTGATGTGTCAGTGCCACACTAGAGAGGATGAACAGAAAAAACTTAGCTGAATTTATATTAAAAAACCCCTTACTTAAATAAATCTTGAAAGAGGAAAGAAGCCCAAGAGCTGATCTGCCTGTGCCATTCTATGGAATCTGTGTTAGCCAAAAGATAAACTCTTCTGTTCGACTTCGGGTCTAATCTAATCTGACTGTTACTGGGAATTCTTCTTCCACACTTTCCACTCCAGGCTATGTCAGCCAGGGCCTGCAGGGATGATATCAGCCTTTCCTTCAGGAAAGGCATGCTGGATTCTTAGAAGGAAGCTGTTGCAAGGGCTTTGTTACATTAAAGTTACTGCTTAATCCAAATATTTTGGTCAGTTCTACCTAGTAGTTTATCACACAGCTTTAGGTTAATAATAAAAAGGAGAGATCTGAGCATCTAGTTGTTTTGGCTTTTTTGTTTTGTTTTGTTTAACACATCTTAGTGGTACTAAGAGATGGTACAGTAAATAGACAAACATGAAAAAATGGATCTCACTGGAGTTATGCGAGTTTATATACCTGAGAACCTGACTGACACTCTGCTGTATTTAATCTGAATGTGAAGTAGTGTTGATGCAGCTCAGGGTGCCAGTAGGAGAGAATCCAGAAGCAGTATGGAGTACTCCTCAAAGGAAGAGGATTTCTGGAAGATACTCTTGGGGCAATTACTCATGGTTTCCCACAGCTGGCAATGGGTGGTATTCAAGCTTGTCTGCCCTCACATGAATCTGGATGCACGGCTTGTCAGTTTTAGTAATGACAAGCTCAACTCAATGGCCAAGAATCATTTTGCTAGGCACTGCACAGTGAAGACCAAAACAATGATCTCCACTGCAGTGATTTTACAGTATTATTATGAGGGAAGAGCAGAGGCAGAGGAAGGATGCTATCATGGCCACTGTGGCAGGCCATGGCTTGGCAGAATGCCCAGGACAGGCTGTGTACAAGATGCTCACATTAGTAGCAAGGCCCTACCATCAACAGCAATGCTGTAATTTTCCACGTTGGAATGGATGAAGTGCTCTCCTCATTTTTAGGCCAATGTCCTGCTGGCCATGTCAGTGGTTCGGCTTCCTGCTAGGGAATCCAAAAGAATTATGAAGCATAATAAACTGTTTTCCTAGTGTGAGGGTTACCAGCAGCCATGTATATGCACACAGAGGCCAGTGCAGACTGTAACTATTTGCTAGCTCTTAGTCTTTTCGCATTGTGAACTGTGCCAAAATGATATGTTCACAGAACAGCAGTAAAAAGGAAGTATTCAGGGAAGGATGGAGTTATATTAGTTATAGAGAAGGAAGTTGGCCTCCTTACCCTACTATTGACTGAGGGTATGCTTAGGGGCTCGGAATGGAACAGGCTTTACTTCCCATTACCATCTTCTGAGGATGATATCAGTCCTTCTGTCCAAGGAAGTGCACTGACATTCAGCAAAACTGGGTCTAATTTCCGGCTTTATCCCAGCCTTCCAGCACAATAACAGATGTGGTAAGGAAGAAAATTCCCTCTGCTATGAAAACTTTGAAGGCCTGCCGTGTACCTAAGCCCAGAGTAGTCTCATAGTGAACTTTGGTGATCTTGAAAAATGCATAAACCCACCCAAACAGCAAGGAGAGGAAACTAAAATAAGGATGACTGACAGGATGAAGGTATAAATAATATTTTCAAAACAAGTAGAGTTGTCTAATTAACCCAAACTTATGCACTGCTTTTTCCTGTTCTTCCTAGATCTTGAACCCACCTCCTTCCCCAGCTACCGATCGCTCCCTGTATAATGCAGAGATGTTTTATTCCTCAAACATTCCTTCAACCACGAGATCTTACAGGTACAGCTCAAATAAAAAGGTTTGATTAATCTTCTATATATATGTCCTTTAGGTTTGGATCTTAAGCCAAATGTTCTTGTTTAGACTTTACCTTGTTGAAAAAAAACCTTTCCCTCTCTTAATAAATGACCATTGAAATGGAGGTTATGCCAGTTTTGATGTTAAACATTGGTTTAGCACCTTTCAATACAGTGTTGCTGAGTAGTAATGCAATATATATAGGTTATATTACTATGTAACAGTCACTTAGCATCCTGTATAGAGAAGGTTGGTGTTTTCTGTTCAGTTCCTCAAATTTATCTTAAAATTCTTTGATGAGCCAACCGATTTGTTAGCAACTGTGCTAAACAGTCATAGAGGTCTCCTGGCTCGTCAGGGGCTGGAAGAATGCACTAATGGCTGAGGGTAGTTGTGCTATTCAAATTTAACACAGTTCAGATACTTCTTGTTGGGTTCCTATGAAAACCTGTTCATTTTCAATCTATTTCTTTTTCTTTCTTTTTTCCCCAGATTGCAACTAATACATGTGCTTGTTTGTTGTTTTTTTTTAGGCCATACCTTATACGAGGGATAGCTCCACCCACAACCCCATGCAGCACAGATGTTTGTGACAGTGACTATACTACTAGTCGATGGAAGGCCAACAAATACTATATAGATTTAAATTCAGACTCAGACCCTTATCCCCCTCCACCCACTCCTCGCAGTCAGTACATGTCGGCAGAAGAAAGTTGCCCTCCGTCTCCTGCCACGGAACGAAGCTATTTTCACCTTTATCCCCCTCCACCCTCTCCTTGTACAGACTCCTCATGACCTCAACAGAAGGAACTTTTCCTGTAAATATTTTAAAATATGAACAGATTTAAAATATATATTTTATGATTTAAAAATAAATCGGGGGGGGGAATTTAAAAAAAGAAATGTGAATAAAAATGGGTTGGAGGGATGGGGCTGTGAAAAATTGTACAGAGGAAGAATATTTATAAAAACGATTTTTTTAACTTAATTTCCATTCTTTTGTGCCATATTTGCCTTTTTGAAGTCATGAAAATGACTCAGTCTCCAAAGGATTTGGGGAGGGAATGTTGAGCCTTTTTGCATTTTTAAGTCACTTTCTACACGCAAAGTATATGTAATTCTTTTTACTAATGTGAGACAAGAAAGAGAAGTGGCTTGTGAGAGGAGGAGTCTAAAGAAAGACGTAAGTTTATTCACAGAGAAGTAAAACACTCTTAATTATCAGTATCTCATCCCTTTACCACCATTGGGAGAAAACACGCAAAGATCACAACCCTCAGATGCTCCTTTTTGCAAGTGAGCTGAATGCTTCCCAGCAGAACTCGTAGGCTGAGACCTGGACTTCAAACCTTAGCACTGAACTGGAAGAACACTTCTTTTGGCCAAACCTTCCAGCTTAACTAGGCCCACAGGCGTCATGCCCTATCTCATGTCAGTGCCACTCTGCACATGGCCAATTCTGGAACTGATTCAAGCTAAAAAAGATACCCAGCTCTAAAAAACATGGTGTAGCTCCAATCAGTTCCACACTTGACTGGGTGAATGGAAGCAGGAGCGGTTGTATTGACCTGTGGGTGGGAGCAAGGGGCAAGATTTAAGTGGTATTTAAGCTAAGACAAATGCTTGACAAACTGCAGGTTTGGTCAGACTCACCATTTTAATTGTGATGAAACCAAGCTATTTCATCCTTCCTTGTGAGGCTTTGTTGACTGGGAAGAGGCTGTAATAGTCAGCTGCTTCTCAAAATACAGTGTTATTTCTCTTTTTCATAAAGTCCCGTAATTCACTGTGCCAGGTCTGTGAGGTGTTTTCCTGTGTTGACTTGATCAGAGAATTGCTTCATCTATAATAATGTTCATTTTCCAAAGTGGAATGATACTCATTTCATGGTCACTTGTGTTCATTTAAAGGAGGGAAGTTGGTTTTTAAGCGATGTTTGTAGAAAATGGTATCTGCATAGCTCTAAACAAAAACTCGGGCCATTCACAGTTTAGTCATATCTCATAAGAATTTGCCACAAAATTAGTTCAGGTTTAGAAATAAACAGAAAAAGCACAGGGGGGAAGGAGAGGAGACAAATACTTCTTTCTAATTGTGTTGAAATAAAAAAGATAAACTCTTACACAAACTGCTGTAACCTAAGGACATCATGATCAGCAAAGTGCTTATGTTCCCAACTCCTACCAAAAAAACACCTTTGGGAATGGGGGGCTAGGATCAGTTCCTTTCAAAATGCAGAAGATAAATTTTTGCTTTGATTGCTCTCTTGCTCTAACAAAAGGGACTGGGTATTGTATGGCACTTTATAAATTCGGCTCTGGTGATGATAATGCTTGGGACATCTGAGGGAGGTTCTGAATATATATAGTCGCACCTGTTTCTGCAGCTGCTGAATAACAGATGTTTTTGGCCTTTGACGGCCTTCATATTGTTGGCAAAAATGAAAACTTTTTCTTGTTTGAACTTAAATTGCACTTGGTTTTGGGTCTGTTTAGCAAGTTATTTGAGAGCACATCAGAGGAACTCTGTAACTCTGGGACAGAGGCCTTTGTTGTGCTGGTGGAGGGACTGGGACCACAGTGTTCTGCTCCAGTTAGTGTTTTCAGATGTATTCGTCCAGATCTGTTCTTCCTATCTACATTGTTCAAGGATAAGAAGTGCTGTCCCTGGCGTGTTACTAAACCTCTTAAAGTAGCTTTTACTACCTTCATGTCTAAATTTTCACTTGAGAGATTGAGCACAAAGAAGATGCCCACTATTTCTCATGAAGAAAAATACAAAATCGGAGAATACAGCACTGGAGTTTAAGAATGGGTTCTCTCCCCATCCCCTATCAACATGAGTAATTCTGTAGTATGCCAAGAGGGACAAGGTCATAGTATGTAACTCTTAGAGTGACTTGGCAGATCTCTGAACAAGTGATAATGATTTGGTGAAACAAAGCAATTCTCATGTGATCATGTTTCAGTGAACTAAATTAGGAATATAGATCCACAGGATATTTTGTGTACCACATTGATCATATAAAGGAGTACTTGTTCTGCATTACAGCAGTTGGTAGTCCAATTTCATATCATATGTAATTTTGTGCATGATAACTATTCACCATTTATAATTAATTCATTAGTTTAGTTTTGTGTTACAGTTCTTAGAGACGTACTACATTAATTTTCCTATATTCCTGTGATGACACTGGATGCAAAATTACATTGATTTTTTTTTTTTTCATTAAACCACTTATCTTTTTAAAAAGCCACAACTGTAACAATCCTAACCACTTCATCTGAAGACTTGAATCCTATTGCAAAGTTTGGAGTTGTGTCCAAGAAAAATTAGCATTCTTGCTGAGAGCTAAACTGTCTTAAGAGTCAAATTCTTTTGGAGCCTGGGTATTCAGAAGGAAGGAAGTGCTTGCTGAATGGGGTGAAATAAGCATGTACATTTTGGTTTCAGTTGGACATTCATAGTCTCTTGCTGCTCATGTTTGCTGAGAAATTGCCTCTGAGGCACTTGAAGTTTGGTGATCAGAATCTAAGACCCACACTGCTCCAAAATACTGACTTTAAAAGAATTTTTATACAAATTTAGCATCTTAACATTTAAATACTAGATATTACTTTTGATTGCTATATACTATGTACTTTAAAAGGGTTACTGCACTCCTGGTGCTACAAAAGACCAGAAAGAAAATATGAGTGACAGGAGTTACTTCTCTCCAGAAGTATCCTCAGTGTGCTCTTAGTGGTTTCTCTCCTGTGAACGTTTAGGCTAAAACATAGAAAATAGGTGCTATTTTCTTCTAGATCAAGATGAGAGAAAGAGTTGCAGGGAATTAGTGAATGCCTATGACAAGTTGTGGCAGTTCAGGGTGGAGCAGGAAATAAGTGGAGGAAAGCTGTGTTTTGGTGAGGTTTAGATATAGTTTTAATAGTGCAAAAGTTTTCTGTGAGAAAACTGACCGAAATGTAATAAGAGTTCTCCCCTGAGAACCTGCAGGGGGAGGCATGTGATTAGACTGCCTGCGTGAGCTTGTGAGTACTTGAATCAGTGTTTTCAACCACTATTTTCCAAGCCCATTATGACTGCATATTAGCACTTGAAACAGCTCAGGGTGTAATGTAGAACTGTGCCTGGAGAGCAGCTAGTAATGGGCCAATGATATGGTTGATTCTTTGTTAGATTTAAAGCACACGTGTCCTAGCAGAGAGCGGGCTACCTGCCTTCCAGTGCAGTCTGAAAGCAGCTACTTGGGTTGTGTTCTCTTTTGTAGAATTTGTCCTGTCTGCAGGACAGGGTGAAGCTGTAAGGTAAATGGACAAGTCATGATCTTTGACAGAGGAGTATTCTTTAAATTCAAGCAGAAGTTTTGTGTAAATTATAGCTTGACTTTACTTCAGCTAGAGTGATCAACAGCCACTGCACAATGAAATGTGCAGTGGAGGTAATTAATTTGTTCATTATTGCTAGATGATTTTGAGGAAACTTCGTTAACACTATCCCAGTTGTCTTACTGGTTCAGTTTTCTTCTGTCTGGACAGATCACTGAAGAGCATTTAGTCTAGGATTAAGCAAAATCTGTATGTATGACAAATAATGTTTTTGTTAGCATAGTGTCATAGTACGAAATGCCCCATGTCTAAAAATGAGACTGTGCCCTTATCAGCACGTTCTAAAGAGAAAAGCGGAAATGAGTGGAAACAAATTTCTTCTTTTCAAATAATGGGTTTGATTTTCAGTAATAAATCTTGATCTCTCTGATTTGCAAAGGGTGCAAGCACTTCCCTAGAAGTTCTGACTCTTTTCGAAGTAACAATGAAATTATGTCTTCCCTCAACACCTGTTCTACACACCTAGGATGGGCCTTCTTGAAATCTCCAGGCCCGTTTATCCCAGATCTCTTTTCCTTCTGATATCTTGGTCATATATTAGATCTAGGGCTCGTTGTGTTTTCCCCATTTTTATGCCAACTGGTGCCTCTTGGATTCTGGAGCTTTTGAATTTTTGAAGCTCTGTGCACAGCAGTGAAAAAGGATTTGGAAGCAGGAGCACTCCGTAAGGGCTGGTCGCACTGGTCACAAGGACATTGCTCCATTGCCTGTAGTGTCAGATCCCTTTGCTGGGGAGAGCTCCTGTGGTACCCTTCACCAGAGCTTCTTGAGCATGTTGTACCACTTTACAAGTGTGGTCACTCAAACTTCACAAAAGTTGTGTGTCCTGTTTGCTTCAAGCATTTTCAGAAGCAGATCTTTTCTATGTCAGTTATTTTGTTGGGGTGCATGTTGAGTCAGTCCAAATGAGTAGCTGTGCTTATAATTGTACTACGAGTGATACCCATTAATGTATGAAATGAAAACAGAAGGCAAGCATGTTCCCAATAATTAATAACACACAAGAGTGCCTGGCATGGAGCCCCAAATTAGAAGTAGCGTTATTTGCTATTAGAGTGCTGAAGGACATTTTATAACCGTCCATGTTTGGACCAAGCCTTAGATAAGCCGCAGTCAAAGATGATAGTCATTTACAGATCAGATCGTTTTGTTTCTATGTTTTTATTATGAGTCCATTATGAATTATGAGTGCAGTCCTCACCATAGATGTGGCTTGTCTGTAGAAGATTCAGGGAAGGCTGAACCCTAAATTCTGAGAGGTATCTACTGGTTCTGCTGCTGTGCCCTTAGGTATTGCGACACTTTCTATTCATTAAATGTAAAAACCCCTTTCTTGAGCTATTATAAGTTTAGCTAAACATCTGAAGGTATTTACTACATGTTAAATATTAATATGCATAGATATATTCAATCCTGTCATGTCCTCTAGCTCACCTTCCTGAGAACACTTACCCTAGTTTTTGTAAAGGGTATTTTTAATGAATTTGTTTATTTTGAGGTTGGCCAACTATGCTCTGGGCCTTGTCACATAAGATCGTCCTCCCTGGAGGGAAAAAAAGAAAAATTGCTTTTAAGTCAGTGTTATGCCTGCTGATAGGAATGATGGAAACCAGTCTGATACAAATGGCTTCTACATTCCACAACAAAATCCTTCAAAATGCCATGTCATGACACGCTGACAGTGTTCCCAGCCACCTGTGACACAAGCGGCCACATGCTGGCTGTTCCCAGCATGAACCACGGCCCTTGCAGCACACGTCTGGAGTCAGGGGCTGGGTTCCCTCCAACCAACACAGAATCCTGGTGGATGGAAGACCACAACAGCAATTCCTAAATGGGTCATTTTATATTGACAAAAGATGTGCAGAGAATGTGCTTAGAAAGACTTATGAGAAAAGCAAGTTTGACAGCTACAGTAAGCGACAGACTAATTCGACAACATTCACATCTTTGAAAAACAAGTAATCCCACTGTTGCACCTTTCTCTACATAAGAATGATGCTGCTCCTTTGACAACATTCCCAGGGTAACTGTGTTTGACAAAGGGAGCGATATTCCAGTTTGATTTGTACAAAGATCCAGCAGTGTGTAAATAAGTGAGAACGTATTTTGGTAGCAACTACAAACGCAATAGTTGTAGATGGAATTCATCATCGTACGGAGGTAAAACAAAAGCTGTTGAAAATGGGAGAACTGCTTTGCTTGTTCTACGTGAAATTTGGAGGGCATCATAAACAAAACTCTAACCCAGATTGCTTTCTTACTTACCTAATCGCAATTGCTGCTATTGTAAATGTACATGAATATTCAAAGAATAGCAAGAATTTTTTATGATAAAACTCCCACACAATCTTTTTTATATTTATATTAAAGTGTGTATTCTGCAAACAGCCTAATAATTACAGCTTTATATGTGTATCATTTCGTAGCATTTGTTCCTACAAAGGACAACCAAACACAGTACTTCAGTGCCTTGCGTATTTTAACAGTTCAGCATATTAACTGGGGAAGAAAGTAAAGCCTTAATTCACAAGTGCCCCTAGAATCTCATGTAGATTGTACTTCACTGGTTTTAACAAAGCTTTGTATCATTGTTAGGGCTCTCTTCAGTTAAAATACATACATCCCTAAGTTGTGGAACTAACTGAAAGCTGACAACTTCTGAATTTTTTAGAGCATGCATGTCTTGAATTTGTAATATATTGGAATTTCTCTCAAATGCATTATTTCAAGTGAACTTTGATTTTTATATTCATATCTTTTTCAACAGAAATCTTGATATCTGCCAAAAATACATAACATTTTTTAAAAATATATATGCCAGTAACTGATGCTTATGTATTTGGGGATTAAATTGACGCTATTTTCACATTGTCACTACACTACTTTTCATTAGAGCCATAAAATCATTGTTGTGTTACAGAAAGTCTTTACCAATTATTTTTCCAAGCATGGCCTTCTAGCACACAAATGAACTTGGCAAAACTGTCTTAAGAAAAACGTCTTTGAGGCTTTCATCAATTCAGACCATTATAACAATTTTCTGGTCATCAAACTACAATGTTTCCTTATGTTAACAAAACCAAAGTCTTGTTTGAAGTAACTGGTATTTTGTATAAATATCTGTACAGATAACAGGCTCTGCATTTGTACTATAGATTATGTGGATTTTGTTTTATAATAAATACTTTTAAAAGATTTGTTTAGCAGCCCTTTTAATGAGAGAAGCTGTTTCATCACTTACAGTAGAAACAACCAGCTGGTATCACAATTGTTCTAGATACTATTAAAGGTAGTGTTGCTGTCTGCTGCTTTCTGATTTTACAATGTAAATAACAGCAAGAGCAAGGAGGTGAAGAGGTTCATTGGCAAACTGATCACCTTTAGAATGACAATTGCCAGCTAGCTATAGAACTTACCAAAAGTTTGTCAGCATCATGACCTTATCAAAAATGTTACGCTCCATAGGAATAATGTCTGTTTTGACTAAACTAGATCAGATCTGTATTGCTTTTTTTAATTGTATGGTACCTTTTAAATTGACGCTGTAGGATGTTAAAGTATATCTTTTAACTAATGACTTCTTTTTTTTTAATGGCTGAACGTACTTGAAAACTAGTTCCATTTAGTCTAGTTTGGTCTTGATTTCTGCAGTCAATATTAGTGGTCTCAAATTTGTGAAATTTACTATTTTAGCCTAAAAGTCAAAATAATCGTTAATGGAGATATCCTTTCTCCTGCATGCTGGTTAGATGAGACTCACAATGAAGTAAGTCTTTCTGAGCAGTCATCAGCAGTCCCGGTGATTTCCAATTCCATCTCCTTGGATCTTTCCAGGATAGAAAAAACCATGGCACGCAAACTCAGAGACATGTTTCTGTTTCCTACAAATTTCTTTCAGGTTTTGTATTGTACTGAAACAGAAAATGTCAAAAAAAAATTTCCTCTTAGCCACATTATCCTTGCCAATAGTGCTTACTATAAATACATCCTGGACCAGGCATGTGATGGCTGTGTAACCCTAGTGATTTTTTTCCATTGCTACGATTAAGATACATTAGTAGTCCAAGGAAAAATACTAAAGGATCTGGACTTCGGGTGCTGTGCACAGCCTGAAACAGGCCATCCACCATCTTACTGTGTTAGAAAAGTTGGACCAAATTATCCAGAAGAACAGAAAGCTTTTTTGGATTTTGTATAGCATGAAGCAGAGTGACCCCACTCCTCTTTCCAGAACTCCTGGCTGTAGCTGGGCTTTCTCACCTGAGAAGATGCACAAGGTCTTCATCTCTGGGAGTGGACCCTGGCTGGCACAGTAGCTGGTTGCAGGGAGGTGTTTGATATATGTATCCCACACAAGGAATACAAATTTCTGAATGATGTACCTATCATTCCTGCTCCTTCAATGTCTTAATCCCAGCTATGTCAGGGTGTCTCTTGAAACTGGAGGAGACAGTATTTTCTTTTTGCCACAGAAAAGCTTGCTCAGCTGTCTGACTGGATCTTTGTAGTCTTAGACTCCCCCAGCTTACAGATTCCTTAATGTGTTAATTGGGACAATACAGCTCTGTTACATCATTTGTCCCAATGGAATCTGTGTGTTCCCAGGACCAAGCCTGTGCTCACAGGGAAGGATGCCTGATTATAAATCTACTGGTCCTGATCTTTTATGAAATTGCCCCAGCTGTCGTTGTCCATGGCAGAGCAGATCAAGGTGTTTGGCTGATTCAGCGCATCACTGACGATTCAAGTGGATAACAAATTGCACCTGAATATGCTAGGAAGTGGCTAAAGTGGTCAAAATGCATTCTGCCCAGGGCATTTTCCACAGCTGTGCTGAGGAAAAGCTTGATCCCAAATTATGCAGCTATCTGGATCTCCTTCCATACTTTATGCCACCCCCAAAGAAACTAGGAGTGAAATGCTGCTAAACAGAGCAGTGTTGAAACTATCTATGTTACAGACCCTAAAAAAGGTACATAAGCGTGAGGTAACTGTGGCCACATGCTGCCAAAAAGCCCACATAGAGTTATGGGGAGAGGAAAGTTCTTCATGTGAAACTAATGCTTTTTTAGGATAGGTATTCCCCAGGTATGTTTGCCTTTCACTCACCTATGCTCTGAGGGCTTTTACACGGGTTGTCCTGTAAGTGAGAGGCCAAGGAATGGTGGTGAACGCTGCTGTGGAGAGCAGGGTGGAGGGAAGGCAATCAAGCTTACATGCTCTATGGCTTCCACAGGAGCAACTGACCACAGCAGGCTGCCCACATCCCTGCTAACAGCACAGAGCACTACGGAACACAACATTTCTCCAAAGGGTCCAGGTGGTTGCTGGAATCTGCCCAAAAAACACAGATAGGAAGAGGGTTAGTGTGCACAGGAGCCAATGCTGTTGTGGTTTTAGACAGTCTGAAAGGGCCCCTGCCTATAATTAAGATTGGAGACAAAGCTATCGTTTGGGAAATGAAGGCTTGATGAGCCAGGATAATTGCTGGCCTCTGAATATATTGCAGAAATGAGATGAGGGTAGTGACTGCAGGGGGTATTGCCAGCTCAGCTGGCTAAAACCATAGCTACAGTGAAGATTAGGACAAGCAATTTATTTGTGTCTGCCCAGATTAGGTTTTTGATGGATTCCTCATGGAACACAAGAATTGGAAAAAGGATGGCAGAGGCAGGATAAGATCTTGAATTTCCTCTTACAATTAGTGATTGGTCTCCTGTCTGTAATTAACATGAAAAATAGGCTTGAAGCTAGAGTTGGCTTTTGGGATAGGAAGACACCAACAGCTTACATGTATTCTGGACAGCCTGCAAAGACAGGACCTGGGCTTGCCCTAATTGAGGCTAATGCCTCTGTTAAAATTTCCTGAAGGGAGACCTACTTTGGCAATAATCTGATTTAACAGATAGCAACAGCTTTAACATTCTAATACTTAGGGAGTGATGTTTGTTACTGAACTTTGCATGGCCTAGAAGGGTATGAGAAGGGCTCATGCAAACAGGGACAATGCTTTCTCTTGTGTTTTAATTTAGTTCATTAGGTTATTGTTACAGGTTTGATTAGGGCTTAATTCTTAGGTGCTATCTCTCTCTCTCATAGAGATCTGAATTCCTCCTGTGCTGTGTTGTAGGGAAATAGACTTAATACTTACATTCATTTTACTGTAAGCATTGTGCTGTACATAAGCAGTCACTAAAACTGAGAAGCATTCAACATAGAATTTTAAAATTTCAAGCTCCAAAAGTTAAAGTCAGTTCTCACATTATATGTAGCCTGCAGCATTAGGAAGGGTTGGTATCCTTAGCTTCTCTTTTCTGTTGTGGGTTATAGTACAAAAATCCCATGTATTGGGGACAACTGAGTGGCAAGAGTTCAGTTGCTAGATTCCCCAGAGCTAGAGTTGGGAGAAATGCTTGTGTAGGTGAGACTGTGCCCTCAGCTGCTCTTGCACAGCAGGAGTCTATCCTTTGCCTATAACTACAGGGAAGTGAGCAGGTTTAGGGATTAAAATAATAAATCTGCTGTTTGATTGAGCAGGATCCTGGAGCCAGGAAGCATAAATTCTATAAATCTTTAAACATCACAAAACATGTCTTGTTCAAAATATATCACCCTTTAAAGTCTTGGCTGCAGAGGGATAGATGCATTCATAGGTCAGTGCACAGCTTCTCTCCTGACTGGCTGTGACACCTGGTGGCATCTGTTGACATGGTTTTTTTTCTTCCTAAAGTTAGCTAATTAAGATAAAGAATTTCCTCCTCCTCTTGGGGAAGTGTAGGAGTAATTTGGGGGGGGGGGTTGTTGGTTGGTTGGGTTTTTTTCATTTCAGCTTTTCCTTTTTGCTGCTCTAACTATCTGTAATCAAAGTTGTCAAGGGCAGCAAAGCCCTCTTGCTCACTATCTGGCTGCTTAGTTACCTAAACAACAACAAAAGGAGCTAATGGCAGTTGAACTCCTCCTGCCAGTCTTATGTGTGTCAACACAATTTAGGACAAGCCAGTGCCACATTTCAGAGAGAAGAGACCAGTCTTTGAGCATTCAGTACCATTTGGTACCATTGCAAGGCAAGAGACCTGGTGGCTTTTCTTCATTTTATGACTGATCTGTATCTGTGACCTTACTTCACAGGTTGCATCACTTCTGTGTTTCTACTGGCCTTTCCTCCCTTCATCTGACATGGAGATAGGACAGACTGCCTCTATCCATGCACAGAAGCTGGTCCCCACGACCCTCCACTTCAAGCTCAAGGCCACTGAAACAGATGCTGGCCTTTTCCTTAAAGAGGCTTCCATCTGTGCCCTCCTCAGATGCAGCAGGATCCAGCTGGTGCAGGCAGGTTGGGCTTTAAAGATACACCTGCTTGAGCAAAAGCAGCATAGAGATGATTTGTGACAGTACCTCCATTGTCAAGGTGCTAGAGTTTCAGGTGACTTCTATCAAAACACAATTGCAGTGATCAAAGATCATCTGCCCTTGAAGATTTCAGGTTAAGAAGTACCAAGAATAAACTGCCCTGCCTCTAGTGTGGCAGACAACTACTGTTTTCAAGTGTTTGCCCCTTCCTTTAGGCTGGCAGGTTGAGTTGGGCATATGGACAGACTAATATGGGACGATAAGAACAACAACTGTAAACTTATTAGAGCTGACTCTTGGCTCCTACTGCTTTCTCGCAGTACTGCTGAGCATTTTTTCTTGCTCTTTCACTAGATCTGGCATTTGCAGGGAGACATCCATATCAAAAAATGTAAATACTTTAGAGTTTAGCACTAACCAAAGCCACAAGGTGGCACAGTAACCTGCTGTGAAGCGTTGCTCACCAAACTTCATTTCCCAAAGGAAACACAGCTCCAGAGCTGCCCTTTTCAACAGGGAATTACCCTGCCTCCCTCCTCCCCTTGCACTAGCTTTCGTAGAGTAAACATTGGCGGTGGGTGTAGCTTTTCCCCGAGTAAGATTTTTATTATAGAATAAAGCCCCACTATGGAAATAATTACATGGAAATAAACATTTTTGCTGCTGTTGCTAATTTTCCTCAGCCCTAGAAAAATCTGTAACAGCAACCTCCCCTTTTTTGCTGGTGGAAGCAGCATCTCTGCTAGGCAGCTTTATCTGTGTAGCTATGGCAGCAGTTTGTTTGGTGCCTGACGTTGGCTTTAATATCATGAGACTGATGCAGGTTTTTAGAACTAAGTTTATCAATCTATCTCCTGTGTTTTGTTCTTTGGAGGGAAACATAGAAGGTATGGGAACCCAGAGATTAAAATCAGGAAAAGGCAAATGCCCAGAAGGATCAAAGGATCTTTTGGGGAAAAAGAGAAAAAAAAAGTGAGGGTGAGGGCTGGGCTGTCCTTATATCCCTTGTTTGCAGACACACCTGCATGGGGCACAGAATGGGGAGGATTTAACATCTCCAGGAAGAAGCAACACAGTAAAGGGAATCATCAGCGTGCCTGTTTTTTCCTCTATTCTTCTCACCATCCACAGGGTAAGTGCAGACACTTGGAGCTACTTTTATTTGCAGACTGTGTGCTGTTTGACAGCAGGTGGAAATAATTTCTCTCAGGTAGACTGTTTGTTTTGCTTGGCTCTAACAGGAAATATGCCAGTGCCTGACCTGCCCATGAACAGCCTTGTCCTTTGGCCTGGAGCAGCCCACGTTTTGCTGTTCAATTCTAATAGAAACACACTCAGCAATAGTGTGTCTCTTGACTAGTGGTTGGTGTTTAAACAGTTCTGACAACTGATCCTTTAGTGTTATTGAAAATAGATATCTGTCTATATAGTATATATACATATTTTTGTACCCACTTCTGTACTGTCTCTTTTTTGAGGTTATATATATAATATCTCTACATATATGATACCTTTCTAGATATCTATTTATAATGTCTATATACACTTAGATGTGAGTGCTTGGGAATCCTGCGGAATTAACTAATTCTCCTTAACTCTGTCCAATTGAAATCAACTCCTGCATATACTCCAAGTCAGACTCCTAGGAAGAGTCCATCCATCACTTTTCTATTGTCCCATTTTTGAGCTTTGCTCCATGCCACAGGCTTAAATGGCTGTGCTGAGCCTCCTGTTCTTTGTGAAGGCTTCACGCATGGGGCAGATCAAGCCTGAGGGACAGGAATACAACTCTGTGGGGACCAAAGGCTGCTGCAGGAGCTGGCAGAGCTGGAGAGAGCCAGACTTGGGGCTGGGTGCTTGCAAACAGAGCAAATCTAAGCAAATTCTGCTCTAGACTGTGCTGTTTATTGTGCAGTTGCATAAGCCCAGAGTTTATTTCAACAAAAATGAGATAAAATTTCTCAAGCTGCTTTGCTTCTTCTGTCTAGAGGGCAGGGATTTGCTTTGCGTGGTCTTTCTTTTTCTAATGAATGAAATAACTCGAGACTTCCTCCTCCTTGCATGGGAAATCAGAAGCTTGAAATGTCCGTGAACTCACACCTTCATGAGGCATATGGGGATGTAGTATCCAATTCATTACTTAAATGAGAACAAGTAAGTAATGAAAGCCCAGTGTCTACTCCTGACCTCTATTGTTATTTTCTTTTCTACATTGCGTGGGCTTTCACCATCAAACCTCACCAAAGGTTTACAAAGCAACAGTAGTGCATCTGCGTGGGCAGATTCCAATGGCAAAATGAGTATATTCTCACTCAATCCCAAAAGCTGAGGTGCTGAGCACCTTCATCTGGGCTGCTGCAAGGGGAAATGCTACCCGTTCCCTCATGTTGGGCCATCACTAGCAAGGGGAGGCAGGATTGTCCAGCTAGAATGGATCTTTTCAGTGACAGCTTGAAGTTATGATGAAAAATTACTGAAAGGGCATCTCTACTGCATTATTTGTCTCCCAGTCCCTGTGCATCCTCCCTTGCCCCCCCCAGTCTGAGACACAGCACTTACATTCTTGATCCAAACATGCCACCTGCTGTTTGTCAGAAGGAAGATACTGTAAGTAAATAAAGCCAGTGCATAAATTAACCAAAATAGAAGCATTTGCATTGCAAAACCAGCCAAAGGACCTGGCTACCACAGGTTAGAGTCTGCTCTCCACCACCTTGCAAGAATCACTCGGTGACACTATGCTCTTAATCTGCAAATGCCATGCAGCAGCAAGGCCAGAGCCTGGACAACCTTACGGACCACCACTACATCCAGAGCCAAGGCACATAATTGACACTGCCTGAAAAAGCCACAACATAAGCAAATACCACTGCTGCCTCCTGCTGAAGGTTTCTAACACGGGGCAGGGAGGGCTAGTAGGGATAGGACAAACTGGTGTTGAAGTGGATTGCAAGGCAAACACTCAAGGGCCGCTTCATAAGAGCGGTGATAGCAGAGGTGGGCTCTGGGAGGAAGCAGTACTTCTGTAAAAGGGAAAATTCTGAATGGAGAGACTTCATAACATGCTTTAACTTTTGGACAGCTCTGAAGCGGTCAGGCAGTTGGACTAGATGAGCATTGCAGGTCTATTCTATTCATGAGAAGCAGGATGAATATTTGATTTTTACTTCATGGGTGCTGCTGACCAGACTGGCGCTGAGCAAGCACAGCATCCCTGTTCTGCATGGGGAAAGGGTGCCTAAGAAGTTTGTGGGGAAGCAAAAGTCTCTCTCTGTGCTGGGCCCAGGAACCTGTGCTCAGGCAGAGACTGTCTCAGGGTCTGGGGGCTTGTCTGAACCAGGGAAGGAGAGCCCTTCCCTCATTCCTAGG